>VZDJ01000292.1:0-15570 GCA_008694505.1 Cyanoderma ruficeps | reverse complement strand
CTGGCTGCAGTTCTCCCCGCACAGATGTTTGGCTGAGCAGTTACTTTCCCTAATAATTCCAAGAATGGGCTTCGGCTTTTATTTTCTTTTTTCTCTTTTCTTTTTTTTTTTTTTCTTTCCTTCCTCCTCTCCTTTCATTCTCTCCCCCCTCCCTGGTTTCAGATTCAGTTTGTCCAGTATGGAGAAGTGCCATAGGCGGTTTTGGTAGCCTGAGACTTTTGCTGCATGGTGCTGGGTTGGTTGCGTTGGCCAGATCCACCCTAGAAACGGGAAACAAAGGAGACAGGAGTATCAGCTGCCACAGCACCAGCATTTCCAGGAAGACAAGCTCACCCACAGCTCATGGCCAGGGACAGCCCTGACACCCAGCAGTGCAGCAATGATCCCCCCTGAACAGATCTGTTTCTGCCCTGCACCATCTCTACATCCCACAGTCCAGGCCAAGCAACCATGGACACACCATGCAGGAGCTCAGCATGTCCCATCCCACTGCCTCCCAAGCTCAAGAACAAGGGAAATGACGAGCAGGGCCAGGGACAGCAAAGGAGCATTCCCAAGCTGAGGTGGTGCGCCAGACATGGATGTCACACATTTGGAGCGCAAAATCGTGTCCTGTCACTGGACTCTAAGGCAAAACACTGTATTTTTCAGGGAATATTCAGTGTTAGGAAAGCAAATGCATGTGCAGGTGAAACCAAATTGGAGCTGACAAGCAACCTGAAGGGGATACTTGATTTTTCCCCAGAATCACAGCACAAGTGCTCACATCCTGCCCCCCTGAGAGCGGACAGCAGCACATGCCTCAGCTTCACACCCCACAAACCATCCCTCCCCAGCCTACAGCAGGATGGGCTCCTCACACATCACGGTCTGGCTGAGGCTGGCAGGCATCTCTTGAGGTATCTTGTCCAACCCCTTTGCTCAAGCAGGATCGCCTAAAAGCCAGCTGCCCAGGACCATTCCCAGACAATTTCAAGGATGGAGATCCACCAGCTTCCTGGGCAGTGCTTCGTCACCATCCCAGCAAAAACATTTTCTCTGATATTCAGAGGGAACCTCTTGTGTTCCAGTTTGTGCCCACTCTCCCTGTCACTGGAAAAAATCTGGTTCTGCCCTCTTTACATCTTCCCTTTCTGTACATTGAGATACCCTCTCAGTGCTATCTAGGCTGAACTGTCCCAGCTCCTGCAGCCTTTCCTCCCAGGAGACATGATCCAGCCCCTTCATCGGCCCTTCACTGGACACTCTCCAACACATCCCTGTCTCTCCCACAGTGAGGAGCCAAGCATTGGACACGGTGCTGCAGCCGTGGCCTCACCAGGGCTGAGCAGAGGGCAGGGATCAGCCTGGTGCAGCTCAGGATCCCATTGTCCCTTTTTGCTGCAAAGAGACATTGGAGGCTCATGGTCAACTTGGGCTCACCAGGCCCCCCCAGGGCCTTTTCTGCTGAGCTGCTTTCCAGCAGATGGTCCCTGACACGTATTGGTGCACAGGGCTGTTTTCTCCCCAGGGACAGGCTGTGGCACTTCCCCTTGCTGACCTTCATGAGGTTCCCTCCCCAAGCTGGGCAACAGCCACTGGTGCCAAGGCCCACTGCTGTAGAGGCAGAAGGAGCTGACTCACCTGCCCATCCTGCTGAAGGTGGTGATGCAGCATCTGGGAATGAGGCTGCTGATGCGCAGGGAGGATATGGAGAAACGGGGCTGGAGCATAACCTGGGGCAGCACCAGGGTTCAGGGGGCCAGTCGATCCAAGAGCAGAAGGCAGGCTGAAGGGAGGTGGAGTGCCAGCATGGAATCCCTGCTTGTCAAACGTCTGCACAGGGGGCAAAGGGCACAACGTCAGAGACTGGTGTGAGTAGCCCCAGCCAGACTAGAACAAGAGTGGCCCAAACACACATCCCCTGAACCTTTCACCTACCCCATGAGGAAGCCAGGTCACACCGAATGCCTGCAAGCACACCAGAGCATGAGTGTCAGCTCCTGCTCTCACCCGTATTTCTGCACTAATGGGTCTTGAAAGTTTTATTTTCACAGGCATTGTGGGTTTCTTTTCCCTGACCTCTTTCCATTCAGAGGGACATGGGATCACAGCAGCTGCCTAATCAGTTCTTCCCCCACTGAGTGGGCTCAGCCTAGAATTACTCAACCTATCCAGGGCAGCTCAAAAAAAACACAGGAACTGGCAGTAATATTTTCCTCCTGCTGGCCAAAGTCTGACCCCTAACCATGGAGCTGACAGCTGGCTTCCTACCTGTAAGCATGGATCGCAGCCAGACACCAATTTCCCCCACTGAGGGTGCAGGGAGGAGCAAACAGGAGCTGGACATAAGCCCAATGCACAGCACAGCTGGTCAAAGCACTTTCTGCTTTGCCTGGGAAGCTGCATGCTGAGCAAAGGCCACAGGAGAGCTTGGGACAGGGACCTCTAAGTGCTACAGGTGGGCACTACTGCCTGTCCCTCTGATGATAAGCAAACAGCCTCTCAACTCACCTGCTTTGGGGGCTATTTGGACTAAAAATGCTAAAACACATAACTTCATTTGCACCCAGGACAATGCTGGCATGGTGTAGCGTGGGCAGTGTGCAGCACAGGGAGCACTGAGCCTCTGCCAGCAGCTGCTGTCAGGAGCTGACACCGCAGAAACAGTGGGATAGAGGATGAGACTTCACTCCAGCAGCAAACAGAGCCAGTGTTAGAGATGCCGTGGCCTGCTGACCCTGAGACTGGCCAGCCTGGGAGTAGGAGTCATCAGCCTTGGGCCCTGAGGGAGGAGGGTCCAACACTCCTCACCTGAGTCTTGTTATAGACTGAGCCACTGATATCAGGCACACCCGTGTTACTTGAGGTCACAGAAACACCTGGAAAACAGAAATGCCACCAACGGTGAGAATGTCACCCCACCAGCCAGCATGATCCCAAGCTCTGCTCCCAGCGCCTCCAGCAGCCTCAGGGTTGCCCTGCTGGTTCTCCATTATCTCAGACCCACAGCACCCCACATGGGAACAGAAAAAAGGGCTCAGCTTCTTGTTCCCACTGCAAAAGCCCACCCCAGGCCCACACCCAGCCATTAACACTGCGATTCTAACGCACTTCATCAGGTAGCAGTTGGCTGCACTGACCACTCACTGAAGTCCACAAAAAGCCAGCTTTCTCTTAGGATCAGAGATGCATTTGGCTCTATTGAAGCATTCAAGAGCTTTCCAATAGTGCCCTGAGTGATGAGACTCAGTATCTCCTACACATCTGAGCCCTTGTCCTTCCACATCCTACAGAAGAGTGAAGTCTGCAGTGCTCCTCTGACCTGACAGAATCAGCTTCACAGGCTCAGAAACACTTATCCACCGTTTTACAGAGGGTGGCTCTAATCATTTCACTTGGACGAGAATAAAGCCAATGTTTTCCTTGTTCAGTGAATCAGTGTCCAACCCTCCTTCCTGGACACTGCTCCTTCCTGGATTGCTTCTCCATCGAAGAGAGTGTGATCATGCAGTGTTTCAAATGTACAGCAAATGCTTGGTATTTGCTTCAGCATGAGGATGAACCAGTTACTGCTAAGCAGCCCAGTATACACTTCTCAGATCTAACCAGCATGTGCTGAACAAAGCTTTTTTATGAGCTGGATAAATTCTTCAGCTTTTATGGTCACAAAGGAAACATTTCCAGGATGTTAGGAGTGCGTACAGGCAGCAGCCAGACAGCCCAGAGATGTGTGAAGTGCCCTGTTCCTCTCTAACATGTGTGTGTCTCAGATGCCTACCAAGAAACTTAAAATCTAGCTATGATTTGGCAGAGGATAATTTCAGCAACAGCATTGAACTGTTCAAGTTTCAGAATTGCAGCACTGTTGAAGGATCACTATATTCTTCAGGAAAAAAAACTTTGGCTTAGGAAACAGCTTACCATTTCTCCCATGTGTGGCTGGACCAAGCTGCACATCAGCTGAAGAAATATTTATGCAAAGTTCAGCCATGAGGTTTAGAAGAACAACTAGGCCATTACAAAAGCATTTTTTATGGGAGATGGAGAAACAGCTTGGATCACGACCCTGTTTAGAGCTGGCTGCTGTGCTGATTGCACAGCACTGAGATTTTGCCCTACTAAATCCCACTCCAGAGGAACCTCCAGTCTCAAAGTGTTACCTTTCCCAGGTCCAGCGCCAGCAGATTTGTTTTGTGCTTGAGATGACCCACTGTAGCCTCCTTTGCTGTAATCCCCAGTTGCCGTTCCCTGCGTTAAGTCATCGTAGCCTGCCAGTGTGCACAAGACAGCGCATTAGGGTGCGCGAGTGGCGGCGCGGGCAGTCACGGGGCAGCAGGGTCTGAGGGTTTACCTGCACTGTAGCCATGCTGGCCGTAGCCACTCGCCTGCTGGAAGGGAGTTGATGCTGTGTTCAGGTTGACTCCATGCTGTTTAGCAGATGCTGGAGGTACCTGGACAAAGGATGAGAACAAAAGGTGCCATCAGCTGGACCACAGGTTCCCTCTGCCATCTAGTGGAGAACGGCACCTTCCAGCTCATGTTGAGAATTCAGTCTGGAGTTGGGAGGACTGGGATGGCATGACACTGCTTACAGCCATGACTTGCTATAGTGGATTTGTGTCCCAGGATTTCTCCTAGAGCTTTCCCTGTGATTGCAATGCAGCCCTCCCTCAGAACAGGCTTCCTGTTTCTTTTATATACTGAACGTAAACAGCAATTTTTTCCCCATAAACCTGAGAAGAACAACCACAGAATCGAAGTAAACATCAATTCCTACCTGAGGCTGTTCATAAAATACTATCCTACAGGGCCCTAAATAGCCTCATCTATCCTTCTGCTTGGAGCAACACCTCTTCCCAAATAAACTTCCTCCTGAGACTTCCAGCCTTGCACTCTGACTTAATGGAGTCTTTTCTATCCAGGCTCTCTCAGCTCACTAACTCAGCTTTGGGTCTCCCTTCGACTCTCCAGGGACTAGTAAGGACTTTTAGGAACAGCAAGCCCACAAAATGCAGCTGTCAGATACTTGCAGAAATTTGCACAGGGGTCCATGAGTTCTGGCCTTTTAATTTTTTTTTCGTCTCGGTGAGATTGCAGCTATTTCTTCCCATTGCATGTTTTTTCAGATCTCCCGCAGACTGGGAAAGGTGACTATTCCATTCCAATGAGAACCTAACTGAATATTGACATCAGCTCTGGGGTCCTCAGTATGAGGAAGCTGTGCACCTGTTCAAGCATATCCAGGGGAGGTCATGAAGATGATCATGGGATGAGCTCGTCTCTCTTATGAGGACAGGCTGAGTTGGGGCTGTTCATCCTGAAGGAAAGGCGGCTCTAGGGAGACTTTACTGTGACTTTTCTACACTTAATGAAGGCTTATAGGAAAGACAGGCAAAATATTTTACCAGGCCCTGTAGTGACAGGACAAAAGGCTGCTCTTTTAAACTGAAAGATGGTAGATTTAGACTAGCTATAAGGAAAACAGTCATCACCATGAGAGTGGTGGGGCACTGGCACAGGTTGCCCAGAGATGTGGATGGCCCATCTCTGGAAGTGTTCAAGGCCAGGCTGGATGGGGCTCTGAGCAACCTGGTTTAGTGGAAGATGTCCCTGCCCATGGCAGTGAGATTGGAACAAGATGGTCTTTGATGATACCTTCCAACTCAAACCTTCCTATACTTCCAAAATGTGGAGTGTTTAGGCTGGAAAAAGCAAAACTGGAGAGGCACATAGGGAGAGGGTTACAGTTTAGGCTGTCACACTTACAAACATGGTTGGGCCATATTGGAATGCACTGGGAACACCGGGCATTCCAGCATAGTAAGGGAGCCCAGTGTAGCTGTACCCTGGGGGCAGGGTCGGGTTGAGGAAGGGCTGCTGAGTCGTGTGGTGAGTCTGTGTCTGGTTCTGTTGCGGCTGGGCCAGCGTGGTCGCAGGAGCAGGAGAGGCAGAATCTCCGCGGCCAAATTTTGTTACATCACCTGTGAAAGAAAGAACTGGTCAGAAAAGTTATCAAAGATACTGCAAAGGTGAAGAATTCAATGTATTTAAATCCTCTGAATACAAGCAGACAACTACAGAACAGGACACATCCTACACCTGAAAGCTTGCAGTTGTTCATGGGAAGCCCTCACCCAGTCTCTGTTCCTGACTGCCACAGAGATATTGCCTGTTCGTGACACAGAACTCCATGCCATGGCTACTCCATTGATAAAGAGAGATGCCAATACTCACCTGTCTCACATTGTCTGAGCAGACTTATTACTATCAGATCATTGCAATAAAACATGCTAAAAGCAGAAGCATGATAAATAGCCAGAGAGCCAATGGTTTTTGGGTTAAAGTGTGACTCTCCTGGAGGTTAACCTGTTTAGCTAAGCTTGATGGGCTGAAAGCGGGTTAGAATTTACAGGCAGTGATGGGCATATTTTTGCCAATGTCTGTTTATTTGTCAAGCATGACTAGTTAAGATGTCCAGTTCCTCACACCACCAAAGTTCTGAAGACAGTAGCTGAAGGCCAGGAAAGCAAGGCTTGCATCGTGGGCCACCTTATTGAAGAAGTAGGAAGGGAAATTCAGTTATTAAACCAAAAACAGCCTCCCAAGAGAAGTGATCATGAAGCAGAAAATTCACAAACACTTGTACTTTTTTGGCAGCCTACAGAGCAGCATGTTCACATATCTACCAAGGAGCCAACATACATCAACTCCTTCTAGCTCACTCCCAACCAATATTCCTTTTTGCTAGTTATCAGGAAGTATGACAACACTTAATACCATCATTATAGGAACTACAATGCCTATGACTACACTTTTAAGATTTAATCAAATGGCAGTGGATGAAAACCACTGGCTGAATTCCTGGATGGCATTAACACAAATTTTGCACAATGATAGCTAAAGAGCAAGAACAGGAACAAGGAAGGGCTTCTTTGATCACAGAAGGGAAAAGCAACTCCTCTTTGAGCAACAGCAGGATGAACTGCACTGAGAAACAAGCATATCTCACTTGCCATCTTCATCTTTAAGTAGCACTCACCTGAGTATGGATTGTTAGCAAGGGTCCCATCTCTGCCTGTTAAGGTTGCAGGAGCAGGGAATGTAATTCCATAGTAATCCTTGGAAAGAGACAACATCATTTATTAATAGTTGAAACTGTAACACAGCTGGACAGATCTTATGAACTGCATACTAGACACTGAAGAAAATTCTAAAAACAAGAACTAAAGGAGGTTTGGGTGGAAGCTGACATTACACTGTGCAGCAGAGCTGAAAATTTACCTGGATTCTCAAGCTAAAAATAAACCTACTTTATAGACACTTGTCATATATACAAAGATTCCATCTCTTAATGGTAAGTTAATGGTGATAACTAAGTGATTTCCCTCATGGCTCCCAGCTCTGAACTGTAATCTTCCAGTGAGAGTGCCTGAAAGAGAACTGAGCATTGTGGGTCAAAGGCCTGAGGTCAGGCCAGGTGTGTAATCACAACATGGATGTAAGTCTAAGGGTTTTGACCTTGTACCATGCCCTGTTCTCTAAAAGTGGAAATGTCAGCCATGAAAACAGCAAAAACATTAAATAAAAATAGTTACTGCTGGATGACTGGCAAATTTATTTAAACTACTTTACAGGAGACCTCAGGTCATAGTCTCCAAAGTTGGGTGTGAATCACAACCCATTGGGGTGCAGGAAGCAAATGGATTTGGTACCTTTGACAATTACAACTTAAGAGAATTTTAAAACGGTGTTTGTTTAACCTTTCTCTCCTTTTTTGTTTTTTTTTTTTTTNTTCATAACATATATATTAATACAAGGGTATACGTATATAATTCAGAAATAAAAATATACTGAACGTGAGTGCTCACAAACTTTTTGCTGACAGGTGCATAAAAAAAGTGGAAACCATTGCCTCAGATCATTCTTTTAGGTCTTCAACAGGAAGGTAAGAAATACTAGAAAGCTTGCACTCTGAAATAACAGGACATACTAGCAAAACCAAAGCAGTATTTTGACCTCAGTTTGAGAAAAAAGGCAACACGTTTGCCCTTCTCTCTCTAGGTGAACTCCACCTGTGGGTCTGGTAATACAGTTTTTTCCTCCTCATTTTCATGTTCTACACCTCACTGCCTCCACTCCAGAAGGAGATAATGCTTTAAGTGGTAATGTATCCATTTCCACACATTTTCAAAGACTGGAAAAGTTTCTTCCTTTATCATACCCCTCTCTGCAAATTCCATAGCACGTCAAATGTTTTCTCAGAGTCAACAGCACCCTCCACCTCAACAGCACCCTCCACCTTGCTCCACTTCTGTGCATCACTTCCCTGTCTCCTACACCCAAACCTCCATCACTGAACATGGCATAATGTGGCAAAGGTTTAGTATTGTAGGTGCTTTCTCTAATTTGTAATAGTGCCATTACAAGTTATCATCATTATCATCAACCTTTCCTGCCCTGGTAATTCTTCCTTAGAAATTCCAGCATGAAACACTTGGCAAAACACAACTAAATTCACATTAAAAGTCTTAGCAGGTTATTCAAAAGCAGCACTGTCACAGCCTTCTGATGAAAATGCCACAAAAAGAAGATCTAGAGGAGAGATGTAAACACTATTCAATGGGTATGAACTGACACACTAACATATCCCTTGTATACAAACTGAACAAAATATAATCAAATCTACATGAGAAGAAGGTGTAAGGGTTGTAAGTATTCCCACTGCACCTCAGGCAGGGGAAAACCACATCAGTACTGAATATCTGTATCCTACTTGTGCATACACACATTCAAACTAAAAACTCATTAGAAAATACAAGTACAAGGCAGATGTTTGCAGTTTATGCCTGCCCAAAGGAAAATATCAGGGAAGACACTCTGCTCTTCAAACGTCACAGATATCTCCTGACCTACAAAAGGAGAAGCTGCCTAAAGCCAAAAGTGAAGTACCAGAAATAGGCTCAAAAAGTGAGGCAGAAACAGATGAAAAAAGATAAGTGATAGGACACAATAGATTTAAGTTCCACCCAGCAGTTCACTGGGTACCACACACCAGCTGACACACTTGTAAGATCTTTACAACAGATGAACACAGAAGACAGCATATCCCAATGTAACGTACACCAGAAGAACCCAAACAATAAAAAAATCCACAGTGAGACTTTATAGCAATATATGCACATTACTTGAGTTAAATTTAAAAAAAAATCTCAGGAGAAAATCCCCATAGTTGCTTTATCAGCAACCACAGGATCTCTTGCTGCTGGAATTACACAGGAAGCAGTGACAACTCTCACTTGGAACTTTGCCCACTTTCACTTTTCACATGTAAGTGGACTGGCAAATGAAATAGAAATATTCCCACCTGCTCCTGCCCCCAGACCATCTAACACGGTCACATTCTCACAAAAAAATTCACAACACAATTTAAAAAACCCCCAAAATCTGCATGAATAGTTAATGAAAAATCCTTTGTGACATCTGCACATTTATTTCTAACTACCAACATACCAAGGGTAATTAACTCTGGATACAGGGGTATGAGAGATAGTTCCAAAAATATTCTGCAAGATTTTGCAGAGAGGAAAAACTCTTGCACTAGAGCAAAGCTGCAGGTGCCACAGAACATGCCTCAGAACACAGAAAAAATAAGAAGTATTAAAATACACACTTATAAATAGAATTTTAAAAGAGAGACTAACAATATTTGTCAATAAAAATATTAGAAAAGACTAATTAACATGCAAAATAAACATTATATACAAATAATATTAGAGTATGACATAAGAAAAAAATAGATGCCAGTAAACAGAGAAATTTTAAAACAAAACTCCAAAAAAAGAAACACACAAAACAGATGAAAACACAGTCCTGAAACACATCACCAGCACAGCCACGTGGAAAACTTCTGCCACACTTTCATCTCCTCTAATAGCACAGTAGCCAGGCTTCCCCCTGGCAGCAGCTCTGAGAAAGTGTCAGCTCCCGTTCTCATAGCAGCGTCCCCTCCTGGTCAGTGACAAAGCTCTCAGAAGAAGCAAACGAAAAAACAAAAGTGAAAACAAAAAAGGAAAATTCTCTACAAGATGGTGATGAAAGGAAAGCCTGGGCATGAGCATATAAAACTGCACGCCCGGTAGCATGCCAAGCAAAGCAACCATCACTACTGAGCCAGACCAGGCTCCTGCACAGCACCCAAAACTCTGCCATGGCTGTACCTGGACATGCACAGCCCTGCCTGTGGCACAGCACCCTGGCACTGCTGCTCCTCATTGTGGCTCTTGCCACTGGCCTCCCGTGCCACCACCTGAGGACCCATGATACTGGGGATGCACTCCAGCTTCTCCGGGACATGGCTCCCAGCCACACGCAGCCCTGCCACCTCCAAGAGCCGCCCTTCTTCCCCGACACCCACCTCCGCGACAACCTCCACCCGCACCAAGCCGCCGCCGCCGCCCTACGCATCCTTCAGCGCCTCTTCCACACCCTCAGCACCAACAGCACCCGCCAGCACTGGCCCACCCAGGCTCGCAACGACCTCCTCAACAAACTCCAGCACCACATCCACCACCTCGAGCAATGCCTCCCCGACAGCGCCACGCTCTTCAAAGGACCGCGCAACCCGCTGCTCGCCATCAACAAGTACTTCAAGGACATCCACCTCTTCCTCCACGCCCACAACCACAGCGCCTGCGCCTGGGACCACGTCCGCCTCGAAGCTCTTGACTGCTTCCAACACGTGGACAGACTCATACGGCGAATGAGGCACCAAGCTGCTCTGGACTCCACTAAACCCACAGATAGCAAACACCCATCCCCAGCCAGCACCAGTGGCCACGGATTGAGTGGTGACAGCACCAGCCCAGGCCGGGATCACTCAGTACCAGTCACAACTCTTCTGTCCAGAACGATGAACTGATGGGGAAAAGGGCAATGACCATGGTGACACTGGGGTTCAGTCTGTGGCACAGCCCATACACCCAAACCATAGCCACTGGAGAGGAAGGAAGAGGAAATTTCTGTGCTACACATTCATGGACAGCTGCGAGGCACTGGGGATACGGATGGTACTTATTACCCGTGGAATTATCCTGTTCATCCAGACTGCACCCTCACCTCATGAACAGGAAGGGGATCATGGACACTGAGGAACTACTGTGGGACTCTTATGTCAATCACTGTTTATCACACAACTCTGTTTACTGACTTATATAATTAATTAACTTATTTATTTATTCAGTTGGCTATTTATTTAATTTATTTATTTATGCTTTTGTTAGAAATAAAACCAAAAAAGAATGAAAAACCAGAGATGTGGTCATTGTGCTTCATGCCTATACCTGACATGGCAGAGACAGTTCCCAGAGGCAGGCAGGGATAAGTCTCCCTTATCTCGCCAATGCCTCTTGCTTGGGTCAAAGGCTATGGACAGCAGACTATTCTCAGGGAATGGTGGTCCTGCAACCCTCAGGCATCTCTTACAGCTGCCAGACCGTTGGGGTACCCATTTGCCCCAGATGACATGATGCCTGCCCTGCACAATTCCTCCTCTTCCATCACCACATTCTCTCTTCCAGACATTCCAAGACATGAAAGCCAAACCATCATCCAACCACAACCAACCATTCTGCAATGCCACAGCACTGCTTTGGAAGAAACAATGTGGCATAAACGAAGTGCACATCAAAGAATCAAGGAAGGGAGCCATCAAGGTCTGCAGAGATATGGACATGGAACAGAAGCCCAGTGCTACCAACTCCACCCAAGAAACACCAAAAAGACAAAACCCTCAGGAGATGTCCAGAACTGCTCACTGCTCTGCTACAGCTACCACAACTGGTCCAGATACTCCTGCCTGTGCTTACACCCCAGTGGCTATGGGGACCTGCTGCAGTACACAGAGCACATTGTCCTTGTCCTTCTCCACTGCCAACACATCATCAGCAAGCAAAGAGATCCATCACTGAAACACCACCACCCAGCATAGTCCAACCCAACAAGCACAGCATTCCTCATGAAGGAAACTGCCCACACATGAACAGCCCCAGCTGCTCCTTCACCCTCCAATCACCAACCCAAAAACATCTCCCTAGGTCAGTGCTCTGGCCTCCTCCTGCATGGGACAAAGAAGTTGTTTCCTGTACTCAAACAATCTCCACTACTGCATCACTGCAAAGGAAAATCACTGTGAAAACACAAATGATCACCTCCTGTTTAGCTGAGTGAGAAAGCAAGACGACCAAACACAGAAGCACAGAATCATTAAGGTTTGGAAAAGACCTCCAAGATCAAGCCCAGCCTTTGACAAAATACCACTAAGCCATATCATGAAGTGCCGCATCTACTCAATTTTTGAACACTTCCAGAATACTTCCAGGTGACTCCACCACTTTTCTAGGGAGCCTGTTCCAATGGTTGACCACTCCTTCAGTGAAGAAATTTTCCCTGATATCCAACCTGAACCTCTCCTGGCACAACTTGAGGGCATTTTCCTTTCCTATTGCTAGTTGCTGGGAGAAAAGGCCAATCCCCACATGGTTATAACCTTCTTCTGGATCATTGTGGAGACCAGTAAGGTTCCCCCAAGCCTCCTTTTCTCCACACTTAACTCCTCCAGTTCCCTTAGCTGCTCTTCATATGACTCACTCTACCGACCCTTCCCCAGCTCTGTTTCCTTCTCTGGACATGCTCCAGCACCTCAGTGTCCTTCTTGTTGTCAGGAACCCAGAACTGGACACAAGATTCCAGGTGTGGCCTCACCAGTGCCCCCTGGTCCACAGGGGGATGGGCACTGTCCTGGTCCTGCTGGCCACACTATTGCTGACACAAGCCTGGTGCCATTGGCCTTCTTGGCCACCTGGGCACACTCCAGCTCATGTTCAGCCACTGGAAACCAGCACCTCCAGGTCCTCTTCCACTCTGCAGCTTTCCAGGCACTCTGTCCCAGCCTGGAGCTGCAGGGGTTGTTGTGGCACAGGGACAGGACCCAGCACTCGGCCTTGTTGAACCTCACACAACTGGCCTCAGGCCACGGATCCAGCCTGTCCTGATCCCTCTGCAGAGCCTTCCTACCCTCCAGCAGATCAATGCTCCCACCCAACTTGGCACTGTTCTCAAACTGACTGAGAGTGTCTGAGTTCCCTCATCCAGATCATCAGTAAGGACATTAAAAAGGGCTGCCCCAGAACGGAACCCTGGGGAACACCACTAGTGACCACCTGATGGCTGCAAGTAACTCCATTCATCAGCACTCTCTCGGCCAGGCCATCAGTCAGTTTTTAAATTGGAAAACAAAGCATTGAAGCCACAAGAAGCTGGTGTCTCCAGGAGAATTCTATGGGATACAGTATCAAAGACTTTTCTAAAGTCCAGAAGTCAACATCCCTGGACTTCCCCTCATCCACAAAGAGGCTCACCATATTATAGAAGGAGACTAGGTTGGGCAGTTATGCCTTTTGCAAACCCGCGGTCCTGATCCCCAGAATCCCCTGTATATGCCATGTGGTGGGCACTCAGGAAGATCTCCATGAGCTTCCGCAGCACCAAGGTCAGGCTGACAGGCCTATAGCTCCCTGGATTCTACTTCTGAATCTTTCTGCAGATAATCATTACATTGGCCACCCTCCAGTTGCCTGGCACCTCCTTGGTTAGCCAGGGCTGCTGGTAAATGATGGGGAGTGGCTTGGTGAGCTATTCCACCACCTCTCTTATATATTCAGGTACACAGCATGACCCCTCGAGATGAAACTTCCACATTGTACCACTGTCCTCCTGATGCTTCTATCCAGAAGTACCCAGTGATGTCAAGAACGAGGACCTCACTGGTTCTGTCTTTTCTAAGGCAGCTGAAGGAACTAAACCACTCTCAGACCAAAACAGGAGCAGTAGTAATGACACAAACTGGAATACAGGGAATTCAAACATTAAAGAATAAATGCATTTGTAATATTTTTTGTATTCTGATGCTACAACAACAGAATAGGGATTAGAGAGGCTGAGTGTTACCCATTCCTGGAGACATATCTGAAAGTATCACTGGACAAGGCCATGAGCAGGCTCTTCTGATACCACCTCCTCTCAGCATCACACTGCACTTGGGATATTGAGGGCAAAACAGACAAATATAAATATTTTTTTTAAATTCATTATTGTTCAAAAGTAACAGGTTAGAGAACACTTCTTAAACCCCATCGCAATGAAAGTCAAATTGCAAAAGGGAAACAAGAAGCTTCATCAACAAACATTAAGTCCTCAGTGCTTAGACTCAGAGCTACCTCCTCAACTTAAGACCTCCTGAGGTTCCTGAGCAATTAGCCATTTCACAACTCTTTCAAATGCTAAAAAGAAACAATTATTCATGGGAAAACAAAGGACCCAAGCATACTCGAGGAGTTAAAAAACCCCAAAAACTCAAGTGGAGGATTATAGAAAAAATTGGGAAGTGTCCCAGGCAGAATGGAAACTTTGGACAACATTTATCAGGGAAGGCTTCTTTATCAAGGAGGTTCAGAAAGGACCTCCTTGCTTGCAAAACTCTTTCTCAGAGAAGTCTGGGTGCAGCTTAATAAAATTCTAGTCCCAGACTTGATAAATGGTTCATCTCTAAAGAATTATATGTAACTGCGATTCAGTCTTTATACGACTGTGTCCTGAGGGATTACGGGCATATCTATGTATACATGTATATAGGAAATATATTTATATGGCAAAAAAAAATTATTAAAATTAATTACAAAAATGAATTAAGAAATCTGATCAGAATTACTTATGACATGTTAACGATAGTTGTAACTACTGGTAGAGTGCTGTATTAGAACAATCCTTTGAAAGCCAGCCTAATAATGAACTAGAGAACAATGCAATCAACTAAATGACTTCTCTTCAAACCTCAAGAAATAACATAGACGTGTGTGCACCATGCTGGGAGGACCTTCCATGTTCTCTAGTAAAAGGTATGTGCTGGAAACCCCAGCAGTTAAGGTGTGAAACTGGACTTTTAGAGAAAATCAAAAGATTGATTCTAATGCATTATAAGCTAGGACAGCTCAATCAGCTCAGCACCTTACCAGTTAGTTATTACTAAATTATCTATAACACCACTTCCTTCTTTCTACACAAGGAACTAAGTCAGTACATCCCCACCAGTGATATCTCAGTCAGGAAACACTACGTTAAAAATGCTCAAAATGCATGACTTTAGAGGAGTTAAGCATTGTTTAAATAAGAAAACTCTGTTACATTCCTGTCCATCATCAAACATAGATTGAGGAAAAAGCGTGAACTCCAAGATACTACACAACTGAAGGAGAGTGTCCTGCTAAGGGCAAGAACGGAAATTCAGTGAAACACAACAGGCAAGACAGATGCCACCACAGAGAAAGAAAAAACCACAAAAAACCCGCAAGATCATCACAAGAGAATGATGCACGCTCATTTAGACTTTCAACCCACCATAACGAACAGAAACAAATATGCGACACCACTTCCACAGAGAAGAAAACAAGGAACACCACCACCTCAGCCAAAAATAACAACACCAACTCCAGCCACAGACAGCCCAACTAAACACTGCCCCGAGACCGCCACAGC
>VZDJ01000288.1:0-15177 GCA_008694505.1 Cyanoderma ruficeps | reverse complement strand
GGGGGGGGGGAATTGGGACAAACAGGAACAAACCACTACAAACATGCAAGCAATTGGAAAACCCGAATTTCGCACCGCTACACTCCCCAATTTGTATTGTCCACGATTTAAAGGACTACTTTGGCATATTCATATTACAGTCTGTTACTAAAACTCCCAGGAGATTTCAGCCTAGGACTCAGGCAACTTGTCATCTCTCCCACTTAAGAAGTCACTCTTCGTTTACTGACTTAGATATCTTCATATTGTCCCTTTACATATTTCTAATTTGGCCTTTTCTCTCATCTCTGAGAAGGGTTAGAGTTTAAAAACAGTCTCAATCTATGTCAGGAAAGAGTTAAAACTTGCTCAGGCCTGTGGGGGTTATGTGATCTCTGCCAGGGCAGCTGCAAAGATTTCAAAGCCATGCTGGTGGGGAGGCAGGGGATGGATGCCTTCTTTTCCACCCTTGATCTGATGGACCTGCTCCCTGGGGCCCGGCATAGGGTGGGGGGGATCCCATCCTCCCCCCAGTCCAGGAGTGCCGGCAGCCAGGGCCGGGGCACGGCGCAGCCATGGCCCGGTCCCCTCTGCTGCGGCCCCTGGCATGTGACCAGCACTGCAAAAATGGAGAAAAAGGCTCAGCCGGCCCTGCTTCCTCTGTGGGCAGCGGCTCCTGGAGGGCGGCTGGGCCCGGCTGCCCTGGGGTAGCAGGGCCTAAGCTGGGCCCTCCTCAGCTGCCCACGATGTTACCTGGTCACCAGGCGGGAGGAAGAGAGAGATCCCAGGCTTCCTTTTAGCTTTTTAAGGCTGTGTGACCCAAAGGTGTATACCTGCACCCAATTGGCTATTCTGGTTGTCAATTCAAAGGAAATCACCAATTGCTCCCCACCATCTGTGCTAAACCAACACACTAGCGCCTTTTTGTTAGCTGAGGCAAGAAGTTTTCCTGAGACCACAATAGCAATTTCTCTGGTGATTTCTGTGGCTTCTGCAACTGTTCAGCTTAGCTCCAGTCCAAATATCACACCATCACCAGGAGCTGGCAGGGAGGCCCCAGGACACCACATCCCAGCTCTGGACCTCGAGAGGAGCCGAGATACAGCTGCAGAAAGAACTCTGAATCCACCAGCTTTCTCTGCAGCAAGAAGGTTCAATATTAACAGTTATTCTTTTTTTCCCATGACTGTGAGCACTCTGTTAAATAAACAGGTTTTTTCACTTTCGTCCAAGAAATTCCTTTCGTGTTGGTGGGGGAGGGAGTGCCAAAACCTGCCTTCTTTAGAGGAGACATTCATTTCAGGACATTTCCTCCTAAACTTGTCTCAAACCAAGACAATAACATTCAACAATGCTGAACCTCCTGGAAGAAGAGTGCTATCTCTAGGAACACACAGGAAATCATAGACCAAACTGCTGGACTCTGGGTGCTGAAAGACTGATGAAAGACTGGTTCATGAACTCTCCATCTGGATCCTGAATTGCATCAAACTTTGTCTGCAATTTAAGAGACTCATGGGGTGGGAGGGAAGATGAACTGCATAGAAGGATATTAACTAGACTATGCTTTGATTATTAGAATAGCAATTGCCCATTATACAAGTTCCAGTATATTTTCCTCTTCTTTCTTTTCTGCTCTGTCTGCTAGATTAGACCATGAGAGGAAAGGTACCATTACTGTGGTCCCGGTCAATGTCTCGAGCCATGGGGTGTGTTATAAAAACACATTGTATATGAATCTGGGTATGAGAAATTAAAAGTTTACAGGTTGCAAGAGATGTTGGGAGAGCTGCCGGAGGAAGAGCAACAGAGGAATGCCAGCCCCATCTGCAAATGAAAAGCCGAGTTGGCTCAGCCATAAGTTCCAGACAGCCAAAACTTCACCCCTTCGGAGCTCAGGTCCCCGAATCCACATCAGGCGTCTGGAGAAGGGACCCCTCTTTGCAACTGAAAACTGTTTCGGGCTAATCCCGAAAACTCAATTCAGGCCTGGCTCAGGAAGAAATTAAAACTGAATAGAAGGGACTCATGAATGTTATAATCCGGCCATCTCGGAGGAAAAGCCTTGCCTGGAGGAAAATAAAAAGTATAAAAACTGGACTCTGGGAGCAAAACGGTGGAGTGGATGGCAAAGAGACCTGGCGTGGGCCGGTCTAGCATCTGACTCCCAATTCGATTGAATTAGAACTTTGCTGTGGCGGGGATCTTTGCTGGTTTCATTGCAATTTGGCTATTTGTTGTTGTGCTTTTTGTTTCTTTTTTTGCATCTCAATTTTATTAATTTGGAAAAATAAACTTTATTTCTTTGATTCCGATTTGGGTCACCATATTTATAACAGGGTGGTTGTCAGAGGCTGGACAGACTGATGTCTGGAGATATTTTGGAATGCTTGTGTGTGTGTGAGAGGGTGGGTCAGGCCTTGCTCTAGGGAGACAGTGCCCTCCCCCCACACCCCCCAGCCGCACAGTGTCTGTCAGTCAGGGCACACCAGAGGCAGTGCTCAAGTCTTGCCTAAACCAGTTCCTGAGTAGCCAAGTGACCGGATGTCCCAGTTTGGGGGGTGGGGGAAGATTGAATCCTAAGTGTTATGTAACAAGAGGTTAACCACAAGTAACATGGTAACAAGATGTGCAGATAAAGCAAGCAAGATGGCAAAGAATGCAAGATAACAAAGTCAGTGAGATAACAAGCACCATCAAGAGCAAGATAGTAAGTTTTAATGGAACTTGCAAACTGCAAAATTATCTAAAAACAGGTTAGACTGAAAAAACAAGAAGCACTAAACATGCGCTGAAGATAGAGGTAAAAAGTTCAAATGTAAGGAAGACTACAGAAGCCTTCATCAAAAGACCACCAGAAGGCTGACGATCACCATAGAAGGAACTGATGCATGCATGAAAGCAACAAACTGTTGTAAAACCATGACACAGCTTTATGCAAATATGAGTATGCTAATGATATGTTGTAATGTGCCGTTGCGTAGAAGGACTTTTAAAATGTAACTGAAGGCTAAAGAAGATTGAGTGAGTTTTTGGCAGAGAGATCCTCCTCTGTACCAGTACTGAATACACAAATACCTGCTCTGTAGCCATCTGACTATAGAGTTTTATTTTCTTGCCCAGTTTTGGGCTTCAGGGGCTATGGAGGCCCAGGGGTTTAAAAGGCTGACAATGAGGTGAGCATGTTTTGACCCTGCCCCCACTTGGAGTCCATGCTGGAACCCTGGAGTTGGTAGATATGTGTGTTTTTCTATATATTTTTTGTCTGTCTCTCTTTCTCCTTCTTCTAGTCCAGTTCACTTGGAACAATTCGGGTAGCATAATACTTAATGGGTTTAAAGTTTGCTGAGCTAAATGGGCTAAGTTAATGCTATAATATGTGTTTTATGTTAATTGGATGTTGTATTAAATCGTTTGCCAAAGTTCCTTGATTTTTCTATATTTTGCCAGTAAACCTTTATGTACTTTTGACCTCTTGAGAATATCTGTCTGGTATTTTTCCCGTGCATCTAACCCAGAGTAAGGGAACATCAGTAAACCCCTTGCATTTAAATGATTTGGGATATTACAGTGTATTGGTACATAGGCACTTCTGTTTGGCTGTCGACCATGTCATGTTGGGCGATTGAAGAGACAAGCTCTCCATGGTTTGCATCATGAAGCCAGTTTTTTGAAGAACCAAGCCCCAATTCCTTTGCAGCATTCCTCAGGTATCCTCTTGGTTCCCGATATGTCAGAAGCCCTTCTCTGTTGCTTGCGGGAATTGAGACACGGACCCTGCTTGCAAGCAAAGCAAAGCTGTTTATTACACCAGTTTACCAGTATTTATAAGTCTCTACATTCTGTACAAAATTTTCCACTCGGACCCCTTTGCCCCGTTCTGTAACATCACAATCTTTTTGGTTATCAAGTCCTTGTTACATTCCTGCACTAGCAATGTCCTTGTTACATTCTCTCTCGTCAGAATGGTCAGCATGACCAGACATGATGTCTTCACTTCTGTTCTTGCCTTGAGTTTATCTCTCCCACGGCTTTCACTGTACTAGGGCCGAAAGGTCTGCAGCACTACCCAGTTCAGCTCCTGTTGGTTTTCCAGAGTTGCTCAAAACTCCATCCCCTTTCACTGCTGAGCATCGTTTAAAACCCTCCTTGTAAGTCTTGCCAGTTTCCTGCTGAAGACCCTCTTTCCCTGCTTGGTCCCATGAATCCCATCAGCTCCCAACAGACTTAGCTTCTTAATAGTAGATCTGTGATCATAGAAGACAAAACCTTGAGTATGGCACCAGCTACACAGCCCAGCATTCAGCTGTTCAGTTCATCTCCTCCTTCCTGGACCACTTCCTTAGACTGGAGACTGATAGAGGAGACCACCATCACCTGTGATCCTGATCCTTTTAACATCGCTCCTACTGTTGCCCTGAGTTTCTGCCTTTCTGTCTCTGTGCAGAACTTTCTCACGTAGCCTTCTTCTGTAAACAATGTTTATTCTTAGAATGCTTGCATTCTTCTCCTCTGAGAGAAGAAATGATTGATGGTGATGTCCACCATACAGGTTAAGAGGTGGCGACTTCTGTAGCCAATCTCTGGACCTTTGTACAAATGTATTAAGTAGTGAAATTGTAAATAAAGTAGAAGAGTTTTGTCCCCTCACTGCGATGCTTCTGGCCTGCTCTCTTTCTGTCCCTAAAGTGGGACACACCCAGCCTCGGCAAACCACACTCCTACAGACATTACTCTCCAGGAAGGGTTCTAAGTTGCCTTATCAGACACTACAGAGAAGAGTAGGAGCAGATGATTATCTGTACTGTTCACCAGATTCAGCCAACTCTCAGTGACACCATTAATGCAAACACCTCATAGGCAGCAGACTTCTCTAGTGTGGGAATACACAAGACAGAGAGTTAAGACAGACTTAATTTGCATGGCTGGTTTGAAAACCAAGATGCCATGGCAGGAACAAACAGAGCTCTGAAGATTACAGAAGATGGGATTAAACCTGCTTACAGGAAGAGAAGAGATTCAATCAACCCCCTGCAAGCAAGATGTTGTAAAATGTATAAGTTGTTTGTATGATCTTTTAACCTGATTATTGTAGTGGAAATTATTAACCTTCCTGAAAGCGTATATAAGCTTTTGGAAAGCCTGAGTAAAATCGAATTCTGATCACTGAATCAGTCTTCCCGTCTCTCTATCAATTGTCAATAATTCGTGCCCTGTGTGAACGGAGAACGACCGGTTAGCTGACAGCAATTGACAATGCCTCTGGAACTGATCGTGACAGTGAAAGAATTGCTTTTGGGCCCACAATCGCCTGTACACTGCAATGTGACAGGTGAGCCAAGGGAACTAAAAGTATGGGACAGAGAATGTCCAACGAGAGAGACACCTATGAAACCATGCTACACCTCCTGAGCAAGCATGGATCCCCCATCCTTAAGTGGGACCTTAAGTCGCTCCTAAAATGGATGTCACACATATTCCCCAATACCACCCCTTCTTCTATTTTTACTCTCCGCTACTGGGACAAGGTCAGTGTAAAAGTCTACGACCTGGCTACGCTGCCTGGCCACAAGACAGAGCTCCGTCTGCTTCCTGCTTGGAAGGCAGTCATGGACGTGATTAAAAAAAAGGAGGGGAGTGAGGCAACCTGTGAGGCTAACGAGGAGACAGCCCCTGCGGCCATGCTAAACCAAGATCTGCCCAGGTCCCTCTCTCCGTCCCCCGTCTGCACCCCCTTCTCGATGAAAGCCAGGGATAGAGCGCAGATGTCACCTGTAGCCCCACCACTATCCCACCAGTGACCCCAGAGCCGCCGAACACTAACCGATTATGCGGACACTGACTTTAGCAGTGACAGAGAGTCTTTTGACCCTGGCCCCAAAAAAGATCTGGACTTATTCCCTTCAAATATGCATAATAATTGGTTACGGATAAAAAAGAAAGCCCTTAAGGACAGAGACTTTTATGCTGCAGCAGAAATCTTTGTAGCCCATATGCGACTCGGCCCGAGGGAAGAGAATCCACAATGGGAGCCCTTGCGCCACTCAGAAATTAAGGAACTGCTCCGTACCGTGGCAGAATATGGTCTGGGATGCCCTAACTTCAGTAATTTATCAAGGGCAGCTTTCACTACTCACCTCATGACTCCTCATGACGTTAAATTCTTGGCAAACCTTTTGCTCACCCCAACGCAATATGCAATATTCATGGCACAATGGAAAAGACTGGAGAACCTAATAATAACATATACAGGGCATGAAACCCAAGCCCTAGCTGCCTTAACTATTGATCACTTAGCGGGGGAGGGGGCGCATACCGATCCTAATGGCCAGGCTGCCTTACTGAGGGAAGTCCTGGAGGGGATCACTGAAACAGCTCGGTATGCATTTCTCAAGGTGCCTGATGCCAAAACCCCGCAACAATCCTTCATAAATATTAAACAGGCTCCACAAGAACCCTATATGCAGTTTGTGGACAGATTAAAACAAACACTGGAAAGACAAATTGATAATGATCAAGCCAGGGAAGTCATGCTACTCAAATTGGCTATAGAAAATGCTAACGATGACTGTAAAAGCCTCTCGAAAACCCTGCCCCCAGAACCTGAGCCAACACTGCTTCAAATGATTGAAGCTTGCAACCGCCTGGGGACTTTGCAGCCCAAAACAGCAGTAACTTACCAAGCCATGGGGCAAGGCATAGCCGATACTTTTGCTGCTTTGAAAATAATACCCGAAAAGCAGTTGGTTTGTTTTGGCTGCGGGGAGCCCGGGCACATTAAAAAAGACTGCCGAAAGGTGCAAAAACCAATGACATCAAGTATATGCCCTCGCTGCCAGAAAGGTCCTCACTTTGCTAATTCCTGTCACTCTAAATTTCACAAAAATGCCCAACCTTTACTGGGAAACTTGTCTTGCAGTGCAGGATGGCGACGTGTGAAGACACAAGTCCCACAGCCTACCCAGCCACAGCTGTGTTATAAATGAAAAGCGAAATCAGAAATTAATAACAAGCAATTTATTAATACAATCTCAAACCAATTAGAAAAAGCCACAATAAAAGAATCAACACTGGTGTGGGTGGCAGAGTGGCAGTCTCCAAGAGACTAGTTCACCCTGTCCACACAGTACAGTCTCCAGGGTCTGGTTTTTATAGGGGTTTTTGTATCCTCAGGCAAAGTCCATTGTGAGTTTCGGTATACTATTCATATGTAAGTCCAGTGTGTCATCCTCTGCTCAAGGTTGGAAAAGGTTTCCTGGACAAGGTCGGGTAGCAGAATAGATTTCCTGGTAGTCTTTTGACAGCTGTGTTTAGAAACTACAGATCCATATCAGTTCTTGATGGCTGGTAGTGGGCGGTGGCTATGGGCCATCTCCGGTTCAGCCACTTCTTTGTCTGGTGCTAATGTTCCTCGGCCAGAGTTATTGTGTTGAGAAGAATGAACCTGATAAGGAGATATCTGTAGGGGACACACCTGTGTTCACAGTCAGGGTTACAATATATTTTTAATACACGAATTTTTCCCACACCAAATATCACAGCTGCCACAGACAACCTTCAGCTTCCAGCCAGCCCTGCCCCCGCCACCGGGACCATTGCAGAACTACGTGCAGCCACTTCAGGAAGCGCCAGGTTGGACGTATCAACCAGTAACACAGTAATGTTGACCAATAGGTCAGTATTTTATCTCCCCAATGGGATTTGTGGACCTTTACTACCAGGTTACCATGCTTTGCTTTTAGGTAGATCTTCTACCTCAGTGACAGGATTGTTTGTTTTACTGGGAGTTATCGACTCTGACATGGTTGGGGAAATAAAAATCATGCCTTGGACTCCACAGTCCCCCTGTGTGGTCCCCGCAGGCAGCAAAATCACTCAGCTTGTACTTTTCCTGGAAGCCCCCTTGTCTGCACCCCCGATAGCTACACAGAGGGGAGGCGGCGACAGGTGTGCCACAGATTTTCTGGACACAACTATCACTTCTCAGCATCTCACATGCCAATGTAATGTGTCTCTGAAAGGCAAGCAGTTAATTTTATATTAGTCTTATCTCCCGAAATCAATGGCCTAATGATTGGCCATTAATGCCCATCCCCCAGGTCCTTTCAGGGGTGGGTGGGAACAGTCAAAGCTATCAGAGTCAACATCTGGTGCAAATTACAGGGCCTGAGGGAAGGGTAGTTACTGTCAGACCCTTTGTGCTATCTGCTGCTGCTGATTTTATGGAGGAGAGATGTTCTATCATAGTGGGGGATCTTCATGCAGTCAAATTTTGCATAAGGGTCATTGGAATGCGTGACACCCCCAAACTGACTTGGTAAACTTCTGATCCAGTTTGGGTAGACCAATGGCCCATGTCATTAGAAAAACTGCGTGTATTACAGGAACTTGTACAAGAACAGCTGAAAAAAGGACATATAATCCCATCTAATAGCCCTTGGAATTCACCTGTGTTTGTAATTAAAAAGCGGTCTGGGGGGTGGAGACTGTTGCATGACTTGAGGAAAATAAATGAGGCAATTGAGGGAATGGGGCCCCCTACAACCAGGGCTCCCTTCTCCTTCCATGATCCCTAGAAATTGGCATTTAGTAGTAATTGATTTAAAGGATTTTTTTTTATATTCCGCTGCATCCAGACGATGCACCCAAATTTAGCTTTTCTGTGCCAAGTATTAATATGCAGGAACCACTAAATCGATATCATTGGTTAGTATTGCCTCAAGGAATGTGAGACAGTGCCGCCATATGCCAGTGGTATGTGTCAAAAACTGAGTCCAGTACGGGAGAGAATGCCTGATGTTCTGTTGTATCATTATATGGACGATATCCTTATCTCTGCAGAAGCTGTGGTTAGTGTCGAAGAAGCAATGCAGGCAGTCTGCCAAGCTGTTACATCAGTGGGCCTGACCATTGCTTCTGAAAAGGTTGAAAAGTCATCTCCCTGGAAATATTTGGGCTGGCGAATAGGCATGCATTCTATTTCGGCACAACCCTTGCAAATTTCAACTGAAATCAAAACTTTACATGATGTACAGAAATTGCTGGGAACAATGAATTGGGTTCATCCCTTGCTTGGGATTTCAAATGCAGATTTGGAGCCATTGTTTGCCCTCCTGAAGGGAGGAGCCGACCTTTTACCACGTAGGCATTTAAACAAAGAAGCACAGATTGCACTTCAGAAAGTGGCTGATGCTATCTCTCAGAGACAATCAGCTCATTGGGCTCCTGAAATGCCACTGTGGTTAATCATTCTAAACCCCAGTAAGCAACCCCATGCCTTAATATTTCAGTGGGATTCAGAAAAAACAGATCCTCTGCTAATTATTGAGTGGGTCTTTTTGCCTAATAATATGCCCAAGACTATTTCCATGCAAGATGAACTTATGGCCATGTTGATTGTCAAAGCTAGTCAAAGACTGACCTCATTGGCTGGGAAAGATTTTGATCGTATCTATCTACCTCTCACAATGTTTTATTTGAATTGGTTGCTACAGATGTCTCAAAAATTGCAAATTGCTTTAGCAGATTACCCAGGGCAGATATCTATCCATCCGCCTAAACACAAATTGTTAAGCTCTTCTTTTAATTTACTCCTGTCCTGGGTTGTAGTATAGAATATGCAAAGGTATTCTATCACCATCTTCATGAACTGTTTAATCCAATTGTTGAAGCAGTGTTTCCCAGGCCCCCTCCCCCTGGACTATCTTCTGTTAATGGCCCATCAGATGCCTTGCTGTATGACTCATAGATAACTGCCTCCGGGAGAGATCTCTCTCTAATGGGCCATCAAGGACCCCCTGTATGACTCATCATCCCATTGTGAGATGATCCGCCCAGGGGGAGGAACCAAGCATTCTCACCTGGATATAATCTGGGATTTGGGCAGCCCTTACCCACTGGATTCCCAGAGGACCAGAGCTACCAGACCTTTGTACAGGATCACTGCTTCAGGAAGACCACCTCATCTGGACTGCTTCCATCACCCTGCTCAGGTTGTATTCTGACTCTGTCAGTGGTCTTTTGTATTATTGGATTTATTTTATTTTATTCTGCTTTTTTATTTTCCTTTCTTCTTATAAAATTATATTTTCTGACTTGGAGCCTCTCACTTGGTTTGCTTTCAAACCACTGCAGTTGTCCCTGAGACCAGGGCTGAGGATTGACAGTGGTTCGCTTTTCTAATTGATCTTGTTGGCCCGAAAGTTCAGCGAGCTTGGTTATTATTTGTTGCAATTCATTTGCACACTGTAATTTTTTCTGTGACCACTGTGTGCCTTGGGAGTTGGAACTGGGACTTTCAATCTCTGAAGTCTCTGAGTCAGAGTCCTGGGGGAGGGGACGTTGTGCCGCTGCTGTGGTGTGCTGTGAATGGGCTGCTGGCCGGGCCACCGCTGCCTCTGCCGCTGCTGCTGTGTGAGACGGGGGCGGGGGCCTCCCCCGCCGCGCAGGCCCTGCCACTTCCTGATTCTTCTTGGCCCACAGGGCTAACTGTTCTAAGTCATTTTCTTTTATTTTTTCACCTCTCTTAGAGATAATATTCAAAAGGAGCCGCATTGCTGCCTGCAGTTCACTATCCATATTTCCTTTTTCTTTCTTTGTTTCACACGGAAGCTTACCTTCCCCCACTGCGAGTCGCTGCTGCTCCGTGTTTGAGACAGGGCGAGGCTCGCTTCCAGCTTCCCAGCTACGGAATCTCACTCCCATCTCGGTCAGCGATCCGTGAACAAGCGATCCGTGAACAAGCGCGGAGTCTTCCCGTATTTAAACAAAATCAGACCGCATTAAAGCAAAATCAAACCACATTAAAGCACCGCATTAAAGCGAAAGAGAAAAAAAACCTAAAACTGCATTAAAGCAAATCCACATTTAAGTGAAAAGACTGCATTCAAGCACAGGGTCCCTGTTCAACAGGCGCCAGATGTTGCAGAGAACCCCTTAAAAACATGGGAAGCTTGACAGAGCAATGCAGATCCAGCCAATATGGTTAATCATACATTCTCTGTTTATTCTGCCTAAAATGGCAGGTTATATACGCTTCAATATAGTTTACAATTACAGGTATTTTCTCATTGGTATACAGCACAAGGAAAAATGCAAACAGACATTGTTTATCTCATTCTTAAGGCATTGTTCTCTTCCTCATATGAACACAGGAGTCAACCTAAGAGGTTTACAAAGCCTACAAATTTGGCAAACAGATGTAACACACTTTCCTGAAATCGGCAGCTTGAAATTTATGCATGCTTCTACTGAAACATATTTGGGTGCTCTGTTTGCTTCAGCTCACACAGGAGAGACAGCAAAGGACACTTGCCATCATTTTGCTGCTGACTTTGCCACATTAGGAATTCCACAACAGATTAAGGCAGACAATTGACTCACATACATTTCCTGTAGAGTTGCAGATTTTTTTCTCCTTATGGAGTATCACCCACAAAAGAGGCATACTATACTCACCCACAGAGCAGTCCTTTATAGAGTGTGCTCACGGCACCTTCAAACATCTTCTGGTATAACAAAAGGGGGGAGCTGGAGACACCCTCTGAAAGACTATGCAAGACCCTGTATGTTTTTAATTTCTTAAACTGTTCAATGACAAACTTGAATCCCCCTATGACTAGGCATTTTGCATCATCCACATAGCTTTCTTGCAAGGAAAAACCACCAGTACTAATCCATGACCCAGAATCTGGTAAAATCCTGAGCCCTTACCCTTTGATCACTTGGGGGAGTGGCTTTGCCTCAGAAAGAGGACCTTGCTGGATTCCTGCAAAGAATGTAAAGCCATTCCGAGAACTCCTACCGGCAGCTGACGACACCAAGGCCGTGGGAGAGGAGGAAGAGGAGGAACCCCACCCAGACTGCAGCTGATGACATCTTTTGTCCTACCTGTAAAGGAAACTGTGAACTTTGGGTTTTATGTCAGTAAAAAGGGTATGGAAATTGGTGATACTGCAGAGCCCTTTTGGCAAAAGTGTGGTGTAAATCAGCTATAAAGCCATTGAATTTTTAATTATAGCAGGCCACAAGAAAAGGATAGTCCTCACCTCCCTACTCTCAGGAGGGAAGTTTTGAGGAAATTCCGAAAATAGCCATATTTGCAAAGTGGAATGCAGACAAAAGAACTGAGTGCCTTATGTTTGGCTGGTCCTTGAACAATCTTAAGAAAGGACAAAAAGGGGATAAGCTAAAAGGGATTCTTTTTTTCTCGCCACAACATAGTTCAAAACAAACAAAACACTATGGGGTTAAATCGGATGCTATGCTTATTAGCATTGCTTGCCTTTTGTAGCACAGCCTGGCCTGTTGATCAGCCCAAAAGAATGTTTGGATAACTCTGGCTAATGCAACCAAACAAGATAGCTTATGCTTAGCTACTGCATCCCCAGAAAATCCATTTTCAACCTGTTTCGTGGGTTTGCCATTAGATGGCTGGCCAATACCAGAAGCTACTAAAAGCATTGTACAGAGCTCAAATCCCATTAATACATGGGATCAGTGGACTCGTTACCTTCTTATAACACCCTTGGAGACACAAGAATTAGAACTCCTGGGTTCTGTAAAAATGGAATTTTGTGTTAATTTTAATTACACAGGAAAAAATCAGTCTAAAGTTTGGGATGTTTCTCCCTATCATCCCATGTATAAGAATCAGACCTTTTGGTGCAATTACACTTCTGGCAGCCCTCCTAAGTTCAGTAACGCACCCCTGTGGCTGCCACCGGGAATGTTTCTGGTTTGTGGAGATCGGGCCTGGGCAGCAATCCCTTTGCACATAAAGGGAGGTCCCTGTAGTTTGGGATGACTGTGCTAACACCTAATGTGTCTGTGATTTTACAGTAGAAGTATCCCCGCAGAACAAGGTGCAGTTTGCATGCATTTGATGAATACTGCGATGATAAATTGTCTTTGTGGTCTGTGACCCAGATGAATTGGGCCTCTTTGCTTTTGCCAGGACTGGCTGCAAAAAAGGCCTTAAGTCAATTAAATAAGGTAGCCTGCTGGCTGGCAAAACAGATGAATGCCACCAGCTCTGCTTTATCAAATTTATTAACAGATGTTGACAGTGTAAAGCAGGAACAAACAGAGCTCTGAAGATTACAGAAGATGGGATTAAACCTGCTTACAGGAAGAGAAGAGATTCAATCAACCCCCTGCAAGCAAGATGTTGTAAAATGTATAAGTTGTTTGTATGATCTTTTAACCTGATTATTGTAGTGGAAAATTATTAACCTTCCTGAAATGGTATATAAGCTTTTGGAAAACCTGAGTAAAATCGAATTCTGATCACTGAATCAGTCTTTCCATCTCTATCAATCATCAATACTCTAGAGAAATTATCTGGGTGGGAAATGGGTCCTTCGGTGGTTCTCAGTAGGGAATCTAATTACTAATACCTTTATGTGCTTCTCTGGTGGCACTGGTTCTAATGTGGGCAGGTGGTTAGGTCAACTTTTCATGGTTGGCTTGTCCTGGGTCCTGTCTGTTACTGATGTCCTCTTGTCTCTAACTTTGGAGCATCCTGTCTGTTATGTAGGGGCACTTCAGGAGATGGAGGAAAGTTCTTCCTTCTACCCCGAGCAGAGAAAAATGTCCAGTCTCCTTTTGGGAGTTACTTGTGTCAGTCAGCGTGAAGTTGGATTTTGGCTTACCTTCCTTTTGTGCAGTCTGAAGGCAGGCCGTCGCTGAGCCTGGGACAGCATACAATACCATGGATCGATCTCCTGTCTGTGTTCCTGGACACCATGCTGCCTGTCAAGCTCCTCTCTTTTAAAAGTTACTTATCCAAGGACATTTTTCTGCTGCTTTTTCTTGCAGCTATGACATCCACCGCTGCCTTTGGTTTCTAGGGGGATTTCCAGGTACTGGAGCTCTCACCCAGCCTCATGATCTGTGACCCTGACAGTCACTCCTGCATAGGGCTGCTGGTTCTTCTCTCCCTCCTCACACCCTCACTCAGTTTAAAACCCTCTTAATGTGTTCAGCTAACCTACTATGCAAAATACCTTTGCCCTGCTTAGTGAGGTGGAGCCCCTCTCTCCCAAGCAGATGAAGATGCACATGGTCCCAAGCTCATAGAACCCAAAATCCTGTTGCAAGCACCAGGTCTGCAGCCAATTATTGATGCACACAATCAGTGCCCTTCTTCTCCCGCCATTTCCCACCAGCATCAAGACTGAGGACAAAAACCTCTGGACCAACATGCCCTTGACTGCTGCCCTCAGTGCTCTGGGATCGTTGCAAGGGGAAATATGGTGCAATGGATTCTCTCTTCCTGTTTGAACTATATGAACTTTGATCCAGGCAGATGATCAAAAAGTAGGATTATCTAAAGGAAATCCTACTGCGTGAGGCTATTGGCAAGAAACCAGCACCAAAGCCAACAAACTCATTTGCCCAAAATCTGGGCTAATAAGCAGCCAAAACTGCATGAATGTCTTGGTTTAGGGCAAATTTTGGGATGAAACCTCCAAATGGGATCCCTCTAGAAAGCAAACTCAAGTGGCCCCTCCCCCAACTGGTTTGGGAAAAATTTCCTTAAAGGAAAAGTTGAAAAAAACTGTTTATTCAACAAGCAAAGTGTTCACAAGCATAAAAAAAAAAATAATATTAAAAAATAAAACCTCTTGCCATTCTGAAGAGAGATGGCAAAATTGAGAAAGTCCTTGCTGTGGGATGTAGATCAGCTAGTCCAATCTCTTATCAGTCCCTCCGGCGCTGGAAAATGCTGTCTTGGGTCCTGGTGGGCCGCAGTCGTGAGCCCCAGGTGTTTTCTGGGGTTTTCAGTCCAGAACAGGTTTAAACAGTTCCAAGAAAAAGAAAAAATAACCAGTCCAGGGAACTTCTCTGCCTCTGCTAATTCAAAACTAACTAAAAAACAAAGGAGAGCTCTCTCTTGCTGTCTGTTCGTAGACAACACAGTCCGGAACAAAATGCAGAGGAGTGAGTGCAGTTTCTGCAAACGAACTGCACTTCTTTCCCCCCCCTTCTGTGTTGCAACCAGTATTAAAGATGTAGAACTTAATATCCACAATAAAAAGAAAAGACAATTGGGGATACTAGCATAACAAAGTCACCCAAGGACAATGAACACAGCAGAAAATCTGACTACCAGCTGATGATATTGATGCCTGGAAGGCTGACCTGAAACAGAGACTGAACAGGGCTAGAGAATAAAATAGGTATTTATTGAAAGGC
>VZDJ01000287.1:1256338-1343667 GCA_008694505.1 Cyanoderma ruficeps | reverse complement strand
CAAGTACCCTGAACACATCTATTACTGGTGCAACTGGGTCTGTCCTCACCCAAAAACATTATGGGTTGCTTCAAAGAGGGATTTGAATGAGCATCTCTCTATTCTGAACAGAAAAACAAATTCAGGATAAATTGTGGAAATTTAAGAGGCAGTAGTAATTGCTAATCTGGTTCTAGGCTTCTTACCACTGTATGGCCTTGTGCTAAATTACACTTTTTAGCACTACCCATTTTTGTCTTGTCACTTCTAATTTGGGACTCTTTAAAAGGGCTGCCTTGGGATTTATTTCAGCACCCAAAGCATTTTCATTGCCATGTAATATTTAAGCAAGGCTGACATTAGTATAAACTGGTGCCATTATGTAATCACCTAAGATAAATTCTCCTATACTTACCCATTGTTTTTATGAGAAATTTAACCAATCCCATACTGCGCTCAGCTTGGGCTGGTGGTTAGACTTTCTCTTCTGTGAAACAAACTATTGTAACAGACCACTGAAGGTTGTGAAGTTATAACTGAATGCATAGTGTCACGTAAATCTTGATGCAGCAAAATTGCCAGATCTTATGGAAAAGTTTGACATAAGAAGTTGCTTTGGAAACCGAAGCTTCTACAAAACATTTTCTGTAATTGAATTTTTTTTTTCTTAATGAAGTTTATAATCATTTCTCAGAATTTTTAAGTGTGAATAGGATTTTTCATGGCAGGGTTTTGAAGGGACTCTAGGATATATGACTGTAAATACCTGTCTAGAGTAAGAAATAACTTACAAAGAATGCATCTGTTTTCAGATAAAACTAAAGACTCCCAGTTGTGGCTTTGCTTTATACAGAATTTATTTGTCTCGGTAGTTAAGTCAGAAAATCGAAAAAAAACCAGCAGCTCTAACATTTGTTATTGAAAGGGATGCAAGGAGCTGGACTGGATTCCTGGTCTCCAGTATTGGTACCTCTTACCTGTAGTGTTTGGACAAAGCCAGGGAAGGGGGAATCACATTATCAAGACTTTGTTTGGATGTCGGAATTTGTCAAAGTTTTAGTTAAATATCATTATAACTCAATTGTAATTTCCTAGCTCCATGACACATTACAATATCCAAAGTGCCTCTACGTTCAGTTGTGATGAATGTTTGGAAAAAACATCATATGAAAAGCTGTTGTGTGCTGGAGGTGCAACCCTTCATATGAAACAACCCCAGCCTGTCAATGCCAGGCAGAATCAAAGTGTGGCACGTGTGGCACTTGTGTTTTGGGGAGGGGAGAATAAAAAGTCTTGGTGGTTGCACTGCATAGAGAAGTGAGACTCTGTCCCTTCCGTAGAAATAACCAAGCACATGTTGGCTGTTACCCCTGATCTGGTGGTTTTGCAGTACTTGGTGTTTTAGCACTTCTCCTCTGAGGTTAAATTGGATGTGGCTGAACCGTGCCTGTGCCTGTTCTGGTTGTAGGCACTTGGTTGTGTTCCTTCTCTGCTTGTGTAAAATACATTGAGGCAAAGGAGAGGCAGGGATAGGAATCCCTGGTGTCTGCAGCCTAAACATTCAGATCATTGCTGAGGTGGTCAAGCTCCGTCCATAAACCACAGGGTTGGTGGAATCCTGGAGGCTGAAAATTTCAGGCTTTCTGAGCTGGGGGGTGCTGAGCCTTGCGCAGGCAACACATTTGACTTGAGACCTTGGAACAGACTTCCGAGATTGTGTGATAGCACAGGGATTGTGGGTGTGTACTTAGAATGGTGTTGTGTGATCTCACAGGGTGAAAACTTGGGTTTGGGGGTTTGGTATATAGTAATGTGTATGGGGCAAGATGGAGGATTCAGGCTGTTGTCAGAGTTCTTCTTCTTCACCTTCTTTTTCCTTTTATCTTCACAGATCTGGGTGGCTTTCTCTAATTGAGTGAAAGATATCTGCATTGCGAACCTCCAATGGCCACTATTGGGTCAAAAACATAAATAATACAGATGTCACTTTGGTATTGGGTAACTACCTCTTAAATAGCCTTGGTGAAAGTTAGATGCTCTCCATTTTGTCTCATTTCTCTAACTGGCAAGTTGGAACGCACGCTGTAAATACTGTAAATAGATCAGATATAATAAACAACCAAGACCGAACTCAATTCTATGTTTCCTGTGTCTTTCATCCTGTCCTCGGCCGAGATAAAGCAGGCAGAACTGTTACAACAGTGCCTCCCTCTCGTGTGAGGAAAAACACCTGCTAGTGCCAAGTCAGGACCTCCCTGAAGGAAGAAATCAGCGGAAAAGCTGGCAGCGGGAATGCTGGAAAAAAAGATGAAAACAATCCCCGAGGAAAAGAAACAGCTTGGATCCAGGAACTTGTAGCTGTGGGTTGGCTACGAGAACGCCAGAGACCAAGAGAAAGAAACTGGCGGTAAAGTCAGGTAGGAACTTTTAAAAATACTCCTTCAGGGTTAATCCAGAGTGTAAATATGGGAAGCGTGATGTTGAAGACACAGAAAAAATCAATGGACAAGCTAGAGGCCATGATTAAAAATTACCCGGTCTCTGTCTCAAAAGACCAATTGAGAGACCTCCTATCCTGGGTGCAAGAACAATTTCCAAAGGCAGATGTAGAAGTGCTTCTTAATCCATTTCTGTGGGATTCCGTCAGACTAAGGCTTTATAATGAAGCCACTCTTAAGGATGGCAAGGATGCAAAACTTCTCCCAGTACGCGGAGTAGTCTGTGAATCGATTACCAACAGAAGTGAAGCACAGAACCATCCCAGTTACAGTGAGCCCGCACCACAGAGAGAGGAGGAAGGGGGGGCGGCTCCCTCTGTCCCGCCAGTGTCCGCAGAGTCACTGCCACTTGAAAGATCGCCGATGGCTACCCAGCCAGAGGTGAGGACAACCTCAGATGTTAAGGGATCCCCTAAACTTTTGGAGGCTTTTCTCGTAGACAGAGGACCCCAAGAAATTCCGGAGAACGGTCCGGGGAACAGTACGGGACCCGTGCTGCATGAACAAAGCAGAAAGAATGAGACGGGTGATGCAGCCCCCTCACACGAACCCGGCGAGGCAGCACAACATGAACGGGGCGGAACAGCCGCGCAGCCCGACGTGGCCGGAGCGGCTCGGAGCGGATCGGGCGGAGCGGGCAAGGCGGCGACCCCCGGCCCGAGTGAAACGGAGCAGCGCCGTCAGAAGCGTCATGGGCGGCCCCAGTGCCCCCCGAAGCAGGCAAAGCCGCGTCGCCATGGCAATGCCCCGTGCACTTCCGTAAACAATGCCTTGTACTTTCGCCGACGCCATCTTGTGACCAACAAGATGTTCAACTTCCGCCTGCAGCGCCACCACTGGCCGCGTCTGCTATTGCAGCCGCTAATACTTGGAATGTACAGCGACAGCTAAGTCACAGCTGGATTTATGACGACACATCAATCAAAGTTGAAGTCACAGCTGGATTTATGACGACACATCAATCAAAGTTGAAGTCACAGTTGGATTGGATTTATGACGACACATCAATCAAAGTTGAAGTCACAGCTGGATTTATGACGACACATCAGTCAAAGTTGCAGGTTTCCTGGATTCAGAAGCAGAGATATGGAAACCAATGGATGTCTGCAAAGGGAGGTGCATGATCACAAGCAAAGGACTTGAAAGAAAAGCAGCAATCATTTATTTCTTCGTTGTGCAGAAACCCATCACAGTGTGGGGAAGAGACATCCTATCATGGTGGGGGATGAGGATGGAAGTGAATTTTTAACTGGAGTAATTTCATATATTTAGGTCTGAGTTAAGTTATGTTTTAGTATTCTGTAAATATTAAGAGCGATTTCTGTATAGTTTGTTTTAGGTTTAGGCCTTGTTAAGTATAAGTTAAATCTAAGATTTATAAAGTTTAAGTGATAATAGATTTTTCTTAATTTAAAGTTTTATTGGATGTAGGTTTTAAATTATCCTAGGTTTTGTTAAAATATGCTTATCTAATTTGCAAAGTTTAGTTTTTTTCTTAGAAATAAGACAGTTTCGACTGAGCCAGCTGTGATGAAACACTGTAAAGCTTGTTTATGAGTGGAGGAAGATACAATTTTTACATCGTGGTTGTAAGCTGTTTTGGTGGGGATTTTACCTTAAGGTCAGAAGTACATAATAAGTTAGAAAAGTGTTATCTCAACTTCCTAAGATGACTAGTGTTGATATATTGATTACATAATCTGACTTTGTTAACTTTCTATATTTACAGTTGACTTCTTATATGTTTTAACATCTCTTTCTGTAATTATCTAAAAGATATGTATCATTTCAGGATCTTCCCTTATGTTCCTTAGTTGCCTGAGCATTTCATAACTACTATTAAGAGCTTTGTTTTAAAAATGTATTAAGGGATATCACTCTAGTATAAAGCCAGGGTCCTGGCCACACCTTGATTTTAACTAGATGGGATGATTTTACCAACAAACCCACATGTTTTCTGCGCAAAAAAATCTAGATACAAGTCACTTTGACTTGAGAATTTGACCTTATAAATATGACAGCTGAACAGACTTTTGAAGTGAACTTGGGAGCTTTGCCAGGGAAAGCATATCCAGGTCCTCACTGGAAAAGAATTTTTCAGCTGTTGCAGAATCTGGGACAATGAGACGGTATTTTGGTAATTAACAATCATTGAGCTTTACATATGTTATTGTTAACAGTCATTAATTCTGTTTGTCATCTGAAATATTCTCAGTTGTTGTATTTGAATTTTTTCCTAATTGTTTTCAGTTTTAGCAAGAGTTATGCATTTTTCCATCATGGTACACTCTCTCTGTTAACCTGTGGTAAAGAGCTTGCTTGTGTTTCTGCAAATACAGAACCCAAGTGAATTCCTGCAACAAATGTGAAGTCATATCAAGCACAGAAACTCTGACAACTCCAAGAGCTGAGAAGCAAACACGCAGATGTAAACTGCACAGAGACTGTGGCTGATGGCAGACATCTCTTGTCCCACATGCAAAAACTGCGAACTTTGGGTTTTGTGTTAATACAAAAAGTGTGGGAGTCATTGGTATCGTAGAGCTCTATTGGCACAGGCATGGTGTATGTCATGTTATGATGTAGAAGCCCAAACAAAGCGGTCAAAGCGGTTTTCATGGTTCAGACAAGAGGGGGAAATATTGAAATCCTGGAGGCTGAAAATTTCAGGCTTTCTGAGCTGAGGGCTGCTGAGCCTTGCGCAGGCACCGCATTTGACTTGATGCCTTGGAACAGGCTTCCGAGACTGTGTGATAGCACAGGGATTGTGGGTGTATAGTTAGAGTGGTGTTGTGTGATCTCACAACAATTCCTGTCTGTGCATTTGATTCCTCTTCTCTCCACTGGTGTCTTGGGGAGTTAACTTGCTCCAGCTTCCCTGATACAAACTCCTCCTGAAGCTTCTGAGTGTTCAGTGCACATTTGGCCAAATCAACCTTGGAATATTCCTCGACAATTTTCATGTGCTCCTCTGGGTTATGGCCATTCCACCGGTCTCGCTTCCCATCAAAATTAATTTCCTAAGTAGCTGGAGAAGGTTTCAGGGTCCTCAGCCCTTGTTCCTGTAGGTGACTTTAACCTGCCAGACATCTGCTGGGAACTTAATACAGCAGAAAAGAGGCAGCCCAGGAAGTCTGAGTGTGTTGAGGACAAGTTTTTGTTGCAGCTGGTGAGTGAGCCTACCAGGGGAGGGACTATGCTAGACCTATTGTTTACAAATAGAAATGGGCTGGTGGGAGATGTGGTGGTTGGAGGCTGCTTGGGGCACAGTGATCATGAAATTATAGAGTTCTTGGTATTAGGTGAAATCAGGAGGAACATCAATAAGACTTTTACATTAGACTTCTGGAGGGCAGACTTTGTCCTATTTAGGAGACTTATTCAGAGAGTTCCTTGGGAAGTAGTCTTTAAAAACAAGAGAGTCCAGGAAAGGTGGACGTGCTTCAAAACAGAGATCTTGAGGGCACAGGAACAGACTGTCCCTATTTGCCAAAATATGAGCTGATGAGGAAAACGTCCAGCCTGGATGGACAAGGAGTACAGGAGGTCTGTGAAAACTGTACAAAATTAGTTGCGTGAATAAAGATTCAGCTTTTCCTGCATGAAGAAACTGAGTCCAGGGTGATTCATTACAACATACGGTGACCCCAAAGATGTGGTCAAAGTGAGAGGAACAGCATGTCACAAATGAAGAAGGTGAAATGAGCCAAGCTGACTGCAGACCTGGGCAGCAAGACAGGACTTAGAATATAAAAAGTTGCAAAATGAAGATTGCAGCTGGCTGCGAGCATGGCATTGCTGTTCATCTAAGAGACCTGTTGTAGATATGGGCAGTGCAGTGGGTGTCCCCTGGCCCTGGCATGGATGCAGATTTTGGAGTTTTTTGGGTTTTTTGTTTGGTTGGTTTGGAGTTTTTATTAAGAAAAAAGGAACATGCCCAGTGCTGGGCCAGGCCTTGGGGACGTCCATGGAACAGTTTCTGTACTGCGGGATGAGACCTCCCCACCCACCCCTGCCAACCCCTCACCGTCGGTAATGGTAACTGAAGTGGAACCAGAGCTGGAAGATGCCATTGGCAAACTGGCAGCGGAAGCCGTGGCGGTGGGAATACTCCCAATCCCTGTTGACGATCTTGAAGGCGATGTCCTCATAGGGTGGCTCTGCATGGAAGCGCAGGATGGCAAAGTCCTTGTTGTCCTGACAGGCCTCCAGGAAGTACTCAGGCGTTGAGTGCTTGTCAATGAGGTCGGGGTAGAAGATGTTGAACTTATAGCCCTGCACAGTCTTGGGTGGGGGGTTGTCAAAGTCGTAGTGGGTCTGGTTGTACTTATTCCACTCAAAGCCTGTGTGCACACGGTTGAAGAAGCGGGGCTTGCGTGGCCGGTACTTGTCAGCCCAGAGATAGGCCTTGCCTGTGAGCGGCATCTCCACGCTGAACTGTGCCTCGTTGGCGCCCATGCCCTCCTTGGCCTTACAGAAGAAGATGTCATCGGTGCTCTTGGAAGCATCACCTGTCACCTGGAGCTGCTGGCGCAGGAGCAGCAGCCGGTGCGTGTCCTCCTCGGCCTCCAGCACGTGGGCATCAAAGGGCAGCTCGTTGGGGCCCAGCAGCCGGGGGCTGTACATGCCTGCGTCATACTCATCCAGGCTCTGCTGGATCAGATCCTCCTCCATCAGCACGGCCTCCCCCTGCGCCTCTCCCTTGGCCTCCTTGTCCTGCTCTGGCTCTGAGGATGGCCCTGACTGTACCTCAAGGCTCTTCTCAGGATCCAGCTTGCATGTAAGGGAGAAGAGGGGACTGTCATTGGGGGAAGCTGGCTCCCGCTTGATGATGGGGAAGGCTGGTTCACTCTCCACACTCTGCTCCTGCTTCAGCTTGTACAGCTTCTGATGCAGCATGTCCTGGTGCCACTCCCACAACCTGGCCTGAGCCATATAAGCCTTCAGCTGCTGCAGGAGGCTCTCCCAGTACCCAATGTCCAGGCTGGGTCCTCCTGCCTGGATCTTGCTCTCGATGCCCTGGTACAGAGCTTGCAGCTGGTTATATGTCTTCCCCTTGAACACGGCCTGCACATCTGAGCTGACCGAGGCATTGACACCATCCCGAGGCTCCCCTGGCCCTCCTTTCCCAGAGGCCTCCAGCTTGTGGAGTTTGGCTATCTCATCCTCTGTGATGATGGTCATGTCCCTCCAGAAGTCCACGTTCTTCCCTTGCTCCAACTTCATATACACCTGGATGTCCTCCACCAGGTCCTCCATGTCGGAGATGGTCAAGCCATTTAGGAAGGTGTAGGGCTTTTGCATCTTCACAGCCAGGTCATCGTCCTCTGCACTGATGTACTTGGCCAGAAGATCAATAGGTTTTGCTCTCCCATCCCGAATTCGAATCTTAGACCGCAGTTTGACCTGCTGGAGGTGGAAGTTGTCCTCCTGCTCTTCCCAGGTTTTGAAGTGCTCTGCCTCTTTTTCCCGCTGCAGCATCTCCAGCTCCTGCTCCCGCATAACTTTTTCCCACTCCCGCTCCAGGCGCAGCTGCTTCACCTTCTGCAGCTCCAGGCGATTGTTCTCCTGGATTTGCTTGTTCCTCTCCTTCAGGTCCTTCTCATCCAGATGGCTGATCCCTTTCTTTTCCAGTGCCTTGCTCCAGATGAATGTGCTTAGCAGGTTGTTGTCCCCGAAGGGATTGTCTGTGTTGGTGTAGCCCATGTACTCCTCACCCCAGCCCATCTTCTCCCGCGTCTTTCTCTCCTTGGCCTCCTTCTTGGCCAACCTCCGTGCTCTCTTCTCCTCAGGTGTCTCCAGGGCCTTCAGCAGAGCCGCCTGTTTCTTTTTCTCCTCCCTCAGCCTCAGCCGCTCCTGCAGGCTCAGCTGCTGTCCCAGCTCCTCCTGTCCCTGGGGCCGCAGTGGGGAGGGGGAGCTGACAGAGGACACGGAGAACTTGGATCCATCCCTCCTGCGGTGCCGCTCCCGGCTACATGCTGCCCTGTCCCGCCTGTGTTCCGGGCTGGAGCTGGAGGAGCAGCCCTGGGACCGTGAACGCTCTTTCCTCCAGTCCTTATGGTGCTGGTTCCGGCTGCTGCTTCCTTCCTTCTTTTTCCTTTTCTGTGTCCCATTGCCAGAGTCCAAGCCTGAGCTTGGCTCCCAGTGTCGGCCCTGACTCCTGGTCTTCCTCCGGCTGTGGTGCCACCGCCCACGGCTCCCAGACTGTGAGTGCCCCTGATCCCGCTCCCTTTCTTGGGCCTGGTCTCGTTCCTTTTCCCAGGCTTGGTCCCTTTCCCGATCCAAGTGGCCACCCTGGGCCAGACTGTGTGACCCAGAGCCCATTAGCAGTGGTGGTGTGGCGGGGCTGGTCAGCTGAGAGAGAGCCGGACCCTGCCGTGCTGCCGGCTTCCACCCGCCACCTTCACCGTTCCTCTCTTCATAGTGTGGTTCTGTTGAAGCAGTGATCCTGTAGAAGGATGTCATTTTCCTCTGAAGGTCCAGTGGTGGTGCAGATGGGTCCAGTCTTCCTCTGAGAAGCTAGTGGAAAAGGCTGCCGTGGAGCTCCAAATCCCAGATTATATCCAGGTAGGAATGCTTGGCTCCTCCCCCTGGGTGAAGCAGCTCACAATGGGATGATATCATTTTATCAGTCAGGCAGTAATGGCCCATTAACAGAAGATATCTCCTTGGGCAGAGGAATGTCATGGAAGAGATAAAGAATCACTGCCCCATCTGGTTTTAACAGCTGGCTTATTAACAGAAGACACCCGGCCCCTCCTCCCCAGAGTCATGAGGAATGGGTCACAGGAGAGAAAAGAACATCTCCCCAACTGGTTTCAATAGATGATAATAGAATACATCTTGCATTGCAACCCAAGATAATGAAGAAGGTGAAATGAGCCAAGCTGACCATGGGACTGGGCAGTGAGACAGGACTTAGAGGTGGAATATACAAAGTTGCAAAAGGAAGATTGCAGCTGGCTGGGAGTACGGTATTGCTGTTCATCTAAGAGAACTGTTGTAGATATGGGGCAGTGCAGTGGGTCTCCCCCCACCCCGGCTTGGCCACAGATTTTGGGGGGGTTGGTTTTGTTTGTTTGTTTGGTTTTGCTTTTGTTTTTTTAATAAAAAAGTTAAATTTATTATAATAGTTCCCCTTTATCATTTCCTTTCCTTGTCCTTCATCTGTACTTCCCTTTTTGTCTACTCTAAGTGTAATCTCTCTCCTGAGAATGGCTGCAGCTCCGATGCCTGTCTTTCTTCTCACCCTTGGTCCTCTCCCCACAGTGTTCTTCATGCTTTCCATCAGAATACTTCAATGTTTTGGTCCTCTTCTCATTGTCTTCAGAGTGGTGGTGCTTTTTCTTCTTCTGTTTTTTAGCCAAGTGTGACTGACTTGTGTGACACTCTCCTACATCCTCCTCCAGCACCAGGTCATGCTTGGCATCTTGCTTTGGTTTTACCTTTTCTTTCAGATCTAATTTCAAAGGTTTATTCTCAGAATTCACAAAATGTCTAGATTAGAAGAGACCTTCAAGATTATGAAGTCCAACCCAGCCGTAATACCTTAACTAAACCATGGCCCAGAGTGCCACATCCAGTCTTTTTTTTAAACTCATCTGTGGGTACGGTATTTTCTGAGCCTGAAAATTGTTGAGCTCATCCCAAGGAAAGCTTTTCAACAGTTTTCTTTTTCCCAAAATAACCTTGTGTAAACAATATTCCTTTCCCATAACAACAGGTGTTGTTTGCTATTTCTGTTACTTAGCCAATGGGAGAGGTGTCAGTCCTATGGACCAATAATGTGCCTTTTTAGCACAGCCTGCTATAAAAGGGCTGAATGAATTGTAAATAAAGCCTTCTGACTGGAGTGAAGCATCTTTATTTCTTGTCCTATTGCAACATTCATCCAGGGATGGTGACTCCACCACCTCCAGGACAGACCGTTCCAATACTTTATCACCCTTCCTGTAAAACCTTTTTTTCCTAAACTATTCTATTTGCTGACACCATCTACCAACCCAGGAAGACAGTTGTCCTGAGAAAAAGCCATTAAAAAAAATTTTATACCAAAGAGTTTATTTAGAGCACAAATGGCAGAACCTGGGTACTCCTGCAGGCAAAGCTATTTACAACTGAGTTATGCAGATCACCTGCAGTACACACAGAGCCTAGAGAACAACAGCTAAAATCTACTGATAAAATTTAAAAGTGAAAACTGCAACAGAGCTAGGAGCGTGCTGTGCCAGACAGGCTTACACCGCCGTGCCCCTCTCGAGGTTCTGTTTCATCTCGGCCGTGTATTTCCCGTAGAACCTCTCAGCCTTCTGGTTGAACTTGGCATTCCTCTCGTTGATGTAGTCGATGTTGGCATTGTCGTAGGGCCGCCTCCGGCTGTACTTCTTCCTCTTCTCCATCTGTTTCTCCAGGTCTGCCACCATCCTATCCACTCCTTCCTTGGAGGGCACGTGGGTGCCGTGCAGGAGGCTGTCCGAGGTGGGGTACAGGGCTTCCCTGTGCTGCTCCTTGAGCTTCTCGTACTGCTCCAGGTCGGGTTTGATGTGCCTGGTCAGACTCTGGTACTGGCGCAGCTGTGCTGTCGGGTAATCTGAGAACCCCAGATCAGGATTTTTCTTCCTCTTCTTCCTCTCCCACCTCTCGGCGTCCTCAGCGCTGATCTCCAGCAGCCTCACGCACTCATAGTCCTCCCCTCTGGCTGCACATTCCTTCTTCTTCTCCTGCACCTGCAGCTCCCACTCCAGCCGTGCTTTTTTAGCTTCCCAGTTTGGGGGCAATTTCAGCCTTTTGTTCTCCTCCAACACCTCCTGGCTGTTCAGCTTGCAGGCCTCGTACTGCTTCATGTGCAGCTCCCAGAACCGCCGCAGCCTCTGCTCCCGCCTCTGCTCCGCTGCTGCCACCACGGCTGGGCCAGGCTCTGCCACCTCCTCTTCCTCCTCCTCCTCACTCCCAACATTGGCCTCGGGCACCTCCAGACTGCTGAGGGCCGACATCGCTGCCGTCATTGTGTCCTGCCCATGTTCATCACGTTCCTTCTCATAGTCCTTGAAATCTTCCTTGGTGTACCGCCCACCTTTGCCTTTCCATCTCATCTTTGCAATAGACTGGCTAAAATCCACATGGATCCGTCTGTCATCTATCAGCACGTTGTCCATTTTGAAGTAGGCTTTCTCACAGTCTTCCTCCTTTTCAAATTCAATGAAAGCATAACAAAGAGATTCACCGGTCTTCCAGTCTCGGATCACTTCACAACTTTGAATGGGACCAAAGTGTGAAAATATTATCTCCAGGTCTTCACCTGTGGTCACAGGATTCAGTTTACAAACAAACAGCACATTTTCTGGTTGTCTGCATCTGGCAAGTCTCCCACCATTTCCAGAAGAATAGCATGAGTTTTTGCTTCTTTTTCTGCCTGAACTTCTTCTATTTCATCTGCAGAATGCCCTTTTGTGTCATCAATTTCTTCATCTGCTCTTATTCTGCCACTGTCCAGCTGTTCCTTTGTAGGTTCTGGGAAGCGATCAGGAACACACAAGCCAGGTGGATCATCAAAGGGATCATCTAAAATTACTGTGTGATTTATCCTGATATCTTGATATGGGATAAAATCCTTATCTACAAAGGTTTCATTAATTGTCTGCAATACATCCATGCCTTCTGTCACCTCTCCAAACACTGTATGTACACCATCAAGGTAATCCAGGTTTTCCCCTGTGGTAATGAGGAACTGTGATGCATGCTGATCACTGCCATTGTTCACCATTGACACAGTTCCCTTCTTCTTGTGCTTGATTCTGGGCACCTTTTCTGCCTCAAAAAATCTGGCTTGATCACCATACAGTTGACAAAATATGGATTCCCCTCCACGGCCAGTTCCCATGGGGTCACCAGTTTGTATCACGAAATCCCTCTGAACATTATGGATAAGGCAATAGTTGTAGTACTTGACTTTGCAGAGCTTCAGGAAATTCAGACAAGTACGGGGCCGCTCCTCTGTGTACAGGTCAATGACCAGGTCACCCACCGTGGTCTCCAGCAGCACAGCCATGCTCTCAGGCAGATAGGAAAGACAGTTCTTCACCAGGAAAATTAAAATAAAATGCAGTAGTACAAAAACCACGGACAGAGTCAGAATACAACCTGACACCCTCTCAGGCTGGGTGTGGGTAGCAGTCGGAATAAATGGTGGCTGCACTCCTCCTGGAGTGACAGATGTGGTTATGCTGAAGCAGTGATCCTGTAGAAGGATGTCGTTTTCCTCTGAAGGTCCAGTGGTAGTGTAGATGGGTCCAGTCTTCCTCTGGCAATCCAGTGGAAACAGGCTGTTCATGGAGCTCCAAACCTCAGATTATATCCAGGTAGGAATGCTTGGCTCCTCCCCCTGGGTGAAGCAGCTCACAATGGGATGATGTAATTTTATCAGTCAGGCAGTGATGGTCCATTAACAGAAGATATCTCCTTGGGCAAAGGATGAGTCATGGAAGAGAGAAGGAATCACTGCCCCGCCTGGTTTTAACAGATGCTCATAGAATACATACTTGTCTTTATATCTTGCATTGCAACATAAGACAAACACTCTTTCAACAAAAGATCCTTTAGATAACAGGCATTCCTGTTGCAGTTTTTATATGCAAGTGAGACTAAACACATGCAGATACACATGCTCCTAAGAAACAAACTCACAGTATACCCTGGAGGACTCAAACCTAGAGTTCCTTTTTTATTTTCTCTTTTACCCACACTGGAGACTTGAACTCAATGTTTCCACAAAACAGCAAACAGGGGACTGAACCCACAAGGCACAGAGGGGACTGAACTCCACAAGGCTTCAGAACTCAGACCTGCCAAATCTGACTGTTCCATAAAAAAACATGCAAAAAGGCACAAGGTGGCACTTCAACCCCACAAAACCACAGCTGCAAAATTCAGTTTACCCAGGCAATTAAAACTTAGTAACTTACTTGGCCAAGAAGTCCAACGACACCCTGGCCTGTATAAGGAGTAGTGTGGCCAGCAGGAGCAGGGAGCTCATTCTTCCCCTGTACTTGGCCACACCTTGAGTGCTGTGTCCAGTTCTGGGCCCCTCACTTTAGGTAGGACGTTGAGATGCTTGAGCACATCTAGAGGAGAGCAACAAGGCTGGTGAGGGGCTTGGAGTATAAGTCCCGTGAGGAATGACTGAGGGAGCTGGGGTTGTTTAGCCTGGAGAAAAGGAGGCTCTGAGGTGACCTTATCACTCTCTACAGCTCCCTGAAAGGTGGTTGTAGTCAGGTGAGGGTTGGTCTCTTTCTCCAGGCAGTAACTGACAGAATGAGAGGACACAGTCTTAAGTTGTGTCAAGGGAAATATAGGTTGGATTTTAGGAAAAAAAGGTTTGACAGGAAGGGTGATAAAGTATTGGAATGGTCTGCCCAGGGAAGTGGTGGAGTCACCATCCCTGGATGTGTTTAAAGAAAGATGGATGTGGCACTTGGTGCCATGATTTAGTTGAGGTGTTAGGGCTGGGTTGGGCTTGATATCTTGAAGGTCTTTTCCAATCCAGTGATTCTGTGTGTTTCCCTGTATGTAATGGTTGCTTATCCCGTGTTTATCTGCTGGCTACTCCCAATCTGTGTATGTTAGGATCATCAGGCCTTGCTGGTGAACAGGGTTTTAGGAAGGTGTCCTGGATTACAATATTGGGTGTTACCAAAGTCTGTAATCTACCACTATCTACATCACCTTGTGATGAGCTGTTAAGATGGGTGGAACAGTGTTTATTTATCTTCACCATGACTCACCTGCAATAACTCCCTCTGGGGAAGCAGCAGCACCACCCACCCTGAGGAGGTCACCTCTGCTTACGGGCCATCACAAGCTCAATGGCTCCAGCAGAAAGGCAGTTGGAACCACCCTGAAGGACTCCAAAAGTGTACTGTGACTCATAGGATTACTTTACTCCATTGTGAAACTCCCCATCCTGGGGGAGGCACTGAACATTCCTGCCTGAATTTTAGAGTATATAATCTCAGAGTCTGGGGATTGAAACCATCACCACTGGACACATCCAGAGAAGGGCCAGAACTTTCCACAGAGCCACTGCCTTTGAGCACCACTTCAAACAGCACTGCTATCACTGCCTAGTTGGACTGTAACTATGATGTGCTATGATGGCCTGAAAAGCAGGCCTAAACTTGGCCTGACTTACAAGATGAATGTTGAGCATGATGCTGTTAATATCACCAAGCTTCTTTAGTGAATGCTGCATCCTGAAGCAACAGTGATCATCCTGTCCAGGAGGTTACAATTGCCAGGATGGGAACACAGACAAGTCTCTGTTTTGTTAAGCTCGAGAATCCATTTATTTACCCACCCCCGCTCCGGGCAGGAGAGGGGGTGTAGATGAAGAGAGCGAGCAGGGGCAGGGTTGTGGAAATCACCAGTAATACAATCTTTCAGGCTAGCATGCCACAGGCTCAGTACTTGTAAGTTACAAATTACAACTTAACACTACAAACAAGAAACAATTCAACTTTAGAACAGTTAGAAAAAACAACAGAAGAAACAGTTTGTCTTAGTTCGAGTTTTTGACCCATGTCCTTAAATAAATAAAATCCTTAAGCCCTCATATCCCAAATATATCTACAAATTACAACTCAGCACTACAAACAAGAAATTGTTCAACTCAAAACCATCTCAATGAAAAACACACATCCTTCTGCTATTGATGTTTCTCAAATCCTTGAGCCTTGGGGTTCAAGTAGGGTGATGGGTAGATTGTCTGGCCTTTGTTGACAACATTCTGCATCTAACAAACTATAGGCCTGCTAGGTCATGTTGAAGACTTTGGGGGGGGGTATAAACCCACCCCACACTCCCCCTTTTTCTTTTTCTTTTTTTTTTTCTTTTCTCTTTTCCTCCTACAAAAGCTTTATTCAGTTATGTACAAAATGTGTTCTGCTACTGTGTCTCCTCTTCATGGTCTGACTGTTGCTTCACTTCTTCCTCCCCTTTGTGTTTTTCCAATTTTGCCATGAGCTCTTTCACGGGGTTGAAGACCCCATTGGTTTGCTTGTCACAGACGTAGCAGCGCTGGGATTTGCGGTAGTGCTGGAGGGCACAGCCATCACAGAAGTAGTGCCGACACTTGGTGACCACAGGGTTCTTGAAGGAACCTCTGCAGATGAAGCATTTGAAAGGCATGTCCTCCTCGTCACTGCTCACCTCGTAGTTTTCATTGTCGTTGATGCCGTAGCGGCCTTCGTCCAGCTCCCGTTCAATCTGCCAGCTGTGCTTGTAGTCTGAGCGATCATGCAGGAATTTGCAGCTGTCCCCAAAGCCACAGAACCCGGTCTCTTTGTAGTCCTTGCAGATGTCAGGCTGGTAGTCCCAGCGCACCGTGACCCGCAGGTGCTCCGGAGCACGGATGGGGCCTTTCCTGACTGTTCCTGAAGAGGCATTTCCCATCGATGTGTCCCTGGGCTTCATATACTTCTGGTAGTTGTTAATGCCACAGTAAATTTTATCATCTTCCTTTCCTCTCAGCTCCTCCTGGATTTTCTGGCTGCACTCAAAGATGGCCTGGGCATCCTTCTCCTTCTCTGTGTCCAATTCATACACTGCTGTGGCTCCCATGTCTGCTGGGCCAACAGGTTTCGCTGATCTGGTCGATTTGTAGGTGATCCTGATCTCCTTGGCAGGATCCTCATCCTCACTGCTGCTTGGCACATACTCCAGCTTCTCCCTTGTGCAGCACCTGGTCTTCTGGATCATGGGGTTGGGGGTCTCCCGCCATGGCTTTTTCCTCACCACGGTGCTTCCCTCCTTCCCACTGCTCTCCCCATCCTGGTCGCTGCTGGGCCATTTTCGCCGGCCGCTGCCCACGGCTCGGACCCGCTTCTTGAACACAAAGCTGCAGGCATTGCTCTCCTCTGCCATCATGTGTCACCAATTAAAATAAAGGCAGAAAACACTGGCTTAAACTGGCAGTTAGGATACAACGTCACCGCTTGTTGGTCAGGGTGGTGGCAGCAGTCCAATTAAATGGTGTCTGCTGTCCTCTTGAAGTGATAGATGTGGTTCTGTTGAAATGGTGATCCTGTAGAAGGGCCTGGTCTTCCTCTGAAGGTCCAGTGGTGGTTACGTAGCTCTCGTCCCCTGGGAATCCAGTAGGTAAGGCTGCCCATGGTGTTCCAAGCCTCAGATTATATCCAGGTAGGAATGTTTGGTTCCTCGCCCTGGGCAGAGCATTTCACAATGGAACAATGTAATTTTATGAGTCATGAAGTGAGGCTTAATGGCCCATTAGCAGAAGATAGTTCCCTGAGGGAGTTATCAGGGATGAGTCATGGAAGAGATAAGGAACACTGCCCCATCTGGTTTTAACAGTTTATGAAGATGGTGATGGAATACACACTTTTGATTACATCTTACATTGTAATCTAAGATACTCAGGACAACTGTCTTATTTGGTGAGGTTCAGCATTCTTGAATATTAGACAATTTTGCAAAACTATTTTTGATACTTGTTGGACTTGTAAGATGGCTTGAAAATAGGTTAGTGAGTTCAATTTAGGCTGCCTTGCCTTTTGGAGCTGTAACCTTACAGGTCCACATATCACCACAACCCAACTAAGTATACATATCCCAGATTACCACACTTATCCCTCCCACCAACCAGGTTTCAGGGGGATCCCCAGAAAATATACCCAGGAAAGAGGAAAAGGTCAGTGGGGAACAACTTTCAGTAAAATTGCTGGCAACAAACTTACAGTAGTCTGTAAAAAGAAACTTATAAGACATCAAAAATGCAACAATCATTAATGAAATGAAGTTATCTGGTACTCTAACAATACTGATCAGCACTGTTATGGAGAATATCTGTATAAAATAATTCATGCTAGAAATAAAGTAATATAAAAGTAAGAAAAGCAGAAGCCGATTCCAGGAAAGCTGGTTTGCATCCATGAGGGGACTCCAGGAAAGAGAAAAGAAATCAGCAACAGAAAGGGGAGCTGCAACCACGGAGATGGGCCATCAACGATAGCCTTAACGACCGGGAGCACCAGCACATCAAGACTGATTGGACCAATAATGCCTTCTCAGAAATCTCATCTATTCATGGCTCTGCCCAGAAACTTATTCAGGAGAACTGGAGTCTTAAAAGAGAACACATGAATATACAATCTGAGCAAAGGTGGACAAAGAAACCCTGCCTCGGGAAAAACAAACTGTATAAAAACTACAACCTTGGTGGCGGGATTTGTGAACGAGGGGGGATAGATGTAATAGAGGCCTGTCCAGAGTTCACCTGGCGTCGATCCCAGGATCGGGGCTGTCCTTTTTTCGTGGCTTTCCATGTTCGCTGTTATGTGGAAAATATTTTTTTTATTTATTTTTCAAATCCGGCTGTCTCATTTATAACAAGCACCATTTATAACAAGCACTTGTTTGCCATGTAGGCAAACAAGCTGGAGTAGCCAGCTAGCCTTTTGAGAACTTTTCACTCTGTACATGGTTTTCATTCACTTTTGTTACATTCAGCTTTGCAAATTTGGGCTGAAATCCTTAAGCCAACTAAGAATGTTAACATTATGATAATTACACCAATTCATTTTTTTACAATAGCATTTAGATTTGGAATCCATTATGTTATCCAATGAAATATATCTTCCACTTGATTTTATTGTATTCCATGAAAGGTCTTAGCATTTTTTCTAATTTCCTCCAAATCTGTTTGAATGTTGATCTACATGTACACAGCAGCAGGTGTTGATGACTGTGCTCATACTACCTTTGGGAGACAAAAGCAAAACCAAAGCCATTCAATTTTGTTTAGCTACCTTTGAAGGGCTGGTGACTTAATAAGGCACTGATTGCATTGTTTGTCTGATTTTCTATTTGTTCAATAACTCCAGATATGTTCACTATGGCCTTTTCCAATTCAGACACTCCTAACTATGGTAAGAATCCTCTACATAAACTTATGGAAACCAGAGGACCTCTCAACTAAGGGATTTAATTTCATTTGTGACTTGTCATAAAAGTCCTTTGGGGAATTCCAATTTATTAATGATATCTGTTGCTGAAACTACAGTCACAGTGGTGCATATTCCTTGCCATTTATGGGGTAAAGCTTTTCTAGCTTGATTTCTGCTAAGCCAGTAGTATCCCAAATTGTCTGGAACATGCCACCAATGTGTGTTTAAAATGCCTATTCCTGTTACATCCAAATATGAGGAACACTTGCAATAAACCCATACAGTTATTCTTTGGCTACACTCAAGTAACTTAGTTTTTTGGTGCTTCACTGGTTTGAAAGTAAACCGTTGTCTAGGGTGATTTTATGATGATAATCTGTTCCCTGATCATCTATTTCATGCCCAAAATGGTTGTACTTTAAGGTGAGTCCCGTGGGGAGTGGAAAGGTGGAGCCTTGGGGCTCTTTCATGGCCTTTTTCAAAGCATCACTCCCCAGGCACCTGTGGTGCTGTGCAGACTGCATTCTTTTTTCTTTTTTGCTTAACTAGCTTGGTTTCTGTTAGCTTAGGCAAGAAGGTCTTTTCCTGGCCTTGGACAGGCTGTGGCAGTGATCATTTGGTGGTTTTTTTCAAAGTGAACTGTATGATTTGGTTTTAGTCTGAGATCAGAGACAAAGACTGGTGGGAAGGCTGCTCCATCTCAGCCCCTGACCTCAGAACAGCCAAGCCAGGGAGAGAGAGGACCCCAAATCCACCTGCTTCATCTGCTCTGAAGAGGAGACCAACATCTGGCTCCTACCCAGAGCTCAACCTACAGCTTGCAAACCAAGCTACCAGATTCCTCAACATTCACATCATGCTGGCTGGTAATCAGAGGAGGGTTTTGTCCACTTCTCCAGCCAGACTCATTGCAGAAGCTGCCTCAGGTCACCAGGCTGCAACAATTCTTTCACCAGGGTAAGACTCATTCCAACGGGAGTAGGCAGTAGATCTTGACAAAATGTCCGAGTTAGATTGTAACAAATGGTGGGTTATGACATGAGCAATAACTGAACTCTCATCCTGTCATTTTAGTAGAATTACAAATACAGGATTTGAGTGATTGTATGTCTCCCCAGTGGTGTTGTCTGTAAATACAAAATCACAAAGGGTTTGTATACAAATGCATCCTTTTCCAATATACACTAATACAGCTTCAACAGTTTAATCAGGATATTTCAAAATGACAAATATGTTGTTCAGTGTCAAGACAAGTGTCTTGGGCCGTCATGGTATTCCTTTCCTAAATAAATCTCTGTTGTTCCTGTACATTCATCAACACCCCACCCTTGTGACACCCCCTGCCCTCTTGATCACCCCCTCCCCAGCCATGCCAAAGCCCCTTCAGCAGTTTTGCTAAGTGGGGGGTCCCATGCCCACTTTTTACTTTATTTAATTCCTTTCTATCAGCATGTAAATCTCAACTATTAATTTCATTAACTATTATTCCAGCACGTTTTATATCAACACTTCTGCGGACATATTTATTGAATATATATCTCTATGTCCGTCCCCTCCTCACCCTCACTGACCACACCTGGAGCTGTCCCCACCCTCCTCATCCTCACTGGCCACACCTGGGGCTGTCCTCGACCTTGATTTAGGCAGGAATTTCACTAAACCCCGCTCTGAGTCTCACTCAATAAATTGAGCAAACCTTGCTGCTTTGATATTACACGTGAAGCTGGCTAATACGAAACAATATGAAGGAAAATAGAAACAGTGGTTACTGCTCTAAGGTTTATCTGGATCGGGCCCGGGGCATGGCATCGGGCAAAACCCGGACTGGCTTCCCCCGGAATACGGGAAAACCCGGACCGGATTTAGCCGGAATAAAGAATTGGCGGGGGGGGAGAACCCGGACTGGATTTCACCGGAATACGGAATGGGGGAGCCTCGGACTGGATTGCGGCTCGATCCCGGAATGGGTGCACAAGATGGGCTTTAACTCCCGTCTTTTGTACGGAGATGTACAGCAGATACTGCACACAACATTACAGAAACACCAGATCGGCGGGGAAGAGCCGTTCCGGTGCATACACGATGACTCACGCCCGCCGTGAGGAGGAGAGGAAGTTTCGGTGCTGCCGCTCGCCGTAGGCGGAGCCGAGGCCGCGGCCGGGAGCGGGCGGTACGGTGGCCGTGCCCGCGGCGATGGCGGCGCCCGGCGGGGCGGTGCGGGCCCGGTTCGCGGTGGTGGGCGGCGGCATCGCGGGGGTCACCTGTGCCGAGCAGGTAACGGCGGCCGCGCCCTCCCCCTTCCGCCCGCTCCCCGCCCTGCCCGCGCTCGGCGCCAGCCGGGAATTGTCCCCACCGATCCTGGAGGATCCCCGGCCCCGCGGCGGAGCCTCAGCCTGCCGGGGCCCTTGGCCGCCCTGTGCAGCCGCCTGGCCCGGCTGTGAGCCGGTGGAACCGGGCTACGCGGCTCACGGCGCCGCCCTGGTGCCCGCGCTTACCTGGAGTCATAAACCCCTTCAGAGCCCCCTTCTCCGCGGTCATACAAACAGATCTGCACTGCAACTGCATAAATATTCGCATGTGTGCAGTAGTTCCATACTCTGTCCTACACCCCCCCCTAATCCCCATTTCTTAAAAATAATCTGTCTCGCTTGAGAAAACACAAACCAAATGCAGTCCCAGGGCAGTGTTGTTGTAATATAAAGATGTTTATCTGTGTAGAAATACGTCTCAAGAGGTTCAAACTTGATTATTTTGAAGCAGTTTATGAAATGCTCTGTAAAAAGGGAGTTAAAACTTCATAACTGCAGAAAGCTGGCACTCTGCGCCCTGGTCTAGAGGTCAGGGACTTCAAGATCCCTGCAGGAATTATTCCATAAAGGACTGAGCTGCAGCCGAGCTGAAGGCTGCTGTGGTGTCCTCTTTATTATTAATACTGCTCAGTTTTTATAGGCTCCATGTTTTAGAGCTGTATACTTCATCCAGCTCTCTGTTAGCCCAAGCTCTAAAAATAAATTAATCTGTTTCTTGGTCTCAAGCTTTTTGATGGTGTTAAAGTAATAGTAACTGGAGGTAATTTTGTACTTTTAGAATGAAATTAGGTGGGTATTATTTTGATGAGGATGATTTTATCTGTTAGAGCTGCAGAGCAGCATACAGACTCTGTTTTGGATGCCATGTGCTCTCTGGTGATGTCAGGGTCCTTCTGGTTGGCATCCCTTCCCCTCAACAGCACCACTTGTCTTGGTCTACCTGTCACTTTGCTGAGCAATGCACATTTAAAATGGGAATTTTTCCCTTTGGCTTGGGGCTTTATAAGTCTTGCATTGCTTAATAGCACCCTGAAGATGATCAGTTTACTAAATAGGGTATAAAATATCCAGGAGAAACCAGCATTTCCTCTGGGAAAATGAAACCTGTAAGCAATTAGTCACTGCTGTGCAGTAAAAAAAAATCTGTATCCACCAACTGGGTGTCTCCAGAAATCACATGATCATAGTGTGAGCCATCAGATGGCCTTTGGAATATTGTGACAGTATCCTTTACACTAGGGCTGCAGTTCTTGAAGGTATATTTATGTGTGATTGAAATAGATGTGTCTCCAAATTCTCTTCAGTCCTTATCCTTCTGTTATCCTGAAGCAGTGTTTATTCAATAAGATTCTACAAAATCCAAGTAACGTATTAAGACGTACTGCTTTTCACCAGTAGTTTTATTGTGTTAAAGTCTGATGATGACTCTCATCGTGGTTTCTGTTTCTTTACAAGCTGGCTGCAGAATTCCCATCAGAAGACATTTTTTTAATGACAGCTTCCCCAGTTATAAAAGCTGTAACTAATTTCAAGCAGGTAAGAGCGACTTGATTTTTCTTACATTAAGACGTGTTCAAAGTTTATATGTGCAGGTAATTTAGAACCCAGTGGTGAAAATGCTCATGACTTTGAGCTTGTTTTCACATTAGTGTGATTGCAGTGGTGCTAGAAGGATTGGTGAGCTATTTTATAGTGGTGTTAGTAAGACTGACAAGCTATTTTATAATGATTAGTAATTGGTGAATATATTCCCACCACTCAAGCAAAGGTTAAACCAGGTACTTACACAGTTGAAGTGTGTTCAGAGCTACTGAAGCTTTATTTCACTGCTTTATTAGTGAGTGACCTCTTTTAAGCATTGAAATGGTATCGTAGTCTTGCTGATGTTTGAATTTGGGGCAGAAACAGCCTTCTGACAAGTAGCAAAAGGAGGGATAGCCTTCTGGGAAATTGCACTGAGCTTTATTTACTCCAGCAGCTGCTGATTCAGTGACATATTTCCTGCTGGTTTGAAAAAGAAAATCAAATGGATGCATGAATTCAGATCTGTGGCTAGTAGGGTCATTAAGCTGAGTCTGAGAGCCCTCTGTGAGATTGTTGGAGTAACACCCAACTAAAGAATGCTTCCTGAAAGTGCTGACAGCAGTGCCATGAGTGTCCAGTAAAGACATTTGCACAGTGCAGAGATGTAAAGTCTGTAACTCACATCAGTGGAAATTACGTATCTGAAGAATAAGGGAATAACTAAGCACTATTCGAAGGCAGCAGTGTCTAAGTTTTGGACATGAGCATCTTAATTCCTCTCTGAATTGCAAGCATGGTGTGGCTTCTGGTTCCTAGCTGTGTCCCAAACTCTGAATATTCAATAAAGTAGCAGGCCTGGATGTTTCCATGCAGACACACTCTTTTGGAAAAACCACAAAATTGTCATCACTTACTTGAATGTTTTTCAAGTTCTGGTTTGCCTCTTTGAGGTTTTTATTTTGTTTGTTTTCTGTTTGATGTTGTCCATTTCCCTCGAGGAGTCTGAAATAGCAGATAGTGGCTCTGGATGAGTTATTTTATCAAAGTTACAAAAAAGAGAAAACCAGGATTTTAACACTACGTCACGTAAATTAAAAAGCAGTGATAACAACTCTGATAACAGACTTCTTTATGGAATAAAACATTGTAGCAGCTAGAGCAACTGTCAGGGTTCTCCACTTTTGCTTAATCTCTGTCTTTAGGATTAAAATGTCGTACTTTGACTCCTTAACCAGGAACAGGCACGAAAAGATTCTGTATTGAAAAAGGAATGTTTAGCAGTTACATGATAATGCATTTTTAGACAACATGGGCTTTATGTTGTGACTTTTTAACTAGAAATGAACACAGCACCTTCTGTCAAAAGCTTTAGAAAAAGAGACAGATAAACGATCCATATTTTTAAATATCTCTTTTTCTCCTACAGGTCTCCAAAACACTTGAGGAATTTGATGTCGAAGAGCAACCAAGTTCCCTATTAGAAAAACGATATCCCAATATTAGAGTTATACAGTTTGGAGTAAAACAGTTAAAAAGTGATGAACATGTACGCTAAGGTTTTTTTTAAATTTGGTTTTTCAAGCTATGTATATAAAAAATAATTTAAGAAGTAGCTGAATGTTTTGCGTGAGAAATTTTGTTCAAGAATATTTTGGCTATTGAATTGATAAGTTAACAAAATGACAAGAAAATACTTTCTAATTCTAATTTCACTTACTGCTTAACACCGTTTTTCAAGTAGAAATATATACAGAGGACAAAATAAATCTTGAAAGAACCAACTTCTCCACATTTTCTTACTTCTGTTTAGCAGGAAATGCATTGCAAATATGAGCAACAGACAGCATGTGCACACCCTTGTTAGCTCTGTGTCAGCATATTATTTTTCACTTCAGCACATATGAGAAACTCACATTCACATCCAAAACTGGTTTTGCTCACTTTTAAGTTTTGGAGATGTAATTTCAGGTAGATTCTGCTAACATTCTGAATCCAATGGTTTTCTTATATCATTACTAGGATAGTGTTTTAATATAGGTCAAGGTGGACACAATTAATTAATGTATGTGGATTTGGAGGATCTTTTGCCCAAAACCACTTTTATGCAGCTTCTAGTTTTCAGAACAACAAATAATGTCATAAAATGTTAAAATTTATGATCTTCTTTCTCAGAATGATGCAGCTTGTTTAGTGCCTCCACTTTTCCTTCAGCAAAGAACAGATTTGCAGTCTTTCTAAACTTTGTCCTATCCTGTGCCTGGTTAACTCAGAGCTACTGCTGCTGAAATGTTTTGAATGAGATTCTCAAGTGTATAGTAGTGCACAGCTCTGTTCCCGGGGCCCGAGGGACATTTGTCAGGAAACACAGAACTCTGTCGGCACAGGCAGTGAGTACAAAGTGCCACCAAGTGGTAAACTTGATCTTGCTTCGAGTGCGCTGTGTACACTTCCCATTTTATCGGTCACATATTTGTGGTGAGTGTGATGGGAATAAATGACACACAGTCAGTGGGAGTATGAAGGAAGCCCCTTGCAGCTTTTAACGTCTGCAAATTACTGTGACATTAAGGAAGGAGAAAGCTGATGTTCTCTTAGGTGTCTTGATTTAGATGAATTCTCTTAGATGAATTGATTTTTCTTTTCTCTTCACTGTTAACAGAAAATTTACACTGAAGATGGGAAAGAATACATATATGAAAAGCTTTGCCTGTGTGCTGGAGCCAAACCAAAATTAATTGTTGACGGGAACCCCTATGTATTAGGAATCCGGGATACTGACAGTGCACAGGTAAATCTGGTTTGGACTTAAAAATGTGTAATATATTCCTGCATCCGGTGCAAAATACCAGAATTATTGTGGAGTGAAATGGAGAAACAGAAAATAATGTTTTTTATTATATATTCTTAAATAGGAACATTTTCACTGGCAGAAAAACAGCCTTAATGCCACTAAATTAGTTAGCCAATATATTTTTAAAATCTATAGACAATGCATGCACATATTTCTAACATGATAATATGGAATGAACAATATTTCTTCACCCTCCAGGCAGAATCCAACTGGAAAATATAAACAGGAAGTAGGCACCAGTAGAAATTTCCCTGGGAAGGTGTGTGTGGTACCTGGTACAAAGAGCTGCTTCTTACAGTGGAAAGCTACTGAACAAATTACTTTTTATTGTCTTTTAGTTCTACTGTAGCTTCTTCTCTTTGTACAGAAAAGAGTTAGATATAGTCAAAGATGTGGGTAAGTTTTCATCTGAGAAATGACTTAATGGACTAAAAATTAAGCTTGGAAGGCAAAGGTGAAGTTTCACTGCTTTAGGTCTTCAAAATTAGAGAAAGCAGAGTGAGCACTGCTTCTCCATGACATGGAACTGCCTTTCATCATGTGAAGCTGGACCTTGAGGATAAAAAAGGAAGTACATTTTCAAATAATCTGAAATGAAACTGAAATTGTTGTTTGTTACAACAGCAGCTTCTGTTACAGGTCTCAGCTAGCTATGATGTGTATCAGTATTCTGACAAAATCAAGACTAAGAGTAAGAAAATACTGAAAAGTATATAGTTGAGCAGTGTGAGGGAACATGCTTTAAGTTCTAATTGACATTTTTCCTTTCTTAATGCAGGCTTTTCAGAAGAATTTGGCTCAAGCTGAGAGAATAGTGGTAGTAGGAAATGGTGGGATTGCCCTTGAATTGGTGTAAGTGAACAAAAAACACATAATCAAATAAAATCTTTAACAGTGCAATGCTAAATCTAGTGTACATGAGTTTGGGAGAAGTAATGTACAATTTTATGACTTATAAAATTATGTCTCTTAGAGGATGTAGCAGCAAAACTGATTAGAGGGGCTTTTTTGCAACATAGTGGTTTTTACTGACACATTGTTATGAAAGCTTCAGAAGAAGCTTTGACACACAAATATCAAGAACATATAGTTTATGTTCCACATAGTGCAAACAAGATCCAAATGCTTGTTTTTAACAGTGGGAGTCTGGCAGAAATGCACTTCTTTTTCATTATGGGGAACAGGAAATAATAATTATTGGTATTGTAAAGTTGATGAGCCCCCCTACCCCAGCACAGTCAAGGTTGTGTTGGTGAGAACGCATGACTTGTCAACTTGAAGAGATATTTTTTAATGGGTTTCTTATGTAAATATTTAGAAGTGGATTTGATAGGTTGGAAAGTCTTGGATCCCCTAGTTCTGGCTTCTGGAAGGAAACTTGACACACTTCTGCTTGTATTGCTAACAGTCAGATCCTTTTCAGGCAGTCTGTCACTTTATCCCTTGTTTAAATGTCCACAGGTATGAAATTCAAGGCTGTGAAGTGATCTGGGCTATCAAAGACAAAGCCATTGGGAACACTTTCTTTGATGCAGGAGCAGCTGAATTTCTCCTTCCAAAGCTCGCTGCTGAAAGCAGAGAGACTCCAATCGAGTGTAAAAGAACCAAGTACACACTGGAAGGTATGGGGTTTAGTTTCCTGACACTGCAGCAGCAGCATTTCATATTAAAGATAGTCTTAAAATCAGTCAATATAGTAGCTTGGAATAAGGCTTACTGTTATCATTAATGACGTTTCCTTCTTCAAAAACTGAGAGGAAAAAAGCAACATAGAAACCCATCCTGAATTTATGTAGACAGAATGTAATACAGTTTCTTGCAAACTGTAAAGAAGTGCTTATCTTTGTGCCAAATTTATATTAATTCCCTGTATTCCTTCTGCTGAAGAACTTGTTCCATTTTCTGTAATGTTTTGATGTGAACTATCTCACCATTACATAGAAAGGAGCTGTCATGTAGTAAGATACTGGAGGAGCACAGAACACCATTACAGGTGGAGTGAAACTGCAGCCTCAGAAACAACCATTATCAAGGTCTGCATGAACAAACATCACACAAACATGTGTGAAAAAATCATAACAAAAAGAAGAGCATGGTTCTAGACATCCAGCAGGAAGAATAAGGATATTACACCTTCCTCTTCCCCTTTGACAGCCAGATGGTATTTTTCTATTAATGAAGAATCCTTGTTCTGAGTTCTGAGGACAAGGAAGTATGCACACTAAATCTGATACACTCCATCTCTTTCCTTCAGGAAGTGAGGAAAAAGGAAGACCTAGAGCAGCATCTGACAAGCTGGGCAGCGCCTTAGGCCCTGACTGGCATGAGGGCTTACACCTTAAAGGGACTAAGGAGGTATTTATTTGAGTGTTGTGGGCATGAGCACTGTGAAGAGTTTTATCTTGGCAATAAAGCAAAATTCTACACATTTAACATTTTTTTTTTCATTTATGAATTGCTTAGCTGTTAGGTGTTTGTTTCTGTTTTGCATTTCAAAAATGACCTGTCAAGGGTGATCAGTCATAGACCAGCTAAAGGATGTTTAGGATATTTAGCAGCTTGATCAGTGGCAGTTTGGGTGTTGAAGGCAGTGGATTTGTATTTGTGTAGTGGAGAATAAAACAAGGAGCAAATTCACAAAACAATTTAAAGAAACAGATAACTCCAGCTTCTGGCTTGAGCTCAGAATATGCTTGAAATGTGGGTTGATGGTACAGAATATTTTTTCTTTTTACAGTGATTAGAACATAAACTTATTACTGTTACCAAAATTTAATTCATGATAGAGAAACAGAGGATTTTAAATTCTAAAAGACAGAAAAGATGAGTTTACTTTATTCTGTTCTGATCAGGTTTGAACTCTCTTCTTGTAAGCAAGCTGAGGGGAATATGTTTTCTGGCATGCCAGAAAAATCTTATTGTTATGAACTTTCAAGGAACATCAGATACCTGGTGAAAAAGGAGGTAAATTGCCATTGGCTATGGTTAGATCTGTGCCAAAAAGAGGAAAGTGTGGGAATCCAGTTAGTGGGCTGGGATATATGGTGGGGGGTTTTCCAGTTGAGTAATATCAATTTAGGTGAAGATATCCTTGATAATATCAATCTTGTGATTGCTAATCCTTATGTTTATAATTTTGTCAATTTTTCTTTAGTTTTCTCATCAAGTACATATTGAAGTACTATGTGAAGTAAAGAAGATATACTTACAGCAAGAATTCATCCAACTGCAGCGGACTTCCTTGACTTTTCCTAAAGGAGAGAAAAATGTAGAAGCAGATGAGGGTAAGTGCCTGTGCTGATAAGACATTGAAGATGAATCTGTGCTGGAGCACATTTCATCATGTTTGCTGTTTTAAAGCAAATACAGATTTTAAAAATAAATCTTTTATCTCTATAAATTGAAGTCTAGCAGTTTACAGTAATCAAATTTATGGGCTACAAATAAATTACAAAATCTTCTGGGTCAGACACTTTTTTCCATAAAGTAACCAAAATCCTGTATGCAGAATATTCCATCCTTAACAAAATCCAGTAAAGTAATATTTTAATAGTGAAGTTAAAACAGGAGAAAAGAAACCACCAACACTTTGTATCAAAACTGAAGTAAACCTTCAAAGTAGAGGAAAATATTCCTTTTTTAATGAGTAATTATACCTATAATTTCCACCTAATTAAAATGAGTATCTAAAATACTATTTTAGTTACTAATCACTTACTTTCAGCATAAGTCATATCTATGCTGTTCTTTTTGCTTTTGAGGTACTTTTGTACATCTTTAAATTTCTATATACTTGAGAGAATACTTCATACTTGAGAGAACATCCCACAGGACACAGTGTTTACTCCCCTACAAATGAGGGCTTTAATTTAGGAAAATTCTGAAGAAAGTTATTAGTAGGAGTTAGAGCTGAGATCCAAAATAATGTTTTTCTCTAGTTCTGAGTGATGATAAGAAAAGTTAGATACAATCTCTGATAGTTTTTTCCTTTTTATTTTTAATTTTAATCTTTCTTTACCTATTCAGTTACCTCAAAGGTTTTGTGGGGTTATTTTTTTTTTCGTATCTTATCATAAGATGTAATTAATAAAATAACTTCTGCTGGTTACATTCTCGGGGCAAAATTTCCCTCTTTTTCAGTGCTGTGGCCTGTATATGTGGAATTAACTAATGGAAAAATTTATGGATGCAATTTCATTGTCAGTGCAACTGGAGTTGTGCCAAATGTTGAACCATTTCTTGATGGCAATAACGTAAGTATACTGATTTCTTTTGGAGCATTTCAAGTAAGGTGAAAGAAACTTTTTTCAGCTGGTTTATGCTTCTGTTCTGACATGAAACATGGATTGCTAAAGATTTAAATATTGTGCACCATCTCAAAATAAGGCGGGTTATGTTAATACTGAGATATCCAACATGATACAAGTGTATTTGATTTGTGATCTTGGTTTATTATGTTGTTCTACAGGTGTATATGTACAGTATATATGCAGTGTTAAGTCTGTGCAAAGAGAGAAAAGCATCTGTATAATTGGCTAATGTGGCAAAAATACAGAATAATTTCTATTTTAGTTTTAGTTCTGCACCATATTCTTACCTTATGAATCTTGACATCTGTTCCTGGAAAAGAAGCAACTATTTCCAATATTTTTCATCAGGGACACTGAGCTGTCAAGGTGCTCATGTTCATTGAGGAAGTCACCCTGAGTCAGCACCCAAATGTCGATGGTGATTCTGGAGTTCATAACTGCCATATGAATTTCCACACCTTGAGATCAGTTTGTTTCTGTGTTCAGTGTCTGCTCAGGAGCAACTAAAAAAAAAAATCCCTGTAATTTCATCACAAATCCAACGAACAGCCCTATACAAGCTACTACTTGAAAAAGATCCCAGACAAAACCAGGATGTTGGGCTATTTCAGGTGGTGCTATTAATGGGTGCTATTAAGTGGTGCTATCTGATAAGGAAATGAAAGGCTGTGCTCTGGTTAAAGAAGAAAATGCTGAAACCATAGATCTGATGTTGAGCCATGAGATATTTCCAGGCTTACGCTCTAAATTTAGATCAGGAATTAAGTTTTTGCAATGGTATTTTCTTGCCTTGGCAAAAATTCAAAGTGATCTCTCTTAAGACTGGGTGTCCCTGTAACACACACAGTGATTTGGAATTTGGCAAGCCCTATGACTTCCCTGCCTAGGTATCAGTAATAGTCCTTTAAAAACCTGTGCTGTGCTCTAGAAATAATAATAATAACAGTAATGATTTGTACCTTCCATGGAGGCCTTGCCGTTCAGGATGGTCTCATGGTAAATAATAAAAGAAGAGCCGATTGCTTATGGTGGAGGAAGCTGAATGACTTGATGACTTGTTTCACTGCTCCTCTGTACAAACCCTTCAGTTTGCTGTGGGTGAAGATGGAGGACTGAGGGTGGACAAGCACATGCACACGTCACTCCCAGATGTGTATGCAGCTGGAGATATCTGCACTGCAGCGTGGGAGCCGAGCCCCGTGTGGCACCAGGTACATCCACAGGCGTGTGATCCACAGGGGATTACACACCAGGGCTGTCTTGGTTTGGAAAGACAGGTGTCTGCCAGGGAAGGCCAGAGCCTCCCTTGGAATGGAGAATGTAAACCTTCTCCCTTTGAATTATTATAGTTTTGAAATTGAGGGGTTTACAGGCAAAGACATGGGATTAAGAATAACAGTTCTTTACTAGGAATATTAAAAATAAAAATGTAGTAGTACAAAAAAGTGAACAAACAAAAAGAGAAACACACTGACAGAATCAGAATACAACCTGGCATCCTGTTGGTCAGGGTGTTGGGAGCAGTCCAGTTAAGTCCTCCTGAGGTGACAAATATGGTTCTGTTGGAGCAGAGATGATCCTGTAGAAGGGTGTAGTTTTCCTCTGAAGGTCCAGGGGGGGTGAGATGGATCCACTCTTCCTCTGGGAATCCAGTGGAAACAAGCTGTCCCTGTATTCTGAATCTCACGTTTTATCCAGGTAGGGATGCTTGGCTCCTCCTGCTGGGGGGAACATCTCCCAGTGGGATGATGTAATTTAATCAGTCATGCAGTGACACTCAATGGCCCATTAACAGCAGATATCCCCCTCGAGGGAGGATGGAAGAGATAAAGAAAACACCTCCCCAGCTGGTTTTAAGAGATGGCAGTAGAATGCATACTTTTGGTTACATCTTGCATTGCAACCCAAGACAAGTGCCCACACCAAGGAGTGAAAGGTTAAGCGAGTGGATAATCCTGGGTGGTTGATGACTGAGTTTTTATGGAGGTGGCTGGAAACAGAGCTGGCCAGTCCTTCTGAGTATTAAAAACACAAAGTATGCACTGAGGAGAGCAGTGAGTGTGGTCATGTCACAGTGGCGGTCTTGTGACTTAAATCTTCCCAATTTTCTCTTTCAGATGAGGCTGTGGACCCAGGCTCGGCAGATGGGATGGTATGCAGCAAAGTGCATGGCAGCAGATGCTTTAGGGGAATCTATTGATATGGATTTCAGCTTTGAACTATTTGCTCACATTACAAAATTTTTCAATTACAAGGTCAGTACAGCCTGATAGCTGTAAACCACTGAGTAACACATACTACTTGCTTATGTTCACTTGCCGACACTGAGCAGATGCTTTAATAATGAGAAAACAGATTTCTTTGTATAGTAATTAATTCTAGCTTAGATTTCCTCCATTTGTACTAATGTCTATTTAAAGGGGAAGATTTTTGGGTCCATTGTGTGTTTGCAAGGCAGCAGTGGGGGAAGGGACCCTAGAGACAAGTATTTCCCTGTTTACATCGCTTTTGAGGCCAAGAACTGTTAGCAGCAGAAATGCTAAAAGCCACTGCAAGTTTCTTATGAGAGCTTTTTTCCCTTTCCCTTTTCCTTCTGCTAGGTGGTGGTTTTGGGGAAGTACAACGCTCAGGGCTTGGGCTCAGACCATGAGCTGATGCTGAGATGTACCAAGGGACACGAGTATGTCAAAGTGGTGATGCAGAACGGCCGAATGATGGGAGCTGTGCTGATTGGTGAAACGGACTTGGAAGAAACCTTTGAAAACTTAATTTTAAATCAAATGGATCTTTCAGCCTATGGTGAAGATCTCCTGAATCCAGATATTGATATAGAAGATTATTTTGATTGAACAATACCCCGTTCCCATTTTGTATGAAGCTTTGATACCAAGTGGTGCATCTTAAAAAACTCAGGATTTTCTCAGGATTACCAGAAATGAGGGATAAATGCAATCTTCTATTAAGATTTTGGGTTGATCTTGCCAAAATACTGACTGGTTACTGCCACAGGTACCAGCTAATGGCGCAGTCTCTGTCGAGCTGGCTCACATGAACAGAGAACAGTTTTAGGGCACAGGGTGCTCAGAGCTCTTGGTGCCTGGAATGTGAGTTGTAAATACATGGCCTTATTCCTTTTTTTTTTTTCCCCTTTTTTCACCCCCCATAAGTTTACTTCTGAAATAAATCTATTTTCTTCTCAGTTAAGTACAAGCTTTGCACAAGGAAAGCCAGGATGAGGTGTCAGCTGAGAGCAGCTTTTTAACTGCTTGTCTCTTCAGCTGTCCAGGTGTTGGGGTAGAGCTGCACTGTACTGCATGATGCTAACCCTGGACAGCAATCGTTTCATCCTGACTTTTGATTTTGTTCTACAGTTGCTGCCCGGGACTTGCTATTTATTTTGGGTCAAATTTGGAACAATTTATTGTACTCTACTCAATGCAAAGCTGGCAGTACATAGTGAGACTTGTCCCAGATAAATAATTTTTTTTTTAATGACTGTTTTAAACTAGATTTTCAATTTTTGGCAAAGGTTTCAGCTAAAGGATGGGTAAAAGACTATAGGCTTTAGTCACTGTCACAATTTTACCAGACAGATAAAGATGGAAGAAGCATGTTCTTAATGATATTAGTTTTATATTTGTTATACATGTAAGGGAGGAGAACCAAAATGCAACCACCCAGAACTGGTGGTTATTAGAGAAACTGAACATGCCTTTTTGATATTTGGCTGCTAAGATGTTAAAAGTAAGAAAATAAAATTCAATCTAGCACTCAGCATATGTGCCTGAGAATGCCTGCAGGCAGCAGTAGCTGTTGGGTTTTTCCTAGGCTGGCAGGTTGTCTTGTTTGTAAACTTAAATTTAAGTACTTCTGCAAAACACAGAAGTCAAAATTTTCTCTTTGAATAACAACCTATGGAAGTCCAATTTTAAGAGCAACACACATATTTCAAAGGAATAAATACACATAATATTTCACTCATAAATACATACAGTATTTCACTCAAACATGCCGCAGTGGGTGTAGGGACATGTGTCTCTACTCAGAACTGCAGAGATGGCAATGCCCACGTGGGCTGGAACAACCAGCCCTGGCACAGCAGCAGCTTTGACCCAGCCAGGGCTCCAGAGGAAGGATGCTGGAGCATCACAATCTCCAGCTGTCTGGTGTCACTCCCTGGGGCTGGTGACAGCAGCTGTCCTGGGGAAACAGTGCCTTGGCTGCAGAGGAGAGTCACCTGCACAGCAGGCAGAAGGAACAGGAGGTGACAGGGGCTTCATGCAGATATAAGGACCACCAAGTCCTTTGCTGCAAAGGAGAGAAACCTCAACATGACTATCACAGGAGGAGTGGGTGGAGACTCCCACAGGAAGGAAGTCTGGAAACCTCTGGATCTCTGGCAGTCCTTTCCAGACTGCATGAACCTGCCATGGTGTTAATATATACACTTCCAAAAGAGTTGAAAAGGCAACATGGTCCTTATAAAGGTTTTGTAATCCTTGCTGAATCCTAAGATATGCACCAATTATTCTGAAACATCTTTTTCCTTTACTACTAGTCTTCTAGATTTGACAGCTTTTTAAGACACTTGTTCCCTGTTCAGTGTTTATTAAATAAAAATATCATTACTAAAGCACAAACTGAACTTACACACTGCATTGTCCATGGAGCAGCAACCATGACTAAATCCTAAATGCAGTGTGACACTCAGTCAATAACTACTGGTTGGTCATTGCCACCTGCCTGAAGCTTAGGCTTCTTTGCTTTTAAGTTAGGACCACAGCTAGGCCGTTTATGTGTCTGTGATTTCTTCCCCACTGAACCTTGGACAGTCTTTGATCCAGTCTGGGCATTTTCTCTGCTTCCTTTTGAATCTGAAGATTGAGATGGTTTGACCTGTAAGATATGAAGATTTCAATTAAAATTCTAACATTCTTTTCCTTCTTTTTCTGTCTTCCCACATAAGACAGAAGATAATTATGAGGTTGTCTGCATTACTATAAAACATGTTTTGAGCAGATGCCAAATCATTAAATTAAGCTCTAGTGGAGAAGGTATCTGTATGGCAAATCAGAACAGATCTAAATACCTTGAAAACACTTTTCCTGTTTGTTATCCCTTCTATGGTGATGACATGTCCCTCATTTTTCAGCAGCCGGGCTTTCGGTCCCACCTTCAGGTAGGATATTGTAGCAAAGGCTGTGAAGCTGAAATCCTCCCTGCAGGAATGAAATCACTGTTACAAGAGAAGGTTGGAGATGAAGGCCAGAGTATGCAGGGGCACAAAAAACCATAGAATCATTAAGGTTAGAAAAGACCTCCAAGATCATCAAGTCCAACCACCAACCCAGCACCACCACTAAACCATGTCCTCGAGCGGTATCTCCCAGGAATGGTGACTCCACCACGTCCCTGGGCAGCCTGCTTCAATCTCCACAACTCTTTCCACAAGGAAATGGACACATTAACCCTTCTGATGGATGTTCCAAATAGCAGCTTCATTCTTCAAGTAGACAGGTGACTTCGAGCTACTCTGATCAACACTTAACATCATTCAGTTTGTGGATCTTTACACACACAAGAACACTCAGACACACTTGTCAATCTCTTGAAACACATGGAGGAAAATGAGGCAGAAAGATGTAATGTCAACTGCTCACCCTCTTAATAGTATTAAAAAAAGCTGTACAGAGAGATGCAAATAAAAATTAAGACAAAATAAAGGGATTAGATATTTCTAGATTTTCTTGCACTTATAAAATTATATGAGAAGACAAAACACACAGCTTGCAGAGGGAACACTGTTGTTAGTTTCACTATTCTTTCTTAAAATTTCTGAGTACCACTTTCCACATTAGCCAGTCTTTCCTGACTTAGACATCATGTGGGCAACCCCATTTGCTTTGCTTATCCATGGAATGTGAATGAGATCTGTATGATTTGCAGACTTCTCCAAAATGAATGCTGCTGCAGATTTAAACATTCTACCTGAACACAGAAGACCTCAGCTTTTTTAAATTGCACAAGATGCAGCATTTCAAATGTTCCTCCAATGTTTGAAATGGAAATATAGCAATGTCTGAAGGGTTTTTAAGATTGCATTCAATGCATCTGAAATAAAAAAAAGACTACAGAATGTATCCATTAATGTTATACAGAAGTAACAAGAGAGCAAAGAAAAATGACTACTAAATGTTAAAAACCCAAGGAAAACAAAATAGTTATCTGACATACTTCAGATATTGCTGCAGCAGTAAATGGACAATAATTCTCTCCAGCTCCTCTCGAGGGTGCTTGGGTGGAGTAACTTCAGGCACCCTGAATTTGGACACACCTTTCCCAGACCAGGCATCGATTAATTTCAGTGGGGTGAGTTTCTCACTCATGCTGTCAGCTTGCTCAAGGATCTTTATTAGATCCCTGCAGTATCCTGTTACATCCATCTTCTCACACGCTGCAAGTACAAGTGAAGAACATTTAAACAGAAAGCTCTTTGTAGTTATATATATGTAGTTATATGTAGCTATAGGTACATATCTTTGTGCTGTGTAATAGCAAGGCTTTGTTTTGCTTTTAACCTAACTTAAATAAAGCAGTAATTTTCCTTCTATCAAATCAGGATATATTGAGACTCACACATTTTTCTTCGTCATTATTGAAACACCCATCTGACAAACATTTGTAGTTGTCTTTGATATTACAAACCAGAAATTATTTCAAAGCATAAAATGTGCAAGGTAGCCAGCATGTCACTCTACAACTGGATTCCTCTTCCTCACCCATAGTGTTTATTATGAAAAGATTAGAGATAACAGAGGAGGTGAAGCCTAGAAGTGAGACATTTCTTCTCTCGAGACAGTTATGGACAAAATGAGACAGCCACAAAAAGCAACAATTACATTATAATAATTAGCTTCATCATCCATAACAATCCTGAGCACCAACACATCAATGTAGTACATAATGATCATCCTTCTCCATGATCAGTTCATGGCACAGAATTACCCCAACTGACTCCTCTGATACTGAGGATCAAGTACTGACAAACAAGTACTACTGCTCAGTTTCCTTAGAGGTTGCTTAAGTACCAAAAGGCCCTGGAGGTGAAGAAGCAGTAAACAGGATCTATTCCAACTTTATTTCATCACACAGCTCCTGCAAGCCTTGGGGACAAGCCAGCTCCCTTCTCTTCCCAACCTCTGATACCAGTGTACATTTCAGCTGAGCCCCATTTCTAATTAGGAGATGACAAGATATTGTTACTTGCAAGGTTTTGCAAAAGACTTTTGTTATGTACTAAAACTGTATCACGAAAAGAAGTTGAATTTTGGTTTGTCTACTTTACATCCTAAAAATATAGAGGGAAATAAAGTCTATTTATGAGAACAGCTTTGAATACAGAATTGTTCCTCAGTTTTTTCAAGTGTTGATCACTATATTATCCAAATAATTTTTGCAACAGATATGTGATGTGAAGAGATGGTATTTTCCACGTATTACAAGAATTCACCCACGTGGTCCTCAATGAGATTTCAGGTGATTCTGTGCATCCTTTAGAAATGCCCAAGACTAACTTTCAGCTTTCCTTTCAGAGCTTCTTGCTTTCCATGGGGTTTCCCATGTCTAAGTCACAGCATTCACTTTTTAAGCACAACAACAGATGCTCTGTTCATCTTCTGAGTCTTTCAGCTTTTTGATGGGTACCAAAAATCACAGCAAAGCCTTGAATTAAGAGTGCTCAGTTGTTCTGCACACCTGTCACGTGCAGTCCTGACCTCAGGGATTTTTCCAGACAAGTTGTAAGAGAATGTGCAAAGTTCTCAGAGCCTAAGTGTGAACAGTCTGGCATGCAGGGGCTCCTCCTCAATAAAGCGTTCACACCCAAACAAATCATGAAACAAAACCTGACACATACCAGAATCCTTTTAAAACAGGTAAGCCAATCTCCCCCTTGCCCCAGCTTCCCTTTTGGGAACAGGTGAACAGCTGAGCCTGAAAAATAATGAAGTGTCCAACCTCAGGCAAAAATCCAAACCAGGAATTATCCTCCTAAATACCCTGGACTTGGCAACAGTAGGCCATCAGAAATTGATATTCATAACAAAATCTGCTCCTTGAAAATAGTCAGTAATACAAGCACAGGTCACAAAATTTGCTTACAGTTTTTCTACACTAGGTATTTCTTTAAATCAGCTTTTCCCATGTTCTCTATCCTTTACCTACCATTCTCTCTGCAGCAGTTATCACACATCCTGTTGCAGTTTGCAGAATCCCACACTTCATCAAAGTGGTGGGCTATGAGCACCCGGCGACACCTGAAGGGCAGAGAGCAGAGGGGGGCCATAGAACCCACATCAAGATATGACACCTGCATTATACATCGTGAAAATGACAAAAAAGGTCCCTAGGGACAGCTCAGATCCCAAAACAAGAGTGAACAATTATCAGAGGAAAAATCAAATACTGCAACACCAGTATGCCCTATCAGCTATGCCAATACAGATAATGATTAAACACGGTGTAGGAACAGTTTGGTTGAAGCAGAGGAATATAACCTGCATTTTCAAGAGAATGAAAAATGGTAAGAATATGAACTCATTGTTATACTGAGGCCAAAAAAGGCTTTACTGGATGCACCAGCTGTCCACAAGACAGATACCCGTTTTCCAGGAAGTATTCTAAATATCTCAGTGAAGCAGGTGAGGCAGTGAACACACATGGATTAAACACTGTAGCTTAGAGTCAAAACTACATAAGTCCAGTATTTCCTCTGACTGGGATTTGAAGTCCAAACAGTGTTTGTTGACAGATATTTCACCTCAACATAACCACTTCCAGAATTGTATCCTGAAGCTGGCAAGCTTGTTCCTGTTTTTGTGGGTGGTTTTATTTGGTGGTGAGTTCATTTTGGTTTTGCTTCAGGGTTTGTTTGGTTTTTTTTGTTGTTTTTTTTTTAAGGCCCCCTAAAAAACCCCAACAAAATTAGCCCATTTAAAAACTAAGCAACCAAGCCACCACAGTAACTTACTTGTTCATATTTTGGCAATAAGATACCATATCATACAGCTTCTCTTGGCCAACATTTTCCATCACCACCATTGTGCTGATTCTGAATATATCTCCAAACCCATAATACAAAATGCAGTCAGCTTTTTGGTCATCTCTACCTGCAATGCATTAAAATGAACAGATAATTACAATCTCAACCAACTGGCCCTCAAGTTCCTTGACAAGCTTTTCTCCACACAGACTCAAATCTGCCTTTATAAAGTAATGAGATTAACAAGATCAAAAAAGCCCAAAACACTGCAAAACGTTTTTGGGGTTGGAGTTTGGCCACAACAGGTATTAGTCCTGCTAAACACTGATCAATTCTTAAAATTCTCTGCTCCAGACTCCCCATCCCACCTGTATTTCTGAAATCCATACAGTGATTAAACATCATCTAGAGACAATCTGAGCAAATCACACATCCCAGGTGCTATACCAAATAATATTTAAAATTATATATCAAATCTACGTCACGTTACTCTGGTAAGGCACAGATTTGATAGAAGATCAAATATTTTAAAAAATGTTGAGTGGAGGTCCAGATACCCAGTTACTCTTTGTTACACTGCAGTAGAGGCCTGGTCATGAATGCAATTTATATTTAAAGCCTTTACAGAGGCAGTTTCACTATAGCCTTTGAAAACTGTCCCAAAGGCAAGAGACTTTGCACAAATGCCTGAAAAATTGAAAGAGAATTTTACTGGTTTAATGGATGTAAATTTGCAAAAGCAACTTTGCAAAAGCCACTTCCTACAATACCTGCACGTCCACTCTCTTGGTAGTAGTTTTCCATGGACTTGCTCATAGAGTGATGAATTACAAACCTCACATCAGGTTTATCAATTCCCATGCCAAAAGCAACAGTTGCCACTACAACCTGGGAAAAAAGGAAAATATTAGGAAATCATCAATATACCAAACCACAATTTGTTTAAATACGACATAAATCCATATAAAGTATTTACTTAACCTGGATTTGATTTGTTGCCCATCCTTTATGAACTTTGGTTTTATATTTAGCATCCATGTTTGCATGGTAAGTCCCTGCCTTGATTCCCAGTTTCTGCAAACTCATAGTAACTTGCTCAGAATCCTTTTGAGAAAAGCAGTAAACAATTCCTGCACAAAAGTGAAAGAGGTCTCATTGTAATGCCTTAAAAAGACCCAAACAATCCCCAATACTTAAAACCAATTGCAAAAGTTTAATTAACTTATAAAGTAAATAATTAAAAAGCATTATACAGTCCTTGTGCCTTTTTAGTCCATACTGTTGGTATTCATGAAGGAAACTTCAATTATCAGCTTGGACCTGAAGGCTAAAGAGGAAATACATGTGCCAATCCATAGAACCATGGAAGCATTCCACTACTATTCAAGGAGGACAATGCTTATTAAAGCTTCTTTAAAGGGGTGCTATGCCTTATGACATCTATGGCATCTCACCTGAGGTTTCAGTTAAATCTGCTTTTTGTCATTAGTCAGGCTGGGCTAAGTCAGGGCTTACACACAAAACCATGTGATTTGTGATCATAGCACAGTTTGTGCTCAGGGAGCTGCTCCTCACAGCCACAGAGCTCCAGGCAGAGACAGGGACAGACTGCTGCTCCGGAAACCTGGGTTCTGCTGCCTTGGCAAGATGCCTCTCCTCTTTATTTCCACTACAGAATTTACTGATTTCACAAGTCCAACTTTTACAGATCTGCTTTTATCTGCAATTTACCACATAACACCCATTCTGGGCACAGAGTAACAGATGACTCTTATGATCAAATGTGAAAACCCATGTTAAAGATAACAAGTATCCTGACACATAGATAGTAAATAATGTGTAACTTAAGAACATAGAGATCACCTTTCCCGAGCCTTACATTTACAATCTTAAAACTTCCTCTTATTACCAATGTAAACATTGTTCTAGAGACATCAACATTCCAGTTCAATACTTCAGAAATACAAGTAAACAGTAAAGACACTTAAACACTAATGAATGAACAGAGAAATTATTCAAGGTATGGATCTTACTAAATTTCATTTATTCTAATGCTGGATGATCAACGTACAGTAAAGGCAGAATTTCTCTACATGCTTCAAGATCTTTTGAAAACATCCCAACATCCTTGCAATGCTGAAGGCTATGCAAGATAACGTGTCCTTTTTGACACTTCTTACCTGACAGTCCTTTGTATCTTCCATTAATGGTCTTAACTATGTCCTCAATGAAATCTTCATTATTTGAAGGCTTATGCCGAACCTCAAACATATATTATGCACATGTCAGAGTTCAAGTGGGCAAACAGTCTGCCAAACAACCTTATTTTACTTTTTCCAGTATAACAAACACAACTATTCCACCATTAAAAAAAAAATTCTTTTTATGAACAGTCAGATTAGAACTCATAAGTCTGTTGAAAAATAAACCCCAAAACAAGTTTTCCCCACGAAGAACAATAAACAAACCTGTGGCCAAAGTGAAAATACAGCACAACAGAATAATTCACAACCTTTTGGCCACCATAAGACATATTTTCCAACAGGCTGAAGCAGTCTGAGCCTGCTGCCTTCCTCTCTCCCTGCAAGAGACAGCACAACAGCACTGCAGCCAGAAAAGCAGGTAACAAGACCTACCTCATAGTAAAGGTTGGGTCGGTTGAAGGAAGCAGTAAAGGTAATGCACTTCTGAACATGCAAAATGTTCTGAGCATCCTTTAAAACATGATTGGTAGCTGTTGCTGTCAATCCAATCAAGGGAGTATTGGGAAACTGTCTTTTTAGGATACCAAGAGACTTGTAGTCTAACCAAGAAAACAAAAAGGAGAAAGAAAAAGATTTCTCATACCACGAATGCAAACTTAAAAAAGGCATTAATGGAGATAGTATTTAATGGGGTAATCCTGCAAAAAACGTTATTACTGCTAATCTACCACAGAACTAATTTATACATCCAAAGGAAGTAACAAGCAGGTTGAACCTATCAAAAGTGATGGCTTCTAATTGAGTTTTAAAGAATCAATCACAGAATCATTTGGGTTTGAAGACACCTCCAAGACCATCTTGTTCCAACCTCCTGCCTTGGGCAGGGACACCTTCCACTGTCCCATGTTGCTCAGAGCCCCATCCAGCCTGGCCTTGAACACCTCCAGGGATGGGGTAGCCACAGCTTCTCTGGGCACCCTGTGCCAGGGCCTGACCACCCTCACAGCTCTTCCTAATACCCAGTCTAAGCCTACTCTCAGTTTGAAGCCATTCCCCTTTGGCCTGTCACTCCAGGCTCTTGTAAGAAGTCTCTCCCAGTTTTCTTTTAGACTCCCTCCAGGCACTGAAAGGCTGCCATTGTCAGACACAATGCAGGAGACAAAAACGTATGGAAATAGAAGTTCTTCCAAAGTCAGAAAAATATGTGTGGCATTGTATTAACCAACATTCAGGTTATTTTGCAGGTCTGTTTTTACAAACAGCTTGTGAGTAAACAGAGCTTTTGTAATAAACAAGCAATGTGGAATTTGGATACATAGACTAGACTGTAATAATAATTAGAAAAATAAAGGCTCAGTACTAGCAATCACTTGCTGCCTTTGAACAGAAATGCAGCCATATCCAAAATCTACACTGCCTGCTGAACTAGCCTGGCTCCTGGCTCAGGCATCACTTTTTAGCAAAACCACTAAGAGTGACTTTACAGTTAATTTTGCTTCAAATCAGGTTTTCTTTCAAAGTCAAAGAAACAGTAAACACAATATTGTACAGTCTGCAACATAGGAAAACGACTGAAGCACACTTTATTTCCCTGTAAGTGAAAGGCATTTGTTTCCACTTGATTTAGAGATGATTAAAATGCATCTCATGAATTTACAAAATGCTCTGCCTCTGTCATCAGAAGTGCCAGGGAGTGGTGTACAGAATGACACTTTCAAGTAGCAGCAGATTAATGGTAACTACTGTCCATATTAAAGATGCCAACCAAAACCTTTGATTTCATGAAGCTCCAATTAAAGTAAACCGAGTAAGGCATTTTTTCAGAATCCTGACAACAAAATCCATGTTGAAATCATCATTTGCATGAACTCAGCTCACGGACAATTTGTGAATTAAAGTCCTTGAGCTAACATAGGTACTTGCCACACATTAAGAATTCACTTAACACATGAAGGAAGCAGCTGGCCTTATTTCAGGCCCAACTCATTATTCCCTGATGCCTGAAGTGCCCTGCAAAGGGAGTTTCTGAGGAGCATACCAGGCCTGAAGTCGTGGCCCCACTGACTGCAGCAATGCACCTCATCCACAGCGATGCGAGCCAGGCACCCGGCCTGGTAAGCCTTCTCCAGCTTGGACATGAACATTTTGCTCTTGGCAATCTTCTCAGGGGTCACATAAATGAGTTTCAGTTGTGAATTTCTCTTCACCATTTCCATGTGGACCCACTTCACGTGTTCCTGTTCGAAACGAAACGAGGCAGCAGGGGGTAACAAACTGAGGGAACACACTGAAGTCGCTTAGTGCTAAGGTTCTTAAGAGGTGATTAGCAATTCATAAGGTGTAATTAACAGAGACTGATCAAGTGTTCCACGGTATTGAGCACTATAAGCTGCTGTAGAAGATCACTATATGTAAACTGGTCATTTTAATACCTAGAAAATCCGTGACGAAACTTTGAAGAAGCAAAGTGTTGAATATGTGTCTTTGCTTCATCGTGTGGTATCAGTACTTTCCCAATAAATTATGATGTACCAAACATGCCTGTGATACTACAACTGTAAAATAATTCCTGGCACACGACAGTGGGTTTTATTACTGAGTTTTCAGAGTTCTCTGCTTCAAAGCAGGCTTCAAGTCTGGCACATTGCATCAAGCCACTGACTTATCAAATCCAGTGTCACGTGCAAGTTAATGATCACGGCCTCCTGCTAGTCAGGAAAATAACTGTAAAAAAGCAATTGTCTAGTAAGAGACTGGGAAATAAGTTGTTTCTTGGCCTCTGGATCAAACAGCTCACCACCCTATAGTAAGAGATAAATAATTATATGTAAAAGCCTGCACTGCTCAACATGGTAGTAGTGGAAAAAAATCACCTACTCCAAGTCTAGAAACTGAGAAAAAAATTACAACACACAGCAGCCAAAGATTTACAACACACATCACACTTCATGTCCTCTAAATATCCCCAGGAAATCTATTTATTCCACAGAAGGTGCTGCTTCCCATGGGTTGTTGTCACTAAAACATAAATACAAGCTAGTTAACCACCTTACTCATATCACAGCACCCTCCTGGACAGATATTGTTGCTGGAACAGCATTAGCTGATAAATCTGTCTCCTCCATTCAACATTCACACGGAGGGCACCAGCACATACGTCACAAAACACACAAAGTTAAACACACCTTGCTGCTCGAGGCATTTAATAGCGCTGCAGAAATACCAAGCTGCTCCAAAACCATGAGCTGATCCTCCATCAGAGATATCAAAGGGCATATCACCAGTGTGAAACCTGTAACAATCAATCATTGTGCAAACTGATCAGTTCAGATGTCACAAATATCTTTACCACATATCTATCTTGCCAAATGGAAGTTTAAGCTTCATACAGAGCAGCAGATTCCTCTGCCAGACAGCTGACAAGTGAGTGTCAGATCACACAGGGATAATTCTTATTAAATGCCAGTGACATGCAGCTCCTCTTGGGGTCTAGGCCACAAACAACTGAGCTGCAAGGGACAGAGTTGTTATAAAAACATACAAAACAAAACAAGCTGGATGTCTGTGTCATGAGGTGCTGATTTACCATAGCAGTGACAGGTAGGGGTAAATTTGGCCTTTGTAAATAAGTAAACTTCCAATGCAATTGGATGATTAAAAAGACAACCAACCAAATGAAACCAAATCAACCAAACAAAACTCACACCAAATAATGTTCGTTCTCCAAATAACTATAAAAGGGAGAAAATAAATCTAATTCTTCTTATTATGTCCTTTTTTCCCCCCTTACTTACCATCAGAACAGACAGCTGGTAACTGGTAACAAAGGCTCTTGCCACCACCTGTAGGCATGACAAGAAATATATCCTTTCCTGCCATTGCAGCATTTACTGTTTCAAGTTGCAGTGATCTAAACTTCTGGAGTTTAAATTTGCTCTGCAGTGCAGTTTTTATCTTCTCATACCATGGAAAATCTGTTAAGGGAAAAAACCAACTCAACAAACACATTTCATAAGCAAATTAAAATATAAGAAGGAGGGGTAATTTACATAGTCAACAACTAAATCTGGCAATGACACAATTTTAGATCTGGGAAAGTGTTTATTGATTCATAATGGCACAGAAAAAGCTCCACACAACCTGAGTCTGGATATGCCATTTTCTAAGGTGGACCTTTGAAAACTCAAGTTGTCAACACAATTCACCTCCAGACCAAAGCTCTCATTGCACATGGATGTGAACTAATGTGAAAAACTCCAAACAGATGAACTTAGGAGTGCTAATGATTGTGTCAACTCGTTAGTCCAAAATAACTAGAAATTAGAATCCCACCATGAAAATCAATAAAACCAGACACTGAGCCCTACAACAGTTACTCAAACGCTTCCCTCATACAACTGCAGCAATTACAAATAGTATAAAGAAACAGGGATACAATTTTTCCATCTATCCCATCAATAATAAGCATTTATGAAAAAAATAAAGAGGGGGAAAATTGTTCAATCTTCCCCAAAATCACCACACAAACATGCTTATGATAGGCTTTTCTTTTCTTCAATAAAGAGCTAAAGACTGCATTTTTAAAAGATGTAATACTGTGAAAACTTAAATTATTGTTCCTGATGCATCTTTTTACTATTAAAATTAATAGTAAAATTAATAATTTTGATTCTAAATTAAACTATTAAAATGCAGAAAAACTGTGGGAGCTCCAGGTTACACCACACCCATTGCAAGAATTAATTTTGGGACTTGAGGTGACACTGCAAAGAAATTCACAAAGAACACAGTTAAAATCCAAGGCTCTCTGAAACCAAGAAAAGCCTCCCACTGACTCCCATGAGCTTTTAACTGGGAACAAATTTAGCTGCTGCTCTTGTTTAACACATACACAGCATCTGATTGCAAAGACATTAATTCTCAAAGCACAGGAGGTGAGAATTAAGCATAGAACTACACAAACCAAAGGATTTGTTCAACAGCATAATTTGCAATGATAAAGTATCAATATTCTTACATATGCACAGTACTCCTCAAACACAGAAATGTGGATTCAACTACAACATTAATTTCATTTTTAAAAAAACCTAAACAAGCATATGTATACAACAGATATAGGCATTTCCAAATTGAAAATTAAATTAAAAAGAAGAAAAGAATAATCAAAGTATCTGAGTCAAGTTTGGCAAGGAATAAGATGGCCAAGAACCACCAACTATTCAGGACTTCAGTTAATATCTAATATGAAAGACAGAAGCCTTCACACCACCACGAGGCACTTGCCACTTGCATTAATTCTAGAATAATAATGTATTCTAGGTTATTTTTTGGCAAACAACATCTATCTAATTTGCATTAATTTGGGAAGACAGTGAGGCTGCATAACCCATCACAAACATCCCCAATGTCCTACCCACTCAAGCAAGAGGAAACATGAAACCAGCAAGAAACAACTCTAAGTGCAAAACCGTCATTATCAAATCCTGAGAAAATCCAGAGCAATTTGTTTTAGAACACAAACAAGGGTAAGTACTGCCAGTATAATTTAAGCATTTAGAATACATTGCAATGAAAATTTACTCTGGGATTCTAAGAGCAAATCAGATCAAATTGTGACTTTGCAACAAGCAAAGAATTAAAGTAGTTATAACAAGCCATTCTGACAGAACAACTCAAGATTAGTGCTTAGGAATGTCCAATGAGACAAGTACAAACATCACCCCATTACCCTGGCCTGTCAGCCAGCTGATGAAAATTAAATAGGACAATATCATTATCCAAACAAAACTCTGTATAAGTGCATTTTCCTCTACTGAATTAGTCCACTTTTCTGTTAAAATATTAGAATTTGACTCTGCAAACCTGTTTTATTCCATTCCTCAGCTGAGGTTTCAGTGTCTTTACTTCCACCTGCCTCCAGCTCTCCTGAGGACTGTTTTATCAGATTCTTTATTCTCATCTTCTTTTGAAGGAGTTCCTGCTGCTTATCCACAAGCTCCTGGATCTGCATCTCCACTGCCTGCAGCTCATTCTCAATGGACACCAGCACCTCTTCCAGCACTGCAGGGGAAAGCAAGGAGAAGGCACCATAGAGACCACAGTTTTAATTGATAAATTACAATTAGTTACAAAACTGATGCTGGTTTTAATTGTATTAATTGCACTCCAGCCAATCCCAATGTAAGCACAACTTGGTCAAGCTGTTCATAGAAAGCATTTATTTCTATGTGAGAAGCAACATTAACCTCAGCAAGAAATTCTTCTGGAGTTGAAAACAGGGCCATTAGCAATAAGCTGTGTTTCATGCACCAAGATCTCCCTCCTACACAGAAGAAGAGGATCTGCTGAACAACAAGGTCTGAATATAGAGGAAAAATGATTTTACAACCACAAGCCATCCTTCACACGTGAAAGAAGTGAAGCAAATGCTCCCCAAAAGCTTGGGTTACACAAGCGACTCTTTGGCAGGAATTTGCCTCTTCCCATCCCAATCTGCACATGTGGGAATTGCAGATTGTGTTCTAAATCCAATCCCTGGAGGTTAAAAGAATAATTAACACGCACGTCTGTGTGCCAGGCATGTATCACTATTCCAGAGACAGGTCAGAAAAGCACAAGAAGAAATTATTTCCTCCCCCACACCCAGAAAACCCAAGAGGTTTTGGCCCATCCAGAGCAGACATGAAAATATGGTTATGGAAACAAAAACGTGTGAGATGGAAAAGAATCTTCATTTCAAATAGCACAAAATGGTGACAGCTGTCTTCCAAAATGCCCACTGCTACTCAGCAGAAAAGAGTTAAGGGTATCTTAAAATAAGAAGCACATTTTCAAAATATTGAAAACCAAGTAGTTTCCTTGACAAAGTTTTCATCATCCAATGTCTTAGGTTGGAAGGGACCTTAAAGCTCATCTCATTCCAACCCCCCTGCCACTGGATCAGGCTGCTCAGAGCCCCATCCAACCATGCCTTGAACACTTCCAGGGATGGGGCATTTTGGTTTAGTTTTACCTAAGAAATAAAAAGTTATCCAGTAAAAGATTTTTTTTTTCCTTCAGATCTTAAGTATAATAGCACAAGCTCCATAAACTCTTTTCTGCATACATTAAATTCATATAAATAACAATCAGTAACATCAGGTGGTTGTGTCTTGTTAGCTAAGAGACAGCAAAATGAACATAGGGAATATAAATTATGGATTACCTTCAACAGCTGTCATCTTTGGAGATTAAAGAACGTTATCTTTAGGAGATCTTAGCAGCTAACCAAGCAACTGTCACTAAAAAGAAAATTAAATAAATACATTTTAAAATGTATTTTACAAGTAAACCTTCTCAACTTAGAACGAATTTGCTGCAGCAGATTCTTCATTACCAGAGCTGTTAATGTAACAGCTCAAGTCCTGGTTAATTTAATTTAATTTGCTTACATAAAGAAGCCCCTTCTTTATGATGACAACTGCTTTTTCCCTTCTGCAAAATGGATAAACACAAACTCACAACCAACTCCCAAGGCCACAGCTCACCAGGCTTCTCAATGAATCCAAGTGAAAGTTAACCAAGTCATACATTTCCTGCAAGAGGAATGCTCTAATGTAGGCCAGTCACTCACCAAGTGTCCATAATCACTTTTGATCCCTTCAAAGATTATTTTACAGAAAAGTCTGAACACATTTTGTTGTGCCCCTTAGAAAGGCAGCCACCATAACAGCTAGGGGCTCTGACAGGAGGAAGGGAAAATGTGGTTTGGTTTAGAGAAGAGGGATCGATGTTGGATAAATCACTAGTGAAATAAACACGGAATTGCATTTATTGGCTCATTTTTCTAACAACACGTATTTTTTGTCGCATTATATGTTAATACCAAACTCAAAAAACTCGATATTTAATATTATTACATTCTGAACTATCTATTACGTCAATGGAAACAAACTCCAATGGAAAGTGAAATATAAATTTTAAATGATGCGTGAATAAACCATTTCCACATCACCCAGGGCCAGATCCAGACGCCTCTTAAATCACCTTCAGGGACAGCAACTCCACCACATCCCTGGGCAACCTATTCCAATGTGGGAATATTCACAGGCATTTAGTGTGAATATTAATATCAAACGCGTACACAAATATTTATAGTGAACATATACAGTGGGATATTCTCAGCATTCCTCACCTACACGCCAGCTGAGGGCACGGTGCTTGCCAGGCCGGAAGCACCTACTCGGCAGGGCTGCAGGACGGGGCAGGACAGATGGACGGATGGACGGACAGGCAGGGAAGCCCCTGCTCGGCGGGTGCGGGATGGAGCGGGATGGATGGAGGAAGGGACAGTGGCTGCCAGGGCAAGCAGAACGCCACCGCGCCTCGCTGCTGTGTCCTCCCGTGCGGCGGGCTGAGCCCTGGCTATGGTCCGATAGCTTCCAGAGCTACCCCAAGAGCTACTGCTGGCCGCGCTCCCGCATCCTTTATCCTCTATCCTTTATCCTCTATCCTTTATCCTTTATCCTCTCTCCGTCCCCCTCAGCCCTCACCGCCCCCGCCCCGCGCCCCGCTCCCACCTGCGCCGCGCGCGCCGGCCCCGCCCCTTCCGCCACCCGCCCTCAGCCACTGGGGCGCGGGGCCCGGCGCGAGCGCCGCCCCTCCGCCAATCAGCGCCGGCCGCGGGCCGTGGGCGGGGAAGCGCACCCGCGCGGCGATACAAGGCGGCTGCTGATTGGCGGCCGGCGCGGCCAATGGGCGGGCGCCTCTCGTGCGGCGGGGTGCGTGTTTCCGGAAGACGTGGCCGCCGCCGGTCCCGCTCCCGCTCGTCCCGGTCCCGGTGCCGCTCCCGCCGCCACCATGATCTCCCTGTCCGACACGCAGAGTAAGCGCTGCCGCCGCTCCCGCCGGGGAAGCGGGGAGGGGCCGCCCGCTGCGGGGCTGGGGGCGTCGGGGGCCGGGGGGTCCCAGGGCGGCCGGGCTTGCCAGGCCCGCACCCTTTGTCCGTGGCGGGGCCTCCCGGGAGCGGCCGAGCAGGGTCCGGCTGGGGCCCTGGAGACCGGCTGGGGACGGGCTGGAGCCCGCGGTGGGGCGGGAGCGGACAGGGGCGGGGGGAGCTCTGGCGGCCGTATCCCCGCAGTGGAAGGCGCGGCGGCCCCGGTGCGGCGGTACCGGCAGCTGGCGGGGGGCGCGGAAAGGGAGATGGGAGCGGCGGGGCAGAGCCCGGCGGGGTGCCTCGCCCTTAGGAGAGCTCTGTCACCAGGGCGGCCGGCGTTCGTCTGGGGCTGCGAGAGCTCGGTGTGGTGTGGCGGGATGACAGAATGGCCTGGGTTAGGAGGGACCTTAAAGATCACCTCACTCCAACCCCCTGCCATGGACAGGGCCAGCTTCCACTGTCCCAGGGTGCTCAGAGCCCCCCATCCAACCTGGCCTTGAATATTTCCATGGATGGGGCAGCCACAGCTTCTCTGGACAACTTGTTCCAGTGCCTGGCTACCCTGACAGGAAAAAAAAATCTTTTTGATCTAACCTAGCTCCTCTGTGGGTTCGTACCCATAGCACTTGGATCTCTATGAATGAATGAATGAAATCTGAACGGTAAACAAAGTAACACTTAGCTCGACTCTTCCCCTGGACCTCCCTGTGGATGTCAGTGGTCTGGACCCACTTAATTATTTAAATGGCTTTACTGGGCTGCTCTTGTCACCACACCAAATGTCTGCAGGTGACACTGAGGGGGCTTCAAGGTGAGGGCAAGACGTTGAAGTGGAAAAAAGTAAAGATACTTGTATGTGGCCATAGTTTTGTTTCCAGTGAAGTGCTTGGAAATAGAGAACAAAGAAATCAAAGTAAAGGAGTCCCTGAGTGTGACCTGGCAGGCAGGAAGACCAGTGGGATCCTGGGGCGCGTCGGGAAGTGTGGCCAGCAGGTCAGGGGAGGTGATCCTGCCCCTCTGCTCCGCCCCAGTGGGGCCACACCTGGAGTGCTGAGTCCAGTACAGGAGAGAAAAGGAGCTACTGGAGAGGGTCACAGAAATGATGAGGGGTCTGGAGCATCTGTGTTGTAAGGAGGGACTGTGGGAGGTGGGCCTGTTCAGTCTGGAAAAGACTGAGAGGGGATCTCATTAATGCATACAAATATCTCAAAAGGAGTGCCAAGAGGACAGTGCAGACTTTTCAGTGGTGCCCAGCTACAGAACAAGGTGCAATGACCACGAAGTAAAACACAAGGAGTTGAATCTCAACATGAGGAAGCACTTCTTTACACTGAAGGTGGCAGAGCCCTGGAACAGCTGCCCAGGGAGGGCGTGGAGTCTCTCTCTGGAGACATTCCAAACCCACCTGGACACATTCCTTCATCACCTGTTGTGGGTGACGCTGCCTTGGCAGTGGGGTTGGACTGGGTGATCTCCAGAGGATCCTTCCAGCCCTAACCATTGTGATTCTGTGATGATAGGCCTTTGATTTAAATTACTATCTCATGTATGATGCATTTCTGGTATGATTGCCACAGAAGGAGATGAGTCTGCCTGATAAGCACCACAGCATCAGTTATGAAGGAGGGTGTGAAAAATTTAGGAAAAAAAAAGTTAAAATAACTAAGTTTGACAGCAGGATACTGGAAATGGAAGTATTGGAGAGCCAAGGATTAAGATAGGCAGCAGAGTTCAGCAGCATTCAGGGTCCATGATTTCTCGAGATATTCAGATATTGTGCTGTTACTGGGATGAGTACTAACCCTTGGGGTTAATTTTTGGATTTCTGATTGATTAAACCCTTGTGGGTTTTGCTTTTGCTCTTAACTTTCTGTTTGGAGTATTTGTTGGGCAAAAAAATAAAAATCTCTTCAGAAAGAGACTCGCTGTTTTTCTTTTGCTTAGTTCTTCATGACCTTCAGCTATTTCCAGTGCTAAGGCTGTTGGTTTTAACAGTCAAAGACAAGAGTACTAAATAAAATACACTGACATTTAGGGGTTTAAGGTTTTGGTGGGGTTTTTTTCAGTTTTTCTGAAATTCTAAAGATAGTTCATCAGATATTTTAAAATTCACTGTTGTCTGGGAAAACACAGAGTTAGCCATAGAGTCACTGGTGGAGTAGTGTGATAAATACCTAGAGAGAACCACTGCATTGGTTGATGTTTGGAAAGTTAATTCTGCATCTGTAGTCTAGAACATAATTTTAAGTGATGCATTGAACGGTGTTATATACCACCACTAATTGCAAAAGAATGCACTTAGCTTTTCCCAAATTAAATTTTCAATGCTAAAAAAACACTGCTAGCAAAATAATAGTTATACATCAAATATGAACTGCATTAGTTTTTGTCTTCTAAAAGCCTATAGCACACAATTTATTTTGCACTATATAATGTCCTATAAAAGACTGGGGATATGCATTGTCTGCCCTAATCTTTCACAAGCAATGTGTCTTAATTTTGAATCTTAATATCTGCTAAACTGTTTTGACATGGTGCTGCAGTACTCTTGCACAGCTTACAGAATTTCAGGAGAAACATTGATGAAGGTTTGCTCCCTTATCTCAGGAAAACATAATAATCCAGAATAAATGCAGCCTGGCTAGTGTGTATTTCTGCATTTCTAGGCATTGATGTGTTGTATTTGACTAATGAGGGAAAGCTCTTCTGGCACAGGAGAAAACATTTAAAAATAGCTTGCTCCCTCTATAAATATTCATCGTTTGTTATTGAAAAGATTTTATACAAGATGCCAGCACTTTTTCCTTTCCTTCCTCTAAGCCGAGTAGTTAAATATATTTACGAATTCTGATATAAATCAAGTCAGTAACACCCTCTGCTGAGATATCAGGACTAGAGGATAATAGTCCTGGACCATTCATCTTCTTCCAGCAGTTATTTTGGGATAATGAGAACAATGTTCATTTCTCTTTTTCCCTTTTCCCTCCACTAACCAGAGAATATGGGTGACTTGTGAATCAGAATCCATTGTGGCAGAAGTGATTGCAAACACGTTTCGGGTGATTGGAGAAGTGTCAAAGTGGTGATTGCAGCAGCTGTTGGGAGTTGGCCTCTGCCTCTTTGCCAGATCCATACCTTGAGCTGTGTCTGGGGGAGGAACTAACTTCCCATGACTGCATATTTATCTTGCTGGCAGCTGGTAATTCCTCTGGAGTCCTGCCTCCAAGTGTTTTCCTTCCAGAATACAGATTGTTTCTGCTCTTCTGAAGTAAAGAGTACCGGGGAAAAGGGCAGTTGCAATTGTTAGGTTGCCTTCAGTCAGCAGAAAATACAATTTGCAATTCCGTTTTTCATTGTAAAAAAGTACAGAGAGTGCCTGTAGTAAATTGATTGTATCGAGTGAGTTAGTGGTTTTAACTGTGGGGTGTTAAAATGTTCATAGTAACACTTTAAAGTGGCAGACAATACTATAGAACTACAGCTCTAACAGCATGTGCTCTGTAGCCTTGCTGAAAGCCAAGCCCTCAGAGAAGTTTAGGGAGTGGAATGTTGCTGTAACAAATCTCTGGGCTGTTTTGAAATTTACTTCCAATAACTCCTTGCAAGTCCTGAAACAGGCATAATTATCCTCCTTTACTCCCAAGCTCATCGACCAACAGCAAAAGACCAACTACATCTACAAAGTGCAATTAAAATATATTGAGGTAGATCTGGCCAACAGTGCTGTGATTGTGGGTGTGTGTTTTGGGTTTTTTTTCAGGACAGGGTGTGCAAAACTACTTGGAACTTCAAAATACACATATACACAGGCATAGTATTAGGGTGGGTTTTGCTTAAGCTGTTTTTGTGCCCTGTAGGTTTCTAAATTGTCTGCTCACAGGGAAAGCATTAATAAATGCATGTGTTTGCAGTCCTGTTGCTGCCTTTCCTGGTTTTTCTCTCCCATTCAGTCTCTGTGAGAGTCAAAGGAAGGCTTTAGAGATTTAAAATTAAAAGCAGCATGTATTTCTAAGAGAAGTCCTCAAGATACTTTTAAAGGCTATTGTCAAATGGTAGTTTTCATCATAGCTTGACATTTCTAGCCCAGTTTCTCATATAAACCTTCCATCCTACTCTTGCCTTCCCAGTATTTCTTGAACATCCTTTGCAGAACTCAAAGTTTATAGAACTGTTTAGACTGGAAAAAAAAACCTATTAAGAGCATCGAGTCCAACTGTTAACCCAGCACTGCCTAATCCATAATATAAGCAAATATATTAAGTACAAAAGGTGTTTTTAAAAAGTCTGCAAATTAAGATCATAAAATGCAAAATTTCATAATATGAAACTGCTATGCAACACTAGCAGTCTAGAGATGTTGTATCTATGTGTAATGTAGATCTACCATTTAATTAATAAAAATTAAATATGAGGCATGAAAACTATAATTGAACATTAATCCCTCAATAGTATCTACTCAATTAGTATCCCTCAATTAGTATCTACTAGTTTTCTCATAACTGGAAATTGTCTGGAGACCCAGGCTCATGTTTGATAGCTGTCAGCACATGTGTAACTTGGAAAAATCCTGCAGGATTCATCCAAGTTGTGTTCCATCTGGAAACTAGGGGGAGTGGAACTGCTATGCAAGGTCATGGGCCATGGAACATGAGGAACTCAGGAAGATGGAGAGGATGAGGGTACTTACGTTACTGTGGTAAAGGTAATGAGATAAGATCTGCAAATCCCAGAGTGTTCTGAAAGTTGATCACAAGGATCCACTCAATGATCCCCAAGGATCATTTAGTCCAGCTCTTCAGTGAATGACCCATATGGGAATCAAACCCACGACCTTGGTGTTATTTGAACCATGTTCTGGCCAGCTAATCTAATCTGGAAAATGAAGTTTCATTATCTCTTTACAAAACAATCCTTTTCTCCATACCAGCAATTAATCAAAAGGGCCGTATGTCTTTGCCATATGTATATATCCATGATTGCTTTTGGTTGCATTCAATTTCAGTGTCTAGTTCCAAATACGGACTTTTTTGATAAGCAGCTTCCAAATATCTGTCTATTGAAGTAATTGGTGTCTACAAGATTCATGATATTTGTACATTCAGGGAAGTTTCTAAATTTAAAATGTCTTTAGATTGGAAGGACGAACTTTCCCCCCAGTTTTTATCCGTGACTTTTTCTTGGTACCATGTTTTGTTAAATGCCAAAATTTGCTTCTTTTTCAGAGATTGGAATGGGACTAACAGGCTTTGGAGTGTTTTTCCTCTTCTTTGGAATGATACTCTTCTTTGACAAAGCTCTTTTGGCTATTGGAAATGTAAGTGCCCTTTCTGTGCTTTACTTTAGAATCAAGTATGTGATCTATCAAAGACAAATTAAAAATAGAACAGTATGTTATCAGTTTGAAGCTGCATGACAAAGATTACTGTGGTGATTTGGTATAAAGGAGGAGTTGTGCTCAGTGATAGGAGTGAATCATTTTTCCTGCCTGAGGTTAGAACGGCTCAGACTGATGTGAATATCACCTTGGGTCAGGCCTGTGGGATGTTGGTAGACAAGAAACAGCTTGTTCCACAGTTGTTGTGCTGCTGCAAATGTGATTTTTTTGTGATCCTCTAAGATATCTGTCAAGTTAAGTAAATATTTGGATAAGAATCATTAAGTGTGTGCTAGCAAATGTAGCTTTGCAGTGCTGTATGAGAAAAGAAAAAGAAGTATGAATTGCTGACACTTCTGGCTTTGGAAGAGCCAGACCTCTTTCATAAAAAAGGGATTCAATATCTTCAGTTTGAAGTTGTCGCTCAAAGCAGCACAGAAAATAAATCCTAGTTCTGGTACACAAAATTTCCAATCCAAATATAAAATGACAGGATGTCTTCTGCATGTGATAGTCTCTGTGCCTCTGCTGTTCTCAGCTTTGCCAGCCAGCCAAAGCACAGTCTGTTTGGTAGAGGTTCACCCCCTCTTTTGCTGATGCCTAAAAGTCTGCAGCCAAACAGATCAGTTTCATGCTCAAATACTGAGATTCCCTGAAGGGAAATATAAAACTGTGTATCTGAATTTGGGTGCATTAGTTAAGCATTGTTATGAACCATCAAATCAAGTGTGCAGTGGAAGAGTGACAAATGAAATAATGCTTATTTCTTCTTTTCCTGATGTAAGGTGGAAATACGAGATCCTGTTTAGGGAAAATGAAAACGTAGGTAGGAAGAGACAGTGACAGGCTATGTGGTAACCAAAGATAATGCAAGAAAAGGTACTGTATCCTTGCAGAGAGTTGTTTTTATTAAAAAAAGTTATATCAGAAAGGGCAGGGGGTTCTAAGAAAGTGATTTATTAAATACCATACAAAACCTAAACTTGAGTAAAATGATCTTGAGTAAAATCTGAGATACTATTGCTTCCTGAGCAAAAATGTTGCTGAAATGATTCTGAGTCGTGTTGCTGCAGGACACCAGAAATAATTCTAACTAGTTGGGACTAGTGTGATAGTGTTCAGTCTATACTGAACAGTATAAACAATAAAATACAAATAAACAGTAAAAAGAACAAATAAACAGTAAAAAGGCTCTACACATTAAAAAACAACTGTTCACTTTTTCCTTCTCTGACTTTCCACTATGAGTAGATCAGTAGAAGCTGTTGAAGGCGTCAGTGGCACAGAACAGAGGTGCTTTTATGTGTGTTCTTAACTTTCATGAACTTTTGCTGTCAGTAGTACTAAGCTTCAGCACCATTTGTGCTAAAGGTTGTGTGTGTGTGACAGGGCAGATGCAACTGTTGTCAGCAGGTCTTTTGTCTTGAGTGTGTTTGGCAGAGACCACAAAAGATAGACTCTGCTCTCAAACAGCTGAGAGCTACAAGTGCTTTAAGATGTACCTTACAAAAGAAAATCAATAGTAAATTCATTCTCACCAACTGTCTTTTGGTATTAAAAGAAGTTGGGCAAGAAAAGCAGTCTAATTTTCTAATATATATATATCAATGTTTGCATTCTGTACTTGGGACACATAATTAGTTGTTTTCTTTCTTTGGCTTGTTTTTGTCTTTTCTAGGTTTTATTTGTGGCTGGCTTGTCTTTTGTTATCGGTTTAGAAAGAACATTTAGATTCTTCTTTCAAAAACACAAAATGAAAGCGACGGGTTTCTTCCTGGGTGGTGTGCTCATCGTTCTCATTGGTTGGCCTTTAATAGGAATGATCCTTGAAATTTATGGGTTCTTCCTGTTGTTCAGGTAAGTCTTGCTTTAAAACAGCTTTGTGTTAGTTTATCTAGGAATAAATATATTCGTGTGGTGTTTCTGTGTTAAGAGTTGACAGAGCAGCATCCTTTAAATGCTTCTTTTAGACAGATAAATGAAATTGTTTATTTACAAATTGCTAAGTATTTTTCCAAGACTCTAATCTGCTAATGTTTGTGAGGTATTTACCAAAGTGACTTTCATAAGGGCAAAACATTTAGTTCATACCGTCCTAGGTTTGTAACCTTATCATTTCATCACTATGGCAGCCCAGGAAAAGGACGTTTTCTGTCATATTTCATTACAAATGTCAGAATTGCTTGTTTGGGTTAGTGATATCTTTACTGAGTTAAGGAAAAATGGAAATTCTATTTTTTTTAACAGCAATCTTGAAACATGTTATAACTTTCACAGTGTGTCATTTAAGTTCTTCGTAAATGCAACTGTAATAGTGAAAGAATTTGACTTGTTACAACCTGCATAGATATTTTTATCTTTATTTCCATGACTGAAGTTCTATGCTTCCCTACAGAACAAAGCAAAAAAGTAGAAAGGGATGCTTGTAGTTGGTATTGGACTTCTGTCCAGATGCAGACTGTTTCACTAACGGTTATTGATCAAGTTTCAGACCCTGAAGTGTTCAGTGAATGGCCAAATAATACTGTTCCTGTTAATCAAAGTGAAACCATTGTTCTCATGGAGCTCTTTTTGTACTCAGTAAAATTGAATGTTAATCAGGTATTTAGTTCAGATAAAATGTTTGTTTTTAAAAACAAATCTGAACTTGGCTCCTACTGGAGACAATGAAATTTCAGAAAATCAATTCTGTGGGTTTAATGTACTTCTTATTGTTCTACTCTGTGTCACTCAGAATTCTGTCACTGTAAGTGCTTTGATAATCACAGTACTTCACTGAATACACTGTCACTTCTTGCATGTAGTGCTTGGTTTAATCAGCCAGTACAAAGCAGGTATATTGTGTTTCCAACAAAACCACCCTCCTTTTAAAAGATCTCAGAAGAGTTGTAAGTTACTCTGTCTAAGCAGGTATGGTTATAGATTATCTAGTGGTGCTTGCAAGGTAAAATAATGTTGAGAGGTTTTTAAAAGATCAATAGTTATCCCTAGGACTATCCCTTAGACTGAAGGGAATCAACGAGGGAGGGATAATTCCAGGTGTGAATGTTTATCTGATCCATTTTAATTTAAAGCATCTGGAGACCAGTGGTTTGGACTGAATGATCTTAAATGTCTTTTCCAACCTTGATGATTCCATGATTCTGTGACCATCTTTTCCAGTGCTTATTAGCTGATAGAATCTAAATCCCTTGCTACAGTGGCTAATGTTTACTTTAAGCAAAGCTTTTTGTTTTGCTTCAGTCTTGTTCAGTCGAACCATCATCCTGTTGTCAGCAACTTCCTCCTTTTTGAAGAAGTTACAAAAGAAGTCTTTCCTCAAGCATCGTTTTATACTGTTCCTCAGGATCCTGCTGCTTGGTTGCATAGCAGAAAACTGCCCTGGCTATTCTGGGACAGTTGTTGTAATCTAAGGTGCTTTTGGAGCCTTGTTCAGATTATTGCCCTGCAGAGTTATGGCTGACAACATTATCCCTACTGACTATTCCTTATTCTTGGACACAGCAGTTGTTTTAATCTGTTACAAGTGGTTTCTGTGTCCTGCCTCACAATTTACTGAGGCTGAAACGATCTGGTCTTTTAAAAAAAAATCTCTAACCCCCCACTTATTGAGGTGGATATTACCCATCAAATAGTTCTTAGCTGTGTGATGAAGAGGATGGTGACTTGTGAAACTTCAGTGTTTCACTGTGGCTGAGGCCTCATTGCACATTAATCCTTATTCCACGCAGGGAATGCTCAACACACGATCCCTGGGAATGCCACCAGCTGGCTGCAAACAGCTGAGCTGCTGCCACTGAAAATTTGTTTTTCTGCTGCAGAGATTAAATGGACAGTGCAGGGGCTACACCATGGCAGCCATGCCAGGCAACATCCCTGGGGTCATGATTCAAACCACCTAAATTTGGGAAATCAATGAATACACAACTCTGCCGTGCTTCATTTTCTTTAATTAATGTAAAGAGTAATACATGGTTTTGATTACTCAGAACTAACTTCACTTGTTTCTACATTGGGTCTTGAATGTATTTCCTACAATATAAAGAGGGATTATCTCAAAATATATATGCTGATTTTGAGAAATCAGTTTTGCTGACTAAGTTGGGTATTTTCACTTGAGTTATTTTTTGATGAGCTGACTGAGAATTGCCAGCTATGAAGAAAATTAAATCCATTGAAAAATACATCATTTCTTTCCTAGTTTTCTCCTTTCTCTGATGAATGTGTATTAATACATTTTGTAAACAAGTGTGCTGCTAACAACTTGCAAAATTTTATGTAATCTTGGTTTAAAAATTACCTGCTTTTTTTTTTCCATGTTATAGCAATATGAGAAAAGTTTAATTATAAAAACTAACACAGTCTTCTGTTGTCTTACCTAAAGGGGGTTCTTTCCTGTGGTGGTTGGCTTTATTAGAAGAGTTCCAGTTCTTGGATATCTCTTGAATTTACCTGGTATAAGCTCGGTAAGTGTGGTACTTTATGCAACAACTGAAGCATGTTTTGGTTTTTATTCCACTGATACAACACCTGTAGAAATGCATCAGAAATAAAGCAAATATAACTTGGGAGCAGTGACTTCCAATGCATTCCTGTACCATACACCTCACATTCATTCCCAGGGAGAGACTTCCAGGTGTAGAAGGAACAAAAGGACGCGTTTGCTGAAGCTGCTCCTGCTCGTGGGTGGTGAAGTGGGAAGAACCCTGCATTGTGACTGGGAATGTTGGGGTTCTTCCTGCTTCACTCTTGGCCCTGGGTGACCAGATAGGTGAATCCTGCCACTGCCCTGGGCCTCTTCTCCTGTCTGTACAATGAGGAGGGCACCGTGGTGCAGTATTTGGGTGAACTTAGGAAAAGTGGCCTGTAAAAGCAAAGAGTGGAGTTCAATGTTAAGTTGCAGTTTGTATGGTGAACCCAGAAACTCAGGATGCATAGTCATTCATCACATATATTTATTAAGGTCCCTTGCAGCAGGCTGCATCTTTTTATTACTAAGATTTGTATTTTTTTCAAACAGAGTTTTCCATTTTTAAAACCAAGTGGCCAGGGATTTGAAGATAATTAACAGAAAGATGCTAATCTAGGGTGTTTCAGTCAACTACTTTTACTGTGCTAATTTTTTACGTATTTTAACACAAGCATTTGTAGTACTAGTTTTGAAAGCAACAGTTTTGATAGCTGCTACTAAAAATTAATAGTGGGAATAACTTAGATGCATACAGGCTGTTTTTTAAAAATTAATGTTCCAGATCATTTGTTCCAGTCTCACAGTTAGGCCAAGTTGTGGCTCATAATTCATGATCAATTGAATGTTTCATTTGTCAATTGATCTTACTCATATTTAATTTGATCATAATGGGGTTAAATCTTATTTTTAAAAGATAATTGTTAATGTTTTATTCAAAGCCTACGTAGGCTCAGAAGAGAATCCACAGTAATGGTCAGTTGAAATATCTTCCTTGGTCTACTAATGCATGTGTGGCTGAGACTGTATTGTTTTGTTTTAACCATTGAGCTGGCAGTGTTATCTGCATTCTTCTATTTCCTTTCTCATTCTGTTGCATCTTCATGTTGCACTGTTGTCTACATGAGAAAAACATGTTATGCAGAAACACAATTGCAATTGTAAGAATTTTGGTTTTCACAAACCTAAACCGTGAGACCTCGGTGAGTACTACTTGACTCTCATTTCCAGCTGCATACTAACTGTGCAAGTAGCAAGCAGTATTTGAGAGCAGCTTCACTGTACATAAATGTCATCAACTTAAAGCCTTTTTGTCTCCTTTTCCACAGCTTGTAGATAAAGTTGGAGAAAGCAACAACATGGTATAATGACGAGAGGGTGGAAGACTGATCTAAACTTTTACTGTATTATTTATAAAATCCCTTTGAAGAACACTCGGCACAAAGATTAAGTTGTGTACAAAGGAAAAAGCTTGTTACATTCTTTACATAACAGTTTAATTTAAAATGTATAGTCAACAAATATACATTAGAAAAGAAGCTCAGCAAGTATGCTTCTAGGAAAGTAACTCCAGAGTTCGGGAAGTAAACTGAAGAGGGGAAGGTCATGGAATAACCCATGTTACAACTGTTCAAGACTATTTTTGTTGGTTTTGGAAAACATGCTAGAGGCAATGAACCCTTGTGGAATTAACGGTGCCTGTTCTTTACCTCCTTATTTTGAAGGTGCAGTAGAGCAAACAGGCCTACATTTTTAAGGGTGACCCAAATTTACCCAACCCTCTGCTTGCTATCCTCAGAGTGCAAAAAAATCAAACGGGAAACTTCTTGTGTAACAAGAGATGCATCTTTGCATGAAGGTTAAGATGACTATTCATCTATAAGTGTATTATGACAATAAAAAAGGAAACCCTACACAGTTCTGTTGTAAACATTTTTGTAAATATGTGGCTGAAATACAGCATTGTTATCTTAATGTTTCAAAGCCAAATGTTAGTTGATTGTATTTGCCTTCCGTTTCGGAATATGCAAAAGGTCAATCTTTAATAACTTTGGTCTTAAATGTTGGTTCTGAACATGTAGAGCTCAGTGGGGAACTCTGGAAGCTGACTTGCAGTCCTTCCAGGTTGCTCTCTTTGAGCCATGTTACATGTGCATCCTGATGAGAATGTAGCCCCTCGTCACTAACATGAAAATTTGTGAAATACGCTTAGTTCACAAAAAACTGCATTAGGTTGAGGTGCTGATGTGAACCCTGTGACATGTAACTTATCTGAATTTGGAGCTTTGTTTTTTAACAGTTTGAAACTAAGCTTTTTTTGTTTACTCTGGAACTACAAATTGACTTTTATTTTTTACGGTAATAAAACGGAAACCTAAAGTTCTGTGTATGTGAGTCTCTGGGGAGAAAAACAAGTCACTGGGGCTGACTAAAGATCAAGTGCCAATCTCCATGTGTTTGTAACTTGTTATTGGGTTATCTGGTTATCTTCAAATAACTCTTGGTTACAGCAACAGCTTTGTTTTTACAGAGGATTCTAACCTGGAATAACTGTCCCCTCCTAATGCACAGGTCACATTTCTGCTTCTGTTGCAATGTTAAACGTTGTGCACTTTCAGTAGTCTTAGTTACAGTGTCCTCACCTAACAAACAGTGCTTGTTCAGTGAATTGTGTTTGTGCAGGCAGGGGGGAGGGTTCTGTTGTGTTTCACTTTCTTTTCCCTCTCATGTAATCCTGGAATAATTACCCAATGTAGTATTAAAAGTAGCTATGTAGCCTAAAGGTCTAGTGACTGGGGGTTTTTTGGGTTTTTTTTCTTTCTAATGCAGTTAAAATTGGAATTTTCCAAAGTAAGTTTTAAGTTAAATAAAGATCCTCATCTACCAACCCTTTTGAAAATTGCTCTGAAGTTTACTTGTATAAAACATGGGTTTTTTTCATTGCAACTGTATAAATAGCCACAATCTACTATTAGCAAGATTTAATTTGCTTCCTTGTAAAACAGGCATACAAATGATTCAGGGGGAAAAAAACCCCAACCTGTTATTTTACAATTAATAACACCTGAAAAATCAGTGGGTCTATTTTATAAGTTACCAAAACCGGCTATATTTGCTTGATGGCATGTAAATTACAGTTTAGAGACAGAAGTAAATATGACTTGTGGGCTCTACCTCAAGAGATAAACCATTTTAGATAACCCAATTTTAACTGCTCCTCTAGCTCTGTTGTGTGCTACAATGGCTAGAGAATACCACTACAGCAGCTTAGCCAACCCGTCCTGTTTGCTGTGGTAGGGCACTACCTGTGCTGTGGGAACCAACTGCTGTCTCAAACAGACAGTGTTCATCATTTACCTTAGACATCAGCTACCTGAAGGTTTTTGTTCTTCTGTCTTGAAAAATAATGTGATGGAAAAGGTGGATTGCACCCCACGATTGTGGATCTCTGGCTGCAGCAACTTGCTTGGTAAGCTGAAGTACCTTCATCAACAAGAAAGCTGATGATGTGTTTTGGAGGTTATTAATGTGTTGCTGTGGATGATCTTCTGCCTCTCTGAAAAGCTGGGGTATAGGCAGGTCATCTCATTTATATTTAATTCATTGTTTTAAATCAAAAGTTAATTTTTTTGTCACATGTGAACTGTTGTGAAAAGTATCTGAGGGAACAGAATTGTTTATTAAATTTAGCATAGTCTATCCCTCAAGGTAACGTTGTCTTTGAGACGGCTTTGCCAAGATAAATGTGGGTGGCAGCAAAGGTCAAAACAACTTAGCCTTAAAGTGTTTCTGTCCTTGTAAAAATATCTCTAACAGAAACATGCTTGGAATGTTTCCCCTTTTAAATGTAATTTATAATTGCTGCTTTAAAACTCCTAAGGATGGATCTTATTCTGAGCAAATGAATACTGTAAATATCCTTGTCATACCTTGAATAAATGGGTACCTTTTTCTATAATTTGTCTTTGTGTCTTTGTGTGCATATTTTAAGAAAGTCTGTTGATAAGTTTTCCTTTCCAGCAGGTCAGGAGTACAAGCTGTTACTACTGCTTGGCTGTCTTACACTGTTGTGACTTTCACAGTGAATAGGGGCTTGGATTAACCTTAAATGGAAAGGTTTCCTCCCTTTTTTACAACAAACCTTTTACATAAGCATCCCCCTAGTTTTTCAAGTTCCAGTTTCGGACACAGCATAACAAAATATGAAATTGTAGTTACATGGGAAACTGCCTCCTTTTTTTCTGAGGAAGTAACTGTGAAACTTCAGGAGAAAAAGAGCATGCACCTAGATCTTGGTACAGATTTTTAGTCTAGTTCAAGGATGAGTGCCCTGTGTCCTAGAAAGTGGCCCAATAAGCAGGTTTACCATTCCATTCCACTCTGCAAGCTTGTGGCTCATTGTTGAGGATTTTTAGAGAGCCAGGAGAGCAGCAAAGCAAGGCTTTAAACTGGTTGTTGAGGTGTTGTGTTAGTGCTATGTACTAGTTAGTACCCTAAAACCTTAATTTGACCGAAGTTGCTTCTACAGTAAGAAGTCCAAAGAACTGGCACTTCCTAATTTGAAAGGAAAAAAAAAAAAAACCACAGCAATGTCTGGTTACATTTGTTAAACTAGGAGAGGTATAATTTTAATCTGTAGGTAGCTGATGGCCAGTTACTTTCAGTGACCAGTTGCCATTCATTAACCAGGAATACTTTGGCTTTGTTACTGCTCACAGTGTGGTACCGTATTTGGGAAATAAATGAATACACAACTCTATATGGTACCATATAGAGTCTGTCAAAAGCAGCGTAAAGAAAGGAATCTTGTCCTTGTGGCAGATGTCAAAATGAAGGTTTTATGGAATTAATTTAAATTGTTTACTCACCAGATTTCAAGGCACAGACTCATCTACTTGTTGCCTTTCTGGACTACTGATTATCAGTCAGGCTGGAGAGTAGAGTCCATATCCCTAAACCAAATGTCTCTGTCCCAGTTGTTGCTTCAGAGGTCACAGGACTCCCATCTCAGCTTCTCTGGCTGCCGCACCAGAGGCTCACTTTGGCTGTCCTACCCTTCAGACTGCAGAGTAGAGTCCATATCCCTAAACCAAATGTCTCTGTCCCAGTTGTCGCTTCAGAGGTCACAGGACTCCCATCTCAGCTTCTCTGGCTGCCACACCAGAGGCTCACTTTGGCTGTTCTACCCTTCAGACTGCCAGCACCAGCTGTGACATCACTGGCGTGTCATTAGCAGACTGATTTACCAGCAGAACTTGGCCCTTGTGGCCCATTTGTTCTGAGCTCTGCCCCTCTAGTGTTGATCTTGGCACATTAAAGCATCTCTTAGAGGACTTGGATGTCATGCTCAGCCCAACAAAGAGATTCTGCACCTGCTGTAATCCCTCACCAAGCCTAATTCACCACAATTATATGCTAAAGCATCCTCCTCAAACATATACCAATTTACAGAAAAATGACATGGCTACTGTGGGGTAATTTGGTGTGGAATTCATTAACTCAGACAAAGCATTATGACTGATAACCTGTGAAATGGAGCAATATCTATTTATAGGAATGCATTTATGTGTTGATTACCAGTCATTAATGGTGCTTTAATTAACAGTTTACCTGCTGAGGTAGTGCATGCTCAGAAATGTGCTTGCCAAAAAGCATCTGTGCTGCTGTATGCTTTCTAGTAGACACCATTTTCCACTGAGTACTCCTTTTCCAGGGAATGTGGTGGCTCTCCTATAGAAATATCTAAGTTTGGGGTATCTTGCTCACAGAAGCATTGGATTCATAGCTGAGCACCACAGGACATGGTGGTGCTACAGTCAGCAGGAGGAGCCATGAGGAAGCGAAATTCCTGCGGTCAGGGATGGCAGGAGGGGCCTGGGGGCTTGGGTGGTCACCGGCTCCCTGGGAGCACCAGCATGGAGCCCATGTCCCTGCAAAACTTGGGCAGGAGGTCAAGTGGTGATGTCTCATGCCCAAGGGCAAAACACACCTTTAATAATCTTCTTTTCAATCAGCCCCAGCACACGCTCTCTAACACAGCTCTCTAACAGCTCCGAGTCCTGTTGCTGGTAAGTGGGACCTGGAAAACAGCTTGAAATTTCCTGACTGGTTTTTCTTTTTTTTTTTTTTTTTTTTTTTTTTTTTTTTTNGGGAACTGCAGTGTAGCTTTAGAGCACAAAGAGGATGTTGAGCTTTTTATAGAGTGCCGTCAGAGCCGAAACGCTGAACGTCAGCCCCTCTCTGGGCTGGCAGGGTTTGAAGCAGCCGGGTTGTACTTGGGAGGTTGGGAAAGCAGGCTCTCCACTTTGGCACAGCCCAGCTGCCTCACTGCCTGTTTATCTCCAGAGCTATTCCAGTAACACCAGGGAAATCAAGATTTCACATTGATTCCTACAATTTAATTCTCCTACTTTGAAATAAAAGGGTTTTTTTGGACCCAAATGTTTTATACCACCTAAACCCACACATCTGTTAGGTGAGTCCTTAAATATTGATTTCCTTTCTATAATGAAACCAAGCAGTTCTGCACTGAATCTTCCAGATGCTCCAACTGAGTGGCTGTTATCATTAACTGTCAAATTTCCTGATCCAAAGAAGAGTAACAAAGCTGGTGAAGGGTCTGGAGCACAAGTCCTATAAGGAGCATCTGAGGGATGTGGGGGTGTTTAACCAGGAGAAAAGGAGGCTCAGGGAAGACCTTATCACTCTCTACAAGTCCCTGACAGGAAGGTGTAGCCAAATGCAGGTCGGGCTCCCAGGCAACCAGCAACAGGACAAGAGAAATGGCCTCAAGCCACACCAGAGCGGGGTTAGGTTCAACATTAGACAGAATTCCTTCAAAGAAAGATTGATTAGACAATGGAATGGGCTACCAAGGAAGGTGGTGGAGTCACCATCCCTGGAGAGATTTAAAACAAGTGTGGATGTGTCACTCAGGGACATGGTTTAGTGGTGGGCTTGGAAGTGTTGAGTAATGGTTGGACTCAATAATCTTAAAGGTATTTCCCACCTAAACAGTTCTATGAACTTGAGATTTATCCTCCACTTGGTTCCCCCCACCCCTCAACTGCACAAAACATTGAGTGTCTCCTCACTCTCACTTTTCTAGCAGTTTTTAAGGAGGGCTGAGTGGGGGACAAAGAAGCATCTTTGGGAGTAACTTTGGATGGGGAAAATGGGCTAGCAAGGAATCCTGGCGCTCCCTCCTTTAAAAGGTGAATGTGGGGGTTGATTTTGATGAGAGCTCAGCATTCACATGACCCCGGGGCTAAAGTCTGGAACAGAGCCAGCTGGGGTGGGTTAGGACCCTGCTGCCCACCCTATGCCTCCTCCACTCCTAGCTCTGGAGCTCCTAAACTCCTTTAAAAGCCTTTTGAAGGCTGTCCTGTGATGAGGATGCGACTTGAAGGAAGCCTGTCCCATTCCAACAGGGCTGGGAGCACTGGGGTGAGGCAGGTGCAGCCACCCAGAACCTTCTGGAAGAGCTGCGGAGGAGGCAGAGGAAAACAGAAGGCTGGAAGAAATGCTGAAAAAAACCTGTTCTTGGTTAGTTCCCGGAGCTCGATGTTTTTCTTGCCTCTCCGGGCAGAAATAAGTGACACATTCACAAACTGCTTGTTTAGGAGGAATGCGTAAAATGCTGTTTCGCTCAGAGGGTGGGAATGAAAGGGGGGGGAGAGATGTGTTTATTTGGTTCCAATTACCCTCATGCAGGCCTTTTCCCTTCAACCTTTTTCTCAGAATTTCCCTGGTTGTCAGATGTTGTGTGGCTGCTTTCCCTTTTATCTCTTCTCCCGACTCTTGGTCTGTAATGTTTCTTTCTGTGAGGGTTAATTGTGCAGCCCGTGCTCTTTGTGAGGGCGCCAGCTGAGGCGCTTTCCTCCCTTCAGCATCTCCGACAAATCGCTTCCTACTCCCGGGCTTTTTATCTGGGATTTTACACTCAGATCACTCTGCTAATGGGCTCTACAGCAGAGCCCGCACACAGCGGGGCTGGCACGGACAAGGAGGTGCGAAAACAGCGACAGGGTGGAAGTGAGGGAACGAGCACCGGCGAAGGTGCCGCCGCAAAAAGATCTTGCTGATCTGAAAACCGCGGCACCTTGCATCCCACTCGAGCCCTTCCACAAGGAGACAGACCATGTGCTTTCATCTTCCTGTTTCTGCAAACAATCCTTTCCCCCTCCTTTTCCAAAAGGAGGAACAGTGATTGCAACCATCAGCTTCTCCTATCATTGTTGTAGTTCCAAATGAAAGAGTTTTACAGAATTTACAGAAAGGCTAGGTTGGAACAGACCTCCAAGATGATGGAGTCCAACCATGTATTTAAAGGACCTCTCCTTCCCCAAAATGAAAACAATTTTAAAACTCATTCCACCCTAACATTTTGTGCATATCTGAACACATATATGTGTATAATTACATAATACTTTATATATACATATAATATTTACATAATACTTTTTATTTTCTGTTAGTAAATTTCTACAGCACCAACCTGATTCTTAACCAATGGTTCATCTTTCTGTCACTTTAAAAGCTTTCCACAACTATGTTCCCCACATCTGCAAGGCAGCTATATGGAAATCTTGTACTCCAATTACCTTCTTAATCATTCTTAATAGTTTTAGCTTTGTGGCTGAAATCAGCCACAGGTTTTCCCTGAAGAATATTGTAGATGAAAGTTGATGTTTCCTTATTTCAAATATTTGTGCCAATGCATTACAGGCAGTCATAGAAACTAATCAGGATTGAGTTTTAGTAAAAAAGCTAACGTAGAAGTAAAACCTTTCACAGAGATCAAAACATAACATTCTGGTATTTCTGGAAGAGATACAATTATTTTTTTTTCAAATAAGCTTTGGAACACATTTCGAAAGGGCTTATATTACAAAGAGCTTTGAAAGTTTTAAAAGATCAGGATCAAACTGAAGCACAGACTTTGTCTAAAAGATACCGCCTGATTGAATCAAATTTGGTTTCTCCACATTTTCCTACAGAAAATTTTCATGCCATTTCAGAGGAAAAAAGAAAATCGCAGAATTCTAACTTTCTCTTACATGGAAAACCTGGTTTCTACCAAGGTTTCTACCTTCTCCCTAAGCTCTTCAGAGTATATAACTGGGGTTACAGAGGAAACCTTGGAAAGTGTATCAAGAAGGGTTTGTGCTCTTTGTCCTTATAGAATTAAAGAACGACAAGCTTCCTCTTTCAATACTTCCCATTTGGCTTTATAGCATACTGCCTTTTGATTTCCACAACAGTAGTTCCTCATATTTCAGTGGCTTAAAGGTGAATTTATTCAGGTCTGGTTTGGAAAATGTGTGTGACTCAAATTCTTCACCGCATGAATCCCTACAGGTTGTGGAAACACTTTGGACTTAGAGCATATAAATTACCTTATTCTCTCATATGTGTGAAAAATTTACTCATTAAAACTTCTAAAGTTTAACAGTGCTGTCAAGCGTTCACAGAATTCCTGGTGTTAATGGAAAAACTAGTGTTGAAATGAATAATGTTTTCTGAAAATTAAATATTCGGAGTGTAGAAAATGTAATTTCTTACTGGATGGATCAATGCAACAGAGTGAATCACTAGAGGCAAAGATCTAATGTCCTTTGCCTCATAACTTTTGGAGTGTTACATAAAGAGCTGTAACTAGACTGAGGTAATGCAAGCTATCCCTGCAAAAATACATCTGTATGGCACATTTAATAATGCAACTTCAGGTTTGGGGATGTTGCAGCAAGACATAAATTTTAAAGTTAAGTTCTGCAGCTTCTTTGAGTTTTGGTCTTTTTCTGACTTTTACTTGCAAGCTCAGGGCCAGCTTGGCCCTGAATAAAAGCAAATGATCAATACAAAGATCTCATTTTTTAAAATATCCTAGATATGCAATAAATGGTGGTTTGGCTTTGCACAAATCCTCTGTAGTTCAGATAATATTTCTTCTTACCCCTTCATTCTCCTATTTCTTAGTTTTGCCCAGGCCATGGATTCTGCTCTGTACCTCAGTAGTTGGCAGCAGTTTAAGGATAACTTGAAATGCATCTCTATGGTGGAGCGTGTTGCAGAGAATTTAGGTAAAAGGCTGATTGTTCAGACTGGTAAACTGAGCTGTGGAAACAGTCAAATTGCACTCACACAGCGTGGTGGGGTTTTTTTGTTGTGGTTTGCGTGTGGGTTTTTTTTTCCTTTTTTTTTNTTTTTTTAGGGATTCAGGATACTGAAGCGAGTCTGGAGAAAATGTACAACCTGTAAGAAGAAATACAAAAAGATATATGGATAAATATGCCATTGAGAAGCAGACACAGCATGACTTTTCTGAAAGGAAATCCTGACCTATCTATAAACTCCTTCAAAGGAAGTAAAAGTCCAATGGATACAATGGATTTGGATTTCCAAGGCATTTGACAAAGCGTCTTAGCAAAGGCTCATAGAAAAGAAAAGTGCTTTTATGGTTGCTCTCTTTAATTGGGTACGAGATAAGAAACAAAAGAGAGAGTCTGTAATTGACAGAAGGAAAAACTGGGGCAGACAGGAAAAGGACCAAGTTTGCTGATGAGACTTAAAGCCTTCAGGGTAAGGGTGTTAAAACAATTCAGCCAAATTAGGGCTGTCTGCAGCAGGACCTTATGAAACTAAATACACAGTTGTAAAAATAACATATAATAATGTCTGTGAGTATAAAATCATGCACGTAGCAAAAAAAAGAGGTAAATTTATATAAATGGGTGGGTTATGAATGAAGTGTTGCCTTTCAGCAGAGAAATCTTAGACTAAAGTAGTTCAGATATATACCAGTTTACTTTAGTGCTCATGAAGAGTTCCAATAGAAAACAGAACTATAATGAAAAGAAATAGAGGAGGGAAAAATGCAAATTAAAAGTAGATATGATGACCTGCTTTTTGAGAGTGTTGTGTGGCTTATGTCCCCATCCAAATTCAAGGATGATCCAGGTTATTGAACTGTTTTATAGTAAACAAAAGAGATTAGAACTCCTCACCCGGAGAAAGGAGATGGCTGGCAGGATTCAACAATTGCCTGTAAAATCACAAATTACATACAGGGTGTAAAATGCTCTTCATTTGTGTTTAAAGTCTCTCAGTATCAGAAAAATGGAGAATTATGTAAAGTTTTCAAGTGGCAAATTCAAAATAAAGCAAAATTATGAGGTTTTTCACAGCACAGGGCTAAACTGTGGAACTGATGAGCACAAGATCTGAAAGATATCAAATTTTACGTAGGTTCAAGGAACAAATCAATAGAACAAAAAGCCATGAGGACCTGTTAAGCCTAGAGAACTCATCTTTCAGGAAGTTGATATAAATCCTTTGAGGATAAGAGTGTATGGGGGAAAGAGTGTGTGGAACAAAGTGCCTCTGTGCTTATTCTCTTCTTGTAACTCTTCTGCAGGCATTATTACAGTGTACTGTCAGTGACAGGATATTGAATTAAATTGGACCCTTGGCCTGACCCAGCCTGGCTGTTCCTACATTGTGGTTGTAACCTGAAGACAACTCGTTGTGAATGGATTGATTTGCTCTCACGAGCACTGGGCAGTACTGCCCTGATGATGAGTTGTACCTGCCTGAACCTTCTTTGCTGCTTTCTCTGCCCCCAGTTTTTTGCTCCAACTTTCTCCTCTTCTAAACAGCTGCTGAAACATCACTGTTCATGTGAACTTGCGTTTTGGGTAGTGCTGCTTACCTGTGTTCTTTTGGAATCCAAAATGCTTGTAAATCCACTAAATAGCACTTTTTTAGCTGCCTGAAGAGCTGCAGGAACAAAAATCTACTTATGTAACCAATCTCTGGCACTGTACAACAGAGAATAATTTATGTACATCATGCAAAGCAGAACTTGGCACTTCTGACAGTCGCACTGAGATGAAACAACTTCCTACAACAACTCTAAAGGAGATCAGAGGGGGAAAACCTACGAAAACATCAGTAAAGGAAGAAAAGAAACGTAAAATCGGTTATGATGAAAGTAAGCACTTTGTGAACATTATAGTAGCATTTTCTCTGAAAAATTCGTGGAGTTTTTTGTGTTAGTTTCACAAGCACGGGGAAAAGCGACACAGTGGACAGGCTACTATATTTATTCTTTTAAATGAAGAATAATCTTCGATGGCTGGTCAGCTGCCTGCCAGGTACCAGAACTGGGAGGTGAGGCAGGAGTGCTGGGCAGAGCTGTGCAGGTACATACCAGACCTCCAGCATGGACTGGGGGCACGGGTGAGCAGGGAAACATCTGGCAGCCCCACTAATTCCAGATCAAACGGGTCGTGTGCCCCCCTCTGTGTTGCGTGGTAGTGCTTGGGGCACTAAGCACCAGCCGTGGTGAGGGAAAACAGGGAAGAGCTGGTGATGGGAGGGATAACCGTGAGGTGTTGATGTGTCAGCCGAGTCGGACGTGAGACAGAGGAAATGACTCAGAAAACGATGAGCTGGTTAGTGCTGGCTGAGGAAAACGTGTCGCCCTCGGTTTGAATTACAGCACAAGCACCGAATTGTCTCCCCTCGCCCGGCGTGCGGGGCCATTTTAGGGTCGGGGTGACCCTGCCCTGCACCAAAGGTACGGGCGGGGGTTCGGCCACGCGGCTCCTCCCCGAGGCTTCTGCGGGCGGGGGGAGCTGTGGGTGCCGCCGGGAGCGGCGGGGCGGGGCGGCCCCCAGCCCCTCGCCGAGCTCCCCAGCGCCCGCCGTGCGCGCCGCCCTCGCCGCTGATGCAATCCGAGCGCGGCAGTCCGAGGAGGAGCAGCTCCGGCACCGGCAGTCCGAGCACGAGTAGCCCCGGCACCCGCAGTCCGAGCGGCAGCCCCAGCTGGCCCCCGTCCCGCGCAGCGCCGCCGCCGTATCCGCCCCCGGAGCTCGGCTCCATCCCGCCGAGAGCCCGGCAGGAACATCATCACCCCTGCCTGCCAGCATGATCAAGGTAAGCGGAGCGGGTTTCCTGCTCAAATCCCTTCGTGCATCCTTCCGGCGGTGCGGAGCGGCGGAGGGGCTTCTCCTTGGCAAATCGGTAGGTCGCCGATTTGTGTTAAAGAGATTTTAGTGCCCCGGTTCATTGTGCTTTGCGGAGGGGATTTGCTTTGCGGATTTGTTGTTTGAGATTCAGGGGCAGATTGTGTGTGATTTTACATCTTTCCTTGCTCTTTCATTGCAGACAGCATGTGTGGAAAAGAAGTAATTCTGTGGTAAAGAAATGATGAGGGAGGGGAGGAGAAGGGGGAAGGGGTATGATTTCCTTTGGGGTGAATTTCTGGTTTATAGGACTCTCAATGATTAAAAAAACCACACAAAACTAACAAAAACCCAACAAACCAAAAGCCTGCAAAGGTTATGGTCTCCTGGCAGACATCAAGCCTTTTTACGCCTGTGAGTTTGTTAAAGCTCTTACGTCTGCCCTTGTACTAAAATAGGCTGTGGGTAAAACCCAGTGACATGTGCTTAGAGGTTTTGAGTAATTTCAGAAGTAACTTTAAATCATGGAAGAGGAGTTGTCGGTAGGAAACACTAACGTGGCAGATGAGCATCTGTGGGCACTGTCCTTTTATAAATGTCGTGTTTGTGTTCTTCAGCTTAGTGACCTGATCTGGGGATTAAACAGAAGTCTTCCTGGTCAAGGCAAAGGGCTCGGGGTTAAGCATGGGTGCTTTTCAGTTAGACCAAGGCAACATCACAGCCACATTGCAGCCTGGGGAACAGCTGCAATAGTGCTTGGGTTTTGAGGAAGGTCTGTGCTGGGCTGACTGGGAACTGCACAGCTGCGGTCTGATGCCAAAGTTAACAGCTGAGGAAAAACACGGCTCAGTTATTTGCTTTCCTGGGGTCACTCCAGCAGAAGGAGTATAGGCACAACAGGTATGTGACAGGCAGGTGTCTCCCCAGCCTCTCTCTGCTGCTGATGGTAAGTGTTCCTCACAGCCAGTGATGCTGTCCCCTGGGTGGCTCTGGCAGCGGTGCAGTTGCTACTCGTGGTGGCAGGGCTGGGATGGAGGAGCCTTGGGATGCTGCCATAGCCCCGTTTGCCCTCCCTGTGGCTGGAGAGTGGCAGACCAGCCATGCCAGAAAACTGGGCAGACTGTTGTGTTTTATATCACTTCTGATGTACCTGTTGTGTGTGAAGGAAAGAGGGCAGGGCTCCTCCAGCACCTGGCAGGAATGCTCTGGCGTGGCCTTACAAAAAAACAAGTAATGGGGAAAGCACACACCTACCAACCTGTCTGCTCAGAGCAGCACTGACTTCTCGTTGGGTTCTTCTCACCTGCACAAACCCGACCTTTGCTTTGTCTTTTTTTACTGTAGAAGACATGGAAGGAAGCAATAGCTAGAGCAGTAAAAGGACACTCTTGTCACTTGGAAGTGATGTGGCCTTGGGCAAGTCAGTGCTGTCTGAGCCCTTTACCCTTTATTTGCCTCATCTGTTCAGACTGTCAGCTCTCCAGGGTTCTGGCTGTCAGTGTGTATTTGTAGTGCATTTATCAAAGGTACAGAAAATTATGATTTGATTATCACCATACTTAAACCTGATACATTTATAAACGACCTAATCAACAGCATTATTCCACCTCCTTGTTCCTTCATCTCTCCCTTCATGATTTCCTGTGTTTAGTAACAGCCCTCCATTTTTCCTTGAACTATTTCCAGCTCAGCCACAACCCTCCCTTTCTGTCCTGTTTAAAGTAATGTATAAAAAATGAATTATGCCTCCAGTTTCTGCAGTCTCTGCCTTCTCCACCTAATGCACTGATTGTTACTGACAGGCCTAGCACTTGTGTGTGATCCAGTGGATATGCTGATTTTTTTTCCCATGGAAATTGAGCATTGAAATATGCTGCAAAGCCAGCCATAGGTAAAAGAGAAGATTGCAAAGTCATGAGGTAGCTTGAATGCAACTGATATCTTGTTAAAATAGTCCATAGGCCATATCCTTTGTTTAATTAGATAGATGAAAATAATTCAGATGAATTTCATTAGTCATTAATTTATCCCTGGGAGGATAATGTTAGGAAAGGAGGTAAATCAGTTAATTAACTGTGTAAACACTCAGGTGCTCTGCATTTATTCAGGCATTTTAAAACAAATGAAAAACCATGGGCATGGTAAAGAATTGGAACAGACATTTTCATTGCCTCCCTTTCATTGTTATGCCATTTTCTTAAATGAATAACCATAGCTGAATGCATAATGCTGAAAATTACCAGTTGGTTTGAGGGCAGGACCTTCAGTGCCAGAATGAAGGAGCCAAGCAGCAAATTCTCTCTGTGAAATTTGCACAATCAGCCTTCTCAGGCCACAGATGTGAGGGCTGGCACGTTCGTGTCGCCACAGTGACACATCATGTTCTTTGCTGCTGCATAAGCTCCTCAGGCAGCTCTGTGAGTGCAAGGCACTCTGTACTGATTGTGGCTTTTGATAATGAATTGTGGCTACCCACATGCAACGATGGCTGTAGCGGAAAGATTAAATGCCCAAACTTCATCTTAAAGGTCTGACTTCAGGTGGTAGTTGAGCATAAATCAAAGTAGTATGTGACCCTAATGTGTTGTGTTTGTAGTCACTTTCATGTTTGCACCTTGATGCCTCCCATTCTAACATAGGATGAAGTGAATGGGTGGCCTCATTTACCTTGGAAACAACCTCATTATTTTATGGCTTTACACATTAAAATTACATCATAAAATAGAGCACCTGTTGCTGAAGGGCAATTTAGGAAGTATTACCATATGCTGTTGCAGAGGAAAAGCCAGTGTTATGCTTGTGGAAAGCACCCTTTGGAGTGTACATCAGAGCACCAAAACTTAACATGAGAATAGTTGAAACTATCTTAAAAAATGATCAGTAAGTTTTACCCATCTGTGAGGCTTTTTTGTGCATCTTGGCCCATAGTTTATTTCTAGTTTTGCAAACTAATGTTATCATTGCAGCAGAGTTACTCCTTTACTTTTTCCCTTGAGGTCTGCAGTGTGTTCCAAGTTTTTTTTTTTAGAGTATAGCTGAAGCATTAATAAAGGGCAGCATATAACATCTCAGCAGGTACACAGCTACTGCTAAATCAGTTTGCCTATTAGAGCATGTCACACACCATATTGATAAAAACGTTCCTAGTGAGCACAGAAAATTGTTTCTCCTGATATACAAATAGGGTTTCATTCCACAAGGTTCTGATTGGAATAATTTCCACTAGGATTCAGGGACGTCACTGCCACACAAATCATGTCCTCTTGTTTAATTTCATTTAGACTGTTGTGTTAAGAGTCATCGCTTCTGTAATAAATGTTTGAATTTTTACTCCTATTGAGAATGAAGTTTTTAAAATGCTTGACACTGAGAGTTTGAAAGAACAGAGTGTGTTCAATCTGGAGAAGGTTCTGGAATGCAGCCTTCCACAATCAAGAGGAAAATGATGGAGATGGGGCCAGGCTCAGCAGTGCTGTGTGGCAGGAGGACAAGAGATGATGGTGTTACCTGAAACAAAATAGGTTCAGATGGGGTGTAAGGAAAAAAAAAAATCTCTCCACAAGCACAGTTGGAAAGTGGGTTACCAAGAGAGACTGTGCAGTTTCCATCCTTGGGAGTTCTCCAGACCCAGCTGGATCAAGGCTTAGAAACCTGGTCTGACCTCAGAGAAAATTCCTCCTGCTTTGAGCAGGAGGTTGAGTTAAAGACATCCTGAGGTCCCTTCCAGCCTGAATTTTCCTGTGGTCCTGAGAAAAAGCTTACAAATAATTTTTTTAAAAATCCAGTCTCAGTTTTTGACATACCCAGTGGTGTAGACCAGCACATATTTGTCCAGAGTCTTGAATGCTTGGCTTTTAACAGCACAAAGAAGTCTGTGTAAAGGTGGTGTTTAAGGTCACCACTGTAGGCAGATTTCTTTGCAGAATGTCTTTTCTTTAACGTGTCAATATAGTAGAATTATTTTCTTTATTATCTTGAGGAAATCCATGTGCTTAACAGAAGAAGTTAAGCTGGAAAACAAGTACTGAATAAAAGGAGATATTTTTGATTTTCAGGAATGTGAACGTGAAATTTCTGTATCTAAAATCCAATCTATAAGGTTATTACATGAAATTGCATATTCTACTCTTATAAAATGGTACAATTGCATATAATCATGCAATTAATTAAAAATTAGAGGTAGTCCATCTAAAATCAGCAGTAACAGTGCAGTTTCTTTTGATGTAGGGTATCTCAACCTCCATTAAAATAAAAGAAATTATTAATCAAATGAGTAAGGAAAAGAAATTTTGAGTGTTAACATTTGCTGTGAAGTTATGGTCAACATAGCTGGCAGGCCAGTTGCTATGTAAGTTTCTTACCAGATGCATGATGCAGGTTTTACTTCCCTGATTTTAAAATCTGAAGAAACTGGTGGAAGTTTTTGATCCTGGATGAAGAAAAGTGTAAGTATTTTTTTAATAGGCTCTATAGTTTATAGTTTGTTTATTGTAAACTATCTATATAAATTTATAGTTCAGAGTACTGTAACTATGTTTTGAGAACAGAACATCAAGATTTATGACCAAATTACCATCATCACAGTCCTACTGAATTCTGCCCGGTGGCAATGCCTGCTTAAAATTTGACAAACCCTTTCCTAATTGCTGGAAACTATTGCCTGAAATATAGAGGGCAGAAGGTATAAAAAATGAATAAGCATGAAGTAGTAGTCTTAGCACAGGGTGTTACTACCTGTAGTGGCTATACAGGCACAGTTTTGCCACAGCTGTACAGCTGCGTGTGTACATGCATGCAGGAAAAGAGCAAAATTATATTCATATGCTCATGTATTTGAGACATTTATCCATCATGAGTAGGTCATCTGTATTTTTAATATTATCCTTTGTCATTCAACAGTTTTTCAGAGACCATTTTTGGCATTTACATTTTGATTCTCTTCTTGACACCTGAAGATAGAAGTTCAGTAACAGTGTTCCTTTCTGGTTGTTCACTAAGCTGAAAATTAACATTTACAATTGTTTTCTTAAGGTGTTGTGCTGTAGCCAGCAATGTTTTCATCATGTTAATTGGGCAAGATATTTATTAGAGCATGCATATAAAATGAATGTTCTGTGCTGCTGTTTCCGGGTGAGCTGGATTTCAGCAGTGGACAAATCAGATGCAATTCCAAACTTAAAAGGTGCTTAAGGTTAGCTTCATGCGTTCTGAAATGTGAAAAACATTGGTGTTCACGTGCAGTGAAGCCTCACAGACCCTTTCGTACATGTTAGAAATGAGTCATTTGTCAATTTAGATTTGTGGAGCTGAGCAGGGCTGTTTGATCCTTGAAATAGATGTTGAATGGTAGGAGGACAAGCCTACATTACTTGTCATAGGCCAGTTTATTATCTTCATTTCCAGTGCCATTTCTTGCCATTTCAAAGCTGTCATTTTTCAAATAGAGACGGCATCACTCCTGATTTGTGTTTGTTATAGCTTCAACCATGCTGTGATTTGGGCAAAGGTCCTCTCTTAATTTTGTGTACTTCATGTGTGCCTAATGGCTGACACCTCTACAAATACCTCATCTGTGACCACACTTTTCCAAGGCCACTTTTAGTGTGCTGAGTGATATTTTGCTCTCAAATTCCCTGGGCAGGATCCAGTTTGGTCTGGGCACTGTCAACAAATGATAGGGGATTTCAGATGAAGGACTTGCTCACGTCGTTTAGAAAGGACACACAGGATAAGGTTAATACAGCTCCTAAATTTTGGAGTGTTATAATCCATGATTTTTCCCTGTCATGGAGTCGTTACGCAGTTGAATATATATTAAGTAGGTGGGATATCTGGTTCTGTCACTAGTTGGAAATATTTTGCCTCTTTTGGGCAGATGATAGGAAGAAATCAGCTTCTTCTGGGTCTTATCTTGTTCTTGTACCACAACAAGGGAGTAATGTGTGACGCTGCAGTGATGCTGTAGTTGTGCCCAGCTTTTCCTGACTTGGTAGGAAGCTTCCATGGGATTATTTACATTTGCTTGGTGTGGTAGATAATGCTTATTACCTTCTGTCACAGCCTCTGCAATTCATAAAGAATGTAAAGCAATTAAGTTCTTAGAATATTCTGAGCTGAACATCTATTATGCAAATACGCTCCCTCTCTGTTGTTATTGGAATGAGACCATTATTGTAGATGCTGTCCTCAAACAGAGCCCAAAGATTTTCCCCTTGGCTTAGCTCTGTTCCCAGTGCCCTTTACATCAAGACGAAAGCTTCAGTTTCCTTTCTACTTTGCTGAACTGTGTCCAGTTGAAACAAATCAGGGCTGTGTTTGAACACACAGCAAAGCAGATGTCACAGGGGTATAACACGGGCTTTGGAGAGGTCTCCCGTTGCTTCAGACTAATTGTGGCAGGCTAAAAACCCACTGGAGCTGGTATAGGCAGGTGTTCTGCAGGCATCACCTCTGTGCTGTTAGGCAAGAAACTTGAATAGGTTATAGCTGTGAGTAGTGAGCAGCCAAACCCGTTTTAGATCAGTCATTTACACCTGCTCTTCTTCATTGTGAAAAATTGTAATGGATTTGCTGGGTATGTTCCTGAGGAGCTGTGCAGAGCCTATTCTGGCGCCCCAGTGAAATCCCTGAAGCAGCTACCAGGCAGGGTGAAGTGTGCCAGTGGGACAATCCATGCCTCAGTTTCCTGTTTATAGAAGAGACGGATATTTCTGCCTTCTTTCACCTAAGTGTTGTGACTGTAGAGCCAGGTTTCCAGGTCTTGCAGTGAGAAGAGTCCTTTAAAGCTTATAAATAATGAAGGTCTTCATTCTTTAGCTGGAACAAACAGTTCTAGCCCACTGTCAGAATCCAAAAGAACACAGTATTTGCAGTATTTCTGGAAAGCTTGCTGTCTGTCTGCTTTTTTTTTCTCTTTGCCTGCCTTGCATCATCTGTTTAAAGACATACAGGATAAGTTTAATTCATCTCTTAACACACCTACTAGATCACCATGAGCCCTGAAAACTTGGATCAGGGTCCTTCTGCAGCGTTGTAGCCAAATGTTCAGGCAGCACCCACATCTGGGTGTGCATGGCCCTGCCTGCAAGCAGAGAAATGGGGCTTTGCTCAGGCATTTGAGAACTACACAGCAGAGAAACGCCTTTATAAGGAGCACTCTGACTAGTGGAGCAGAGTGTACCTGCAGATTTGAGCCCATTCAGATCCCCAGGTGAGATAGCTGCTGCCATGCCTTATCAGCTTCATCTCTTGGGCACTTCACAGACATACCAGCCTCATGGGAAACTGGGAATAACAGCCCCAACAGCCAACACACTGTGGGAAGTCGTGCTTCTTGGTGCTTTTCAGCGGTGGCATTTGATAATGGGCTGTGATTAACTAGGCCGTGGAAAGTCACCAGGGCAAGTCGTGGTATCAAGCCAGCCTGTGTCAGCCCTTTACACACCAGCAGCCACATGTGCACTTGCATTTGAGAGCCAGCTGTGTAAGTTACAGTTCTGTGATCTCTAGTGGGACTTTACGCATGATTTATAGTGAAAAAAGTAACTCCTGCCTCCTCCAAGAGCTGTTCTGTTTTTTTCCCTCCACGGAGCTTTTGTTTTCAGTGCGTCATTCATCTTTCCTCAGTGTCTTATGTAAACCTTTATTCCAGTGCAAAATGGACTTAAATGGGACACGGTCTGAGCACTCTGAGAATAGCTACAAATGACCCCTTATACAAGCCAGTGATTCAGGCCTGACCTCGTGCTTCTCCTGGTGCTGCTGTAGTTATGAGGGAGCTTGCAAACAGGACTGTCCTTAAAAACAGGTTTTTGTCTGCTAGCTTTTTCCTTTGAGCATGTCAGTTCTCATTTTGGAATCCATCACTGTCTCTTGCTGTGGTTTGGTTGGGTTTTTTTCCCCCAGGAGTTTACGATGATTTATTTGCAAAGTGCAGAAGCTTTGGTCTCCTGCACTAAATTGTTTGCTTCCAGTTCTAAGCCCTCAGTAGCTCTTCAGACAATGATTTGATTTGTTTCTGTGCTCTATGCCTTCATGTTATTTATATTTTCATTTGGTAATTGCATAAAGCCAATTGCCTTGGTCATCAGCTGCAGAATCTCTGTGGAGTTTCCGCTGTCAGACAATTTCACAAATAAATTGCAAGCTACATTTTATGCATCTTTAAATCAGATCTGTTGTTTATCTGTACAGCTGTTTCAGAATAAAAATATAATCAGTGTAACTGAATCTTCAAGGAAAATAAATTAGTTTTTATTGTGCTTTGGCTCGTCTTTTCTAGTGTAACAGTGCAGTTAATTTAAATATGCATCCTGCTTAATTCTACTATAAAATCTTAAAATGCTAATTTAGTACCTGGCATTACAGAATACATGAGGAAAGAGAAATGTTACAGAAAGCATAGTGAGCACAAGCTTGTGATAAAGAGCTAAGCCCTGCTACAGATCTAGAGGAAAGCATTTAATAGCATTTATTATACCCTTTCTTGTTGCCAGTTTGATGCAAAACCTCTCATGTCAAAGGACCAGGCCTAAACGCTGTAAAAGAGCTGTGGTGTCTTTCAGTATTTAATTTATTTTGTTTGAGCAATCACTATATCATATAGCCATGAGACAATATCTAGTTAGAAAGCGGGCAGATGAATTTATAGGTCAACTAGATCCAGCTGGTTGCTTTAACATGTTTTCGTTCATGCCATTCTAGCAAACAATGCACTTGTTAAAAACCTAATTATGCTAGAAGGGACAAACAAACCAACAAAAGAGTCACTTAGAGGCACTGTTCAGAGGAGTTAGAGATGGAAGAGCTCCATTAGGTCATCTGCCTCTTCCCCTCATTGTACGAGGCTGTTTTTCCAAATCAGAAGGGAAGAGCCAGTAAACTGTGAAGGCAGAGGAAATGGCACTGGGGAGTGACAGAGCAACGGGAGGGTCATAGGAAGGAAAACAACCCAGAACAGTGTGAGCAGTGAGTTTAGAAATCAAGGTTAAAGCACACTGCCCTTGGAGGTCTTTCATGAAGAGGATTTCTCTAGAGTGCTTGCCTATTTTTGCCAGGAAAATGGGAAGGAGAATTGTCTGGATGTGCTGGAAATGTATTAAGACCAAAGTGGCTATTGAATAAAGGGGCACCATGCAGAGATTACAGCTGCTTTATGTCCTGTGTTGGATGGCACTGGTGGGAGCCTTTCAGTATTTTTCAGTTGGGAAGGATCACCCTTCAGACTCCATGGTGTATGGATATAATTCACAGCTCATGTTGTAAATTTGTCTGAAATACGTGACAAAATCAATTCAGCCTGAAGCTGAATAGATCCCTGGTCAGGTTCTCTTCAGGGTTAGTTTCAGGAAATTAATTTGTTTTCCACTTCTGCTGGTCTCATTGTTCCTTTAGGGTTCTTGATAATTCATCTTGTCAAGCACACGTTCTTTTTGGACTTCAGGAGTAGATTTCCTTCACCTTGCCTAGCCTTGCTATCTTTCAAGTGAACTGAGACAAGCTTTCTTCTACATCAGTTCAGGCATTACTGAACTTACTCAAATATTAATTTATTTAAGCACTGAGTCAAAAAATTGACATTAGTTCTATAAGAGGTTTTTCACCAGAGTGCTGCTTGCAGTGGCTTCACTTTGCAAGCATTGTTCTGCATTTATTTGTTCTTGTGGAACCAAGTTTGTCTGCTTTTACAGATGTGATACAGCTATAGATGTTATTAAACATGAGTCTTGGGTGGACTTGCTGAATGTTTCCACTTCTTGACGGTTTCTGTTTTAAGGCTTTTCTAACCAGTAAGTTGTGCTCTTATAATCTGAATTGTCTTTTATTTAAGCGTAGTAAAAACAGTGATGCTTGTTTTAAGAGAAACATATTTCAGTTTTAGTCAAACCAATTAAATTGGTTTAAATTAAAGCCAATAAACTGCTCAAGTCAGGGTTAAGTGCCTGCACAGTTTTTTGGACTAATTTAATTACAATCTGTTTCAATTCAACCTTATTTCATGTAATGCAGCTTTCTTGGGCATAAAACCTCTTGTATTATCTAAGCCCCAATGCCTTCTCTGTGAGGCAAAATTATTATTAAATAGTGTGGAAGCTTTCGTTTTCTGCTACACTAGTTGCCTTGTGCTTTTCTTTGTTGAAGGCTGTCGTTGCACAGCCTCTGCTTAACTAACATCAGCCCAAGGTTGAACAAGCAGCTACAGTCAGGTGACAATGCCAAACTGACAGGGCATTGGGGAAGATCTGTGTAAGGAGGAACAGTCTTAAAAAAAATGTGTTAGAAGTGCAGAAATTAGCACTGTAAATTGTGTAAATGGCCCAGCCCAACAAATGGACTTGGTGGCACTTGCATGTTAGCACAGATGTATTGTGTATGTTCATGATCACATACCTGCAGTACAAAGACAGGATTAAAATGCTTGTATATCATGCACTTACTCCCATGAGAGCTGACATAAACATGCCTGGCTCTTGGCTTCCATAAATGAGCATCTTAAACTATGGAAATCTTTCACAAGTGTCATTAAATAAAGTTTTTAGTTGATATTGAATATGGTATTATATCACTTGGCCCTTCAGCAACTTCTGTCTGAGAGTGTGTGGGGTTTTTTTTATTTTGGTTTGGTTATTTTTGTTAAGCCGTGAACATTATCAGTGGCTTTTTTTTCTTGCAAATTCATCTTTTATGTGATGTGGCTGCCAAATTGTATTAACATTTCCTAGGGACAGATAAAAGCTGTTTTGAAGTCCTGGAAGTGTTTTTGTCTGACTGTAGCAATACACTGACTATACGGCGTTCGTGCGCATTGGGTTCTGTTTTATACCTGAAGCAGGAAGGCAGCTCTGGTTTGTATGGCTGGGAATCACAAAGTACCTGTCATCACACACCTCATTTGGCTTGCCTGTAGGCAGTACCAGAGCGTGAGTCACCTGTTGGGTTTATTGATCTGCTGTATTCCTGCAACCTGGCAAGTGTTCTAATTTCATTATCCTTCCAGTGCAAATTAGAGCATGGAATATTTCTTAGACACTTGGTAGCCAGAAGCAGGCATGGGGAAAAAGACACTTTTAGCTTGGAGAAATGTCTCAGAAAGGACTTTCTTCGTTGAAAATTGTCTCTCATATGGCTTCTGAGTGAGAGGAAATTTCTGATCCATCTTTTCTGAACGTGAGGACTGCTACACGACAGGACGAGGTTTCTAGCAGGAGATGGGTTTGCTTTGGTAAAGGGAACTCTGTGCAGTCATTGATGTGTATCTGTGGTTTATTTGGTTGCTTTAGGTTCTTGACCTCCATGAATGCTTGCCCACAAAAAGCACTGTCTGCAATTCTTTCATGGGCATGAAATTAGATTTCCAGATGTTCCCTGTCACTGGTAATACTCTACCAGGGCACTGGTGCTGTTGATGAAAATCTCCCCAAGAATGGGGACATTGGAGCTGTCTGTGGGGGGATTCACCAGGTGACTGGTGAAACCAAAAAAGATGACTAAGGGTTTTGTGAAACTGCAGAACTTGAGTAGTTTTGAAAAGCATCCAGTATGATTTCCTAGCTGAAAGTGTAGACAACATTTTCAGTTTGCTCCTTTACTCTTGCCTTCTGCTAGGGAAAGTTTTCTGTTCCCTGGAACAGAAGAATTCTCAAACAACAGGGAAGATTAAGTGAACAGAGAACTGATTAAAGGGTTAGATTTCTTTGAGAAAGAGTGACAAAGTACGTGGTATTTAGAGCTAACTGGAAAATTTTGTTGAGGACTGACTTTTTTTTTTTTTAATAAATTATCTCATACACTATAGATTAAAGAAATGCAGTTTGCAGCTGCAGTTCTCAGTGATGAAGCTTCTGGTAATCTTCAGTTCCTGTTTCATAACTGAAGATGAGCCAATGAGATGGAGTAGCTAAACCCCCAAGCACAGCAGTTTGACAAAGCACCTGGTGGAAATGCAGTTTATAGAACAGGCAGTCCCAAATGAGAACAAAGATGCTGATGCTTCTGCTGAGTGTCTTAAAAGCTCCCAAGTGTGAAGGTACAGGAAGAGCTAAGGCACTCTCATGTAGTCTAGGAAGCCTGGGGAGTTTAGGGAGGAAATGGACCTATTTTTGTAGCAGAAGGCTGAATGATTTGACTGCTTAGAAGAAGTAGAGAAAGTGTGCCAAAGGCAGCAGGGAAAGCATTGACTGCAGCATCATGATGCTAGAAGATGTCTAGGGCAGCCTGAGGACCAAGTGCTAGAGTTGAATGTCCAGGTTTGGAAAGCTCTAGGAAAAATGCGGGTGACAGCTGTTAAGCCTAAAATTTGTCAAAAGTGCCACTAAGTGTTACATACACAAATACCCACCTAAGGCTCTACCTCTGCCTGGTATAAGAGTGAGGTTAGAGCTAAGTGCTGATGTGAGGGAGCGCTGTTATCCAGCTGAGTGTATTGTGATTACTTGTGTCACTGCTAAAGGATTTGTAATGGTCATAGCATTGAGGTCTTCTGTAAAAGTAATAACAGATTTACTGCTCAGCAGGTTTTTATTTCATTGTGATAAAATGACGTGTAAACCAATTTTTTTAACCCAAGTTCAGTCTATTGCAAGATTTTACGCCTCATTCTCATACAGGCTTTACAGTAATATTAAAATCAATGTGTATTTTCAGTATTTTTGAAGGAAAATTTTGAAATACTCTTCTATTTCCTGTTTAGAAAAAGCAGTTACATATTCCACAGAGAAAACACTGATATGTCCACAGCGCAGCATAGGAAATAATGTCATGCTTGTGTAATTGTACAGCTACTTGAGATAGTCTTGAATGACTTCTGAGAAGTTGTTGGCCCAGTAGCTCAAATGTATCTTTAGGAAAACATCAGTGTTTTAATGGAGGCAGTTTTAAATCTACCATGCTATTAAACACAAAGGGCAAATTTATGCTTGGCATATCTCCCTTGGTAATGTTGGCACTAAACCAGGGAGCAATTTTCCCTATTGCATTTAGCAACATGTTTCAGATTTGTAAGCCATGGAGCTGTTAAAATATGACTCCATTAATCAGAAAGTAATTGTGGTATTTCTTTCTAGTGCCAAGGGATTAACTCAGTTTAGTCTCAGTGTGGTTTACAAAGGCAGTTAGTTACTTCCTTTAAATATGAGTTAAATCTGTAAAAAAATAATGACTTCATGCAGAACAGGGTTGGCACCATGGCATGTGTCCAAAAATTGGGCTGTAGGCTTCACTGAGTTCAGTGGTAATCTTGAGCTGAAGGGCAACATGGTGGAGCCCCCAGGGGCTGTTCCTGTAGGTGGTCTATGCTTCAAATTCACGTGCAAGCTTGGTATCTTTAAAAAAGATCATGAAAGAGAATATTTCAGTTTCAGTCCTCTGTGTTGATGCCAACTCTTGCTTTAGGGCAACTTCATAAAACAGCTACAGGAAGAAACTGAAGCATAATGGTTGAGTACTTGTCAGTATTTGCTGTCATCAGTAATTATTATTAGCAAATCCAGCTTGGCACACTGAGTATTAGACAAAAGCCAAAAATTGAGCTGGAGCTCTTTGAGATGCTCTTCTTCCACAGCTGGCAGTTCCCATCCCATCCTGTTAGCTGGTAACCAGCATGCTCTCCATCTTAATTCGTTGCAGTGCAAATTAAAATCACTTGGCTCAATTCATCTGTGGAATGCTTCACTTCTGTCGACTGTTATGAAGGCTTTCTAGGGTTTTAGCAGTGGCTTTGAAAGCATTTGAAAAATTACAGGTAAAGCAAAGACCTGTTATTATACAGTGTCCTTTGCTTTGGGTAACACTTGGGTCTGCCGCTTGAAGACACGTGCACACTCTGCCAAAATCTTGTCTTTCTGGAGTAGAAAACCCTAAGCTTTAAGGCAAATAAAACTTTTTTTAAATGAAGGATAAAGCATACTGGGATATTGTAAAGAAATTTATGATCTCTCTTGGAACATTCTCGTTTAGTGGATACGCAGGATCCTGTAGCCATGATTGCCTGCCTTGCTGTAGAGGGTTACAACAAAAGAGGAACAGAAGGGTTAAAGCTGAGAAAAGGCAGTAGGAGGGATGTGGGGGGCTCCCTGGGGGGAAGGAGAAAGGAAGTGAGATCTGCTGTGGCTGGGAATTTGCCTTTTACCTTTTGTTGGTAGCAAGGGTGTGATCTGTGGAAGGTCCACTAAAAATATTTTTTTTTTCTTGTATGTTTTGCCATATTCCCAAGATCTGTAAAAAGGGAAAAGAATTGTGTTGTTTGCCTTATGTGTGTCGTGCTTCCCAGCCTGTGATCCATGTGGTCCCAGCCTTGGCCCCACATTTTGGTGGCTGCTGCAGGACAGGTGGCTGCTGTGTCCCTGACACTGCTGTCCACCTGCACCAGCCCTCCCTGTGGGGTGAGGGCTGCTCCCTGTGAAGAGCTGGGATCTCACAGGCTGACCATGAAAGGTTTTCTCTGCATCTTTTCTTATGGGGATTGTACTTTGATCTGGGGCTTTCCATCTGGACTGGGAGTTCCCACCTGAGACGCAGCAAGGAGACAGCCACCAAGTCCTCTCCATCTTTCCAGCTGTGCTCCCTTGTGCCATCATCCCATCCATCCTATTCCATGGCCCATCACCTCAACCTCTTGCTCCTGGTGCCTTCTTCCCTCTCCCAAGCCTCTGCACCCTCTTCACCTTTTCATCTCCTTCTTCAAGGCTGCTGGGAAACAAGGAACCCTGTCAGGGCTGTCCTTGTCTCCTTTGTTCCTTGCTGTTGGGTCTAACACCCATTCAGTGGCTACTGGCAGGGAAGGTACAGGTAGTGCAGGAGTGTCCACAGAGATGCTAACGTGATGCTGTGGGATCTGGGAATCTTGTTTTTAGGTAGATGGCTTGCACCTGTCTGTTACCCCTCTGCTGTTGAGCAAAAGGATGCCTGGAACTAGCACTCCTTTTTTTTTTTTTT
>VZDJ01000287.1:1033790-1256316 GCA_008694505.1 Cyanoderma ruficeps | reverse complement strand
TCCCCTCCCAGTTCCTTTGCAGAAGCCTGAAGTTCAGCATTGTAAATAATGCAAAATATGCTCATTGTTTGTTCACATTGGTGAGCATTCCTTATTACTGTCTTTGTTTAATGAAGGATTTAACAAAACCAGTGCTTTCTTTTTTCTTCCGTTCTGCCTACTCATCCTTCTCTTAAAAAAGGCAAAAGCAAACCTGTTAGGTAGATACTTTAGTAGAGAAACTTGGCTCAGATGGAATTGAGTAAAAACCTGTTTTATTTATTCAGCTCTGAATGAAAAACTTGTGATGTTGTCCATAACCTTCTACACTACAGAGTAATAATCTAATCTAGGATATTATGTGTGTATATATGTTACATATATAAAGCCCTGAAATGCAGTTACACAAAATAAAGCCAGTGAAGTAAAACAGAAGGAGGAAAGTTATGTTAAGAACTTACCACAAAGTTCTTGTTAATATATTTACTGATGAAAAAATCTGGTGATTCAATACAATCTGTCCCTGAAATGAATTAACTGAATGTGTATCAGCTTTTCTGCAATGTTCATTGAATTTGATTTGCTCTGATTTTATTTTTTCTAGGGCTGCCAGAATGAGTGCACAGGGGGAGGATGCACAGGAGAAACAGGAAAGCAAGTGACTGAATCTTTCAAGGTATGTGGGAATGGTCTTCAGAAGAAGGTTTTTCTATTGGAACTGAAAGATCCTAAGAATCTTTGAGCTTAAATTAATGAAATTTAATTGGAGATTAAATCCAAGAGCTAAGAATTGCAGAAGGACTCTGAAGCACTGTGGCTCTGGATCATTATCAGCACTCCACAACTCCTTATGATAGTAAGGAATGCAGAGCACCTGCCAGGAGCTGACAGGAAATTGCATCCCTCTCTTTTTATTTTAATCTTACGCTTAGAAATGAGCTCAGTTAAGATACCATTCTTTTCCTCTGCCTCCTTCCTGAATGCAGTGCTGGTAACTAAGAGCTCATTTTAAAAACTGTATGGATACAGATGTCAGCTTCCAGTTTTCTATTGGAAGTGCAGAGCCTCTCAGCATGTGCTCCTTTGAATTCTACATCAGTCCTAATTTCCTTTTTTCCTGACTTTCATACATCTTTTGCCTTTATTCTTTGTGTCACACATCTGTACTTTTTCTCTCTTATTCCCTGATTTACAGTTTTTAAAAAAGCCTTATCTATATTTTGCAGAAATATAAAAGTAGTACTCAGAAAAACTCATGTTCTTTCAGCAGTTCCTGTTATTTCTGACTATTGTCAGCAGTACATGAGATGAAATTATAATGATACACTTTGTAAGTGTCATGTTCTTCCTGATTTTTTTGGGCAGTGCCACTGTTGTGCAGTCTTCTGAACTATGCTAAAGTAATTATTTCCCCTTCAGTTGTCAGGCTTTAAACAGATGTGAAAAATTAATGCTGCAGTAAATATATTGTACTCTTTGATAAGGTTTATTCTAATTTTGGTCTCACTGAAAATAGCAAAGAATTTTTGAGAGTCCATGACAACAGGATTTCACCGTGTAGCAACATGCCATTTAATTTCTATTTCCTCATTCTCAGCCCTTCCCAGTTCTTCTCTTCCTCATTTCTTTGTGTTGTGTCTCTCTGGCAATTCTGCCCAAGGAGGAAAATTCAGGATGACTTTTCAGCCAGAAGGTCTGATTTGAAAAATGTTGACAAAAGCAGGCATGCGGCCAGTTTTGAAACCACAAGAAGTGACAAGTCTGGAGTTCAAGAGTCGTTTTGTGAATTTACCTTCAATAAAGAGATAGATCTCAGTGGATTCATTCAGCAGAGTGTGCTGGTGTGTTTGCAAACAAGAATTGCTTTACGAGGGGACACTCTTGTGTAACCACACTGCACCATGGCTTTCACTCCTTGAGGCAGTCCAGAAGGAAAACAGAGTGACAACAAACTCTGGCAGTGTTTGGGTCACAGGTGAACTTGGCATAGCCTGAAAGAGACTTAAGGCAGATTTAATTCTACCAGCAGTCAAACGGGTGCCTTACCAAAGCTCCCAATACTGGGTGGCACAAAGTTGGATTTAGTCCAGGTTCCTTTCCATTGATATTTGTCTGTCAGCCAGAATGGCAAATCATTGTAGTGGAGAGGCTGGGTGAGGGGAAAAATACATTAGCAGGTGGGACAGATGGTCATAAAGGGAATAATGCTTGGAGAAAGCAGCTGGCTCAAGCTGAAGTCTAATTTGTAAGACTTCATTCCTGCCTTATGGCTCTGTTTCTGAAGATTAGCTGCAGTCACCAGAGGGGTAGAGATTTCTAGAAAATACTGTACTGTGGAAAGTGTGTGTATGAAAGTTAAGGTGAGAATATAGGTTCTGATTTTAGAATCATGCGTTATAATATTTTCAGCCTCTTTAACTTTGCAGTAAAGTTAAGAAGGAAAAACTTCATAAATGAAGGAAGAAAACAGCAACAGAAAATGGAAATAAAAAAGCCTGGATTCATTCTAGGGAACTTCACAAACATTTTTGTGGAAGACAGTTATGGTTTAGTTTCAGAAACTATAGCTAATAATATTTCAAAGGACTCAAGTTGACCCATGGGGCTGACTGTGCTGAAGAAAGCTGCAATTTTGTGCCAGTGACCTAAGCAATCCAAGATTGTCGGAATGTAGAAAACAGGGTATGGTTTTAGTTAAAGCTTACATAAAGCATATTGTTTACAGTGGGTCATGCCCAACATTTGACTGCCAGATTAGCCCTCTGAAGACATTTCTGTTCAGAATGCAGTGCTGTGCTTTTTAGGTGGGGTGAGCTGCAGATTCTGTCTGACTTTGGAAGGTGCAGTTAGAAAGTCCCTGTACCCTGGGAGGGAAGGCATGAATGTTATCCACAATTTCTTGCAGGCAGTGAGCCCCTCTGCTGACTGCTTGCTGTTCTCTATTCTCATGGACTTGTTTAAAAGCAACAGGTCAGAATTGGCATTTCCTTCATCCTGACTGCCACTGAACTGCCTTAATTGAACTCAGTTCTGCAGTTAAAAAATCTCATCCTGGCAGGACTGTGATTTACAAGGTATTTAATGTATGGCATTTAGAGTTGCCATGTGAGCAGTGATCTTGGAACAGCTAAGAAGTATTGAAGGAACTAGTGATTATGCTACAGTTTCCTGTATTGTAGAAAGTGCCAGATCTCCAGGATTTATCTACCAGGCTCCCTCCATGTGAGTGAAATCTTCTTCCCTCCTTCAACTGTTGTATGCACTTATAAATATATTTGTTTATTTAAATAGCAGATGGTGATTTGTGACCACATCTAAGTTGCAGTTTTTGTCTGTTGCCAGCATTGGCTCTCTGTGAGGGGGATATTGCACAAGTAATGGAGAGTGCAGTCGTCCTTTGTACCACTGAATGTGTTTTTGGGAAGTTGAATCAAGAAATGCACGTATCTGGTTTTGTTCTTATACTTGCATCCAATAATACCACAAAATAGCACACAATTATGTCTAAGGCACTTAATTTTTATGACTAAAAATCTGGTAGTTCCTTTAATGCATTCATTCTGCTTATTGTGCTGTCACAAGACAGAATGACTGTTGCTTGGAGAATGGAGCAGTCTGTTTCCATATGTAACTCTGATTTGGTTTCTTTTAATGTGTGAATTAGCTCTGACTTGGAATTCCTAACACTTGATGTTAAGAAACTAAAGGCACCCGTGATGCCTTTAACTTCTCTCATCTCCAGAAAGATGATTTAATGTAGCCTTTTGTCTTGGAATTTGTCTTTGTTTTCTCTTTGAGACTGATCCGTGGAACACTTTCAAAAGGTATCACTTACTCCTATAATGTTTCTCTGAGTTTCAGCTATCTGAAGCTCTGGAGAAATCGGCATCATAATGATGCTAAGTTCAGTTCTTTTGTTTTACTTTTCAACGGCTTATTTAGTGTGCCAAAGTGGTGCAGACTTTCCAGGGAATTTCTAGGGAATTTCTAGGGAACCCTGGCTAGTTTGCTACACTAAAGCAGAGTGGAGTAGCTGCAGCTTGCAGGTGGATCTGGATTGAGTTGCTTATGTGAAGAACTGTGGTGGCAGAATGAGAAATGTTTAACTGGGGCTTCTGTGTCTCAATGCCTGCTTGTGCTACTCTGAATATCTGAGAGTGCTCCCATGGAGTTTTCTGCAGACAGACCCAATCCTCCAGGCTCTGAGCCAGTGGGATGTGAGCCCGTGGCAGACTGGAAGCTGCATGGACAGGTCAGTGCAGTGCTGAGCTCCAGCTGGTGATCCCTGTGGGGATTTTGGACTTGCTAGACTGAGTACTGTGCTCTGATATGCTTGCATGGCTTCCAGTTCAAAGTTATCTCACCTCTAGCCAGGTGAAGAGCTGGATATATTGAATTTTCCATAATGATGTATGGTTTGTTATTTGTTTCTTGCGTTGCTGTAACATTTTTGAGCCCAAGCTGTGAATTAACTGACACTGTACTAAGTATTGTACAAAGCTGAACATAAAAGATTATTTCCACTCTACATATATAAAACCCCCCAAAAAATCCCACCCAAAATCTCTGACAATTTTTTCCACAGAATCTAAAGCTTGTGGTATTTTACACCAGAGGAAACTGAAATTCTTTTTCCAGTGCAGGTTCAGATTTCCATGTGTGGTTTAGATTGAGAGATTGCCAATGAAAGTTTTACATTACTGTGAGCCATAATCATTTGTGTACTAAGAGGGCCTATGATTTGTGGTAAATACAATGTGATATAGGATTCCTTACTCTGGGAATTGGGAGAGAGAACAATCCATTTTGAGAAAATAGATGGTTCTAGGCTTTATTTTAGAAAACTGGTTTTTTTGTATGTGAAAAGTTTGCTGACAGTGATGAACAACCAAACAGTTCTCTGATTTTTTAATGAAATACAAAAATTAATTTTTTACCAAACTTTCTTGTTTCCCATTCAATGCGAAGATGAAAATATATAAAATACAGAATAGTCTAATTTTTGAAACATTGTCTGAAAGTCTAAACTAATTGACTTTATCACATCAGCATGGCAGGGTTAAAGTTCCACTTCTTGAACAGTTTAGGAAGTATTGAGCAGTTTTCCTCTGTTCTCATTTTATAGGAGCAGTAGGTGAAGTTATTGATGTGCTCAGAGCATACGGATCAAGGGAACACTAAAGTATTTTTGGAATGAGGAAATACACACAGTATAGTTACCACATTACCTACAAGGCTCATAAATATAAAGCTATTTACGTAATTTATATATTTTCAAATACATATTATTTCCTCCCCAGCTTGTCCTCAATTTGTCATTTTCTACTGACATCAGTAAATTACTTACCTGCCAAAGCATATGTGCACTCAGTGAGGCTTTTTGTCATACTGCAGGTACTGATTCTTCAGGGGTTTTGAGTGCTGGGTGGGGATGTTAGAAGAATACCCTGCATTGCCATTTTAAATTCCATATTAGACTCCATTTTAAATTTTGCTTGATGAGATAGAACATTTCCTTTATATTAGATTGTATGGGGAAAGATTTACTATAGAAATGTAATGATGTCTTGATGCTGTGATGAGCAGTAGCTCCCCAGAATGTGTGTATAGAAAATCTGCTCTTATATAAACTGTCTTGAAGCAATAAAAGAGAAACAACCAGTTGGCTGTGTGTGTGTGTAATGGGATACAATAAGGATCTACAAATACCTTGTGTCCTAGAACCTTGGGCCATCCAGTCCATTCTCCCACTGAAAGTGGGGCTCTCATCAGCACCAGAGCAGGCTCTCTGTGGCTTTGCTGACTGCAATGCTGGGCTGCTCTCTTAAAGAATTCTTGTTTTCCTGGTGTCCAGTCTGATCCTCTTAAGCTAAAGCCTTGTCAGTTACCGTTTGGTAGGTCATCTCTGGATCACCTCCGTGGAAGTACATGGCTCTAGCCACTGTTAGGTCAGGAATACCAAGCTAGAGGCCAGTTCTGTTATTGTCATAACAATATTTAGCATGTGTGGGCTGGGCACTGCCTTAGAAAAAGTTATTCTGATTTTATCTTGATTTCAGCTGAATCTGTTTACTTTATGTTATTGTCAGTGGTAACAAAACTATTTGCATTTTGTGATGTGTTGAATAAAAAAAGATTGGTGAATAATGATACTGTTAAATCACTGTAGTTTCATATCACCTGGTTATGCCTCCTACATGCAGGTATGTACGTATATGCTGCAGAATTATTTCAGGTAATTTACAATCAAATTTCAGGCATTTACAATCTAATCCATTCCCTCATCTTTACCTGCCAGGAGGGAAACCAGTTCCAGGATGAAGGGTGCTGAGTGGTTTCTGTGATACTCTGCATCCACATGGCATGGCACGAACTCTTTTGAGTATTACTATTAATAGGTGTATCAGACTGACATATCTGCTACTCTCATTCCAGTTATTAGGAGAGAATTTGGGATCTGTGGCAGCTCCTTTCAGCTTGATGGCAAGTGGTTCTGTGCTTCTCTTCAAGTGGGTAATGTTCTTCAAATAGTTACAGGCTTTTAGCAAACAGATTTTCTAAGCTGTAATAGAGGAACTGATTGTCCCATTATCTGAAGCTGAAGGATTTGCAAATAAAGCTAATTGTCTTCGGCAAGTAACCGGAGCTTTTAGCCAAGATAAAAGGAAACTGTTAAAATAACAGCCGGGGGCAGTTGGGCTGAGTTGATTTACAGCACAAGAAAGTGGTGTTTTATCGCTTCTTTTCACTAGGTGCTTAAGATGTGTCTGTAAAAGCACAGAAATTGTACTGGAATTTTGGAGATTGCATTTAGCTTGTATCATTTTCTGGATTCGTTTTTCCCAAAATTCAAGGTTTAGCACCAGTCAGTGATCAAAGTAAACTTATGAACTGACTCCAAAACTTAAAAAATCTAGTGTCCATACCTACTTCTAAGATTTCTTAAATTTTAATGTCATTGTGATACCATGTCCTCAGTTTTGATAGTAAATGTTTTCCTTGCTGAACACTCTTGAATAGAAGCTACAGTTTAGGAAGAGAATTAAGTTGAATTGTTTTTTTTTTCATAGGATTCTCTTGGCCTTCCTGCTTGCTTTTGAAAGGATATCCTAACTTTCCATGAATTATCAGCCTAGAGAGTTGGAAGAGGTTTATGCTAATCCTGTATTTAGTCCCTGTTTCTAAGAAAGTACTGAGTGGAATGAAATGGCAAGCTGTGGCAGTTTCATTGGCAGATCAGGCGCTGAATTTCATGGCAATATTTAAATTTACCTTCTGTCTACCAGAGTGAAAGGGAGATGGAATCTGAGAAAGAGTCAGGTGTGGTTAACTGAATGTTTGAAATGGTTCCCATAACCTCTGTATATTATAGAGACTGTACCATGAAAGCATTTTATATTTCCAAGAGGTTTTGAATGCCTGCATTCCATGAATCCACTTCCCTGCATGGCTGCAAGCTTATTAAAATCAGGGTAAGAAGATTTAATTGCAACTGCTCAGGACCTGGACATATGAGATTATGATTCTATTCTTGGCTATTCCACACAACATGTTTGTGGCTGGCCAGGCTACTTAGGCAAAATATTTCCAACTTGTTTGTTTGAAATTTAGGTTTGCAGTTAATTTCTTCATTGAGCATGGCTACTTCTTTTAGAGAAGGTTAGATGCAAAAATTATTTTTTGTGAAATACAAATTATGTTTTCCAAGCCAGGAGACAGTGGTGTCTTGAATCTTCGTGCAAAGATGTGTTATTGGTGAAATGTCAGAGACATCTCTATTCCAGTCCTGTGTCGCAGGGCAGTGTGAGCCCTCAGCTTGTGTTAGACTCAAACCTTCTCCCAGGCAAAGTCTTTCTAAAAATGGAACATTGTGTTTATGCTACTCTGCAGAAATACAGTGGTTGGGAGGCAAGGAGCAGCACAGCATCAGGAATTGCATTAACCAAGCTGTCAGATCTTTGAGAAGAAGCAGTTTGTGTTAATACTGAATCATGCGAATTAGGTAACTAGCTAATGTCTCCCATTGGTGAGGAATGGTCCTAGTTCTGTTTTTATGGAAATGTTTGCCTACAAACGTATGAAAGGACTTTCTGTTATTAAGGAGTTGCAGTCTGTCTTTCCCTAAATGGAATTGCTTCTTTCGAATCTGAATCCCAGGTGTGTCTACACTGCAGACATGAAGTGCAGTTGCGTGGCTGAAGAGGATTTTTAGAGTTGACTTGCCCAAAAGTAACAGGGAGCTTACAGCAGTGTGTTTTTCACACCAGTGCAATGACTGCATTGGAGCCTGTGCACACTTCCTGATCACTCCACTTAGTTGATTGGAATAGGTGTTACCAAACAGAAGTGATTCATGGGACCAAAATACAGTGTGTCTGGTTTTATTCCAATGTTTAATAATCTCATCAGTGTCTTGGTGGTTTGAATTACGTAGAGAGAATCATATTTGAAATGTTTCTGAGAATTTTCTGATAGAAGAGATACTAAGTGACTGTTTTTTGTAGATTTGAAAGTACAAATAGCTGGAGTAGAGGAGGGAGACCACACTAAAGTAAGTTTGTTTCTGAAGATTTCCTTAATATCAGGTGGAAGGTTTCGTTAGGATCTGTAGCAACCCGATTCCAGCATCTTAACCTTAAAAGCACATCTTTTGAAATGCAGCAGTAGAGAACAGACTAATGAGTAATGGAGAAAAAACGCCCCAAACCTAACAATTATAAGTCCAAGTAATTTTCCTGAAGCAGAAGAAATGGATGAGGCTGTAAAGATTCAAGTAGTTCTGCCTGCCTTACAATCCAGGCTCCTACAAAGCTGGAAGAAAGGGTCTTGATTGACTTAAAATGGTCTCTGGATCACATCAGTGGGAAGTTACGCTGGCAGCATTTCAGCAACATGGGAAAACTCTTAAAATTTAGCTAGTGCTATTGAAATGAATTATGTGTTTTTAAGGCAAAATAAATTTCTTTTATGCTTTCTCTATCATCTAGCCTGACTGCAGCTTTCCAACATCTTTATTTCCTGTCTGTTGCGTTTTGATGGCTTTGGAATATATTTTCAGCTGTGCTTCTGCCCTAGGTGCCCTTTTCATTCCTTTAGGCAAGAGGTTTATGTCAATTCCAACCACTTTTCTGTTTTCTTGTCAGAGCAGGTTCACTTCCCTACCTACTGCTCCAGATCAAACATTCCTGCATCAGAGTTGGAATCTCTGTCAGATAGGGGAAAGGTTAAAGAGGCCAGCAGTAGGTTATGCTGCCTTCCTTTTCTGGCAGACTGTAGCAGCAGAATTTCATTCTTTGCTTAGACAAATATTTGAGAGGTATCTGTTACGAATAGTGGAGGTTAGATGCCTTGCAGAGGATGGACTAGACATAGTCCTTCCAGCCATATTTTCTGCTGTCTCCATGGCTGTCTCATAACTGATTCAGAGCCTTTACTCTCTTCTGCTTTGTCATTTGTGCTGTGGTTTATTACCCAATGTACAGCCAGCCTGATGCAATGATTCCAGGACTCAGTCCAATTACATGTGCTAACATATTCTCAGATGAAGTTTCAAGGAAGCTTTATGTCGAAAGATTTCTGATATTTTTGATATTTACCCTGGGATTGCAGAAGATTGAATTTTCTTTCTTTTTTTTTTTTTTTAATAGTAGCAGTAGTAGTAAAAATAGGGCTTTTTTCCTCCTCACATCTTACTACATCTTGGTACACTTTCCATTCTCAAGCCTCAGGCTCTGTTGTAAATTTAAAATAGTATTGATGGTAAGGGGATTATGGGATAGCTTACATGAACGTTACTTTATACTTACAGGCTGGTAATAGATTTATAGGAATTTATTTGCCTCACTCTTGTTTTGAGTTGATAGAATTCTGTGTTTGTGTTATTTCTGCTGTAGACTTTATTGTTGTGATCAGGGCCATACAGAGCTTGGCTCTGTGCAGAAAGTGATGGTCTCTCCCCAGGAACTAGCAGTCTTTTCTAAAGAAGATGGTGATGGGAGAAGAAACGGGGCATGACTGGGAAATGAATGTGGGATCTCCCAGTGCCAACAAGCAGAATGACATTGTGGTGGGTGAGGGGGCTGGCACATGCCTGGTTATGTGGTGCTTTTTTGGCTGTTGGTGGGGCTGCGAAATGTTCCTGAATTAGCCCAGGCTGGCAGTGGTTGTCCCTTTTGACTGCCATGGAGCTGTGGGACAGCCACGTTGGGCTGTGTTTATGACTGCTGTTCCTGTCCTGAGCAGTGCTGGATCCTGTCTCACTCCGGGCTGGGGGAGAGGCTGCTGGGGGAGAGGCTGCTGCTGTTGGCTGCCAAAGAGCCATGAGACAGTCCCAGTGCTGCCTGGCTGGCAGGGCAGGGGCTGCTGGCCTTGGCAGTCTGAGCTGGCACAGAGCTGGGGGACCTGCAGTGTTTTTCAGGCTCTTTGTGTGAGTTTTTGTGCACTCCGGCCTTAGTGCATCAGATGTGGTCTGTCCCAGGGTGACTGGGAAGGTTGGGCACCAGAGAGCCATGGCACAGCCTGGGTGTTGCTGAGTGGAGATGCTGGGGCTGACAAGCTCTGAATTGTCAGTGGAGTCTGCAAGAAAAGGCACAGCAGCAGTTCCCAGATGGGGAGGCGGATGAGTTGCTGCTTGTGAGGACAAAGTGACAAAGGACAGCAAGTGATAGCCTGGCAGAGCCCTAGTTCTTAGTCCTTCCTCTCAAGCCCCTGTGGGGAGATGGTGCTCCCCTGCAGAGCACTGGATTGCAACTTTGGCACTAACCCCTCTTCCTCCCTGTGCTCCCTGCCTCCTGGGCAAAGGCACATTCCAGCATGGCAGCAGATCTGCATTTCATCAAGCTGCCTGGCTGCTTGGTCAGCTCCCATGATGGGGGTCTGCTGGAGAAGGAGGGGAAAGTATTGAGCCCAAGCTGCCCCCGCATCAGGCAGATCCAGGCAGTCCTTGCTCTTGTGTCTGCCCTGTTTCCAGCATCCCTGTGAAGTTGAGAACAGGTTATGGGACAGAAGGTGACCAGGCCTGCCTGGGGTGGTGCTGTGCTTGTGCCTGATGTCTCATGTCCCATTGCACAGAGCATGGGGATCGGTTTGGGGTCAGGTTAACTTTGTGTGGTGCCCTGTTTTGAATTTGTGACGGAAACAATGTGGCTGACACGGCACTGTGTGCGCCACAGCTGAGCAGTGAGTGCACAGTGCTGAGGCCTTTTCTGCTCCTCAGCCTAGCCCCAGTGAGCAGGCTGGGGAACACCAGATGCTGGGAAGGGGATACAGCCAGAATAGCTGTCCCTGCTGGGGATAGCCCACTCCTTGTGCCTGTTCAGAAACACAACTGCAAGTTCTTGCTCCTCCAGCACTGCTGAGGCATCAGATGGCTGGTGGGCAGCCATTGTGGTCTTTTGCATCACTTGTTTGGTTTTGTTTTGTTTTCCTTATTCGTAGAATCGTCAAGGTTGGAAGAGACTTTAAAATCATCACATCCAACTGTCAGTCCAACCCTATCACTGTAACCCCTAAACCATATCACTCAGATATTAAACTGTCTTAGCCCATGAGGTTTGGTCCTATCATCTGATGAGCTGTGGTATCCTAAGCATGTTGAAAACCAAGATCCATTCAGTGTCCCATGAGCATTCCCGATACCAGTGACATGAAGACCTGCACCAGCTTGGTTCCCACCCCTGTCCTGTCAGGCTCTCAGCCACAACTCACAACAACCCCAGGTAATGCCCCAGGTGTGGGGAAGAGTGGCTGGAAAGCTGAGTGCTGGAAAAGATGAGGGTGCCACAGCCATAAGGACTGAAAGGCAGGAAACTCTCATCCCTGGAGCCTGCTTCAATACCGTTCTGTATAGACCCAAACTCATTCTCTCCAACTCTTTTCATCTGTGCTTTGTTACCTTTCCCCATTACAGTAATTCCTTATGCTTTTTGTATCTTTATCGTGTATATCTATCATCATAGTAATACCTTTTCTGTTTTTTCCCTGTCTCAGAATTTGTTCCATTGCTGTTCACAAGTGCAAGGGCAAAATAAGTTATTTGATCTTGCCTGTGCTTCCATGTTTGTTATTGCATGATACTATCCCTGATCTTTCCTAGGATATGCTTACAAATTCAGCATAAGATAAAAAATTATTGCAGTTGCTTGTGATCTTGAATTAATCACTGTTGTGGGTTGATAAAACTATTACAGTCTCCTAGACTGGGAGTCAGGGAGGTTACATTTTTTTCATCAGAGGAGATTACAGTCAGTCTCACTTGGGTGCATGTTAATGTTTTGAGGATCTCTGCTGAAACTTGCTGGTGTTGTTAGGTAACCTGTGAGCTATTTTATGGCTGGGGCTGCCAGGTTTGTTTTTACTCAATGAAGTGATAGGAATGCCTGGCCTAGTTTAGAAAACTTTGGGTATATGAAATGAGTTAGACCAGTAACAACTGCCCAACCTGCTGCTTATGGTGTAAGATTTTCAGTGCTGTGAAAATAACTGCAGCCAAGGATCATTTGGAAAGACCTTGACAAAACTTGCTAGAAAGCGTTGGACAAAATATGCACTTGCCATCCGCAGGTACCTGAGACATCTCTCTAGGGTAAGGAATGCAACTCTGAGAGTAACAGCTCTGGCCCGGGGCTGCTGTCAGCTCTAAATCCACTGGAAGCTCTTGCAAAGGCTGGGTAGAACAAGTATATGACTGACAGCTCGGCCAGAGGCACCAGGATGTCTTGTCACAGCTTTGATTAGAATAAATGGACCAGCACGTCACCTTTAATTTGACCCAGCTCATAATTGAGAAGATCCATTGATGAATTTTATTTTAAAGAGGTCACAATGTATCTTCTTTACTTGGGCAGGGTAAAGCTTTGCCCTGGCAGAAACTGCATTGGAATTAACAGGCACTTTCCAGATGAGGGGCTTCTCAAAAAATGTCTCTTTGGGCCAGTGGCCCTTCCTAGGTGTAATGTTGCCATATAAGCCCTGGAAATCAACGGTGCCCTACTGGTTTCTCTGTCACTTCCCTTTGCCTACCATAGGCAGGGCAATCTGAGACTTCTTGTCCCTTGCCAGAGTATCCTGGGATGGGATGTCAGCAGGTACATCTGGGATGTTCCTTTCTACTGTGACATGGAGATTTTGCAGGCTTGGGACTATGTCATTTTACTTTAGGCCACCTGTGCCAAATAGCTGCACTCAGTAGACCATGTGCCACATCCACTTCTTATTTTAATCTCCCTTATCCTTTTTGTTTTTGACATTTACCAGTTTTCCTTCCAGTTTAATGGTTTTATTAGGCAACAGTCAGGAGGTGCCTGAGAGCATGTTGGATAAACAAAGCAAGCAAAACACAAGCCTAGCTGAAAATTCCCCTTTGTGTTGGCAGTACAAACCATGGAGGTCTGGATGGGTGCTAATCCTGATCCCCAATGCGTCCTTAACATGCTGCTTTAAGGGCTTGGGGAATGTTGGCAAAGGAGGAAAGTGAATTGCTATTTATAAAGGTCATAGGTGCTAGCAGGGTAGCGCTCTGATAATCTTTCAGTGAGTGATACCAACAGAATAGGCATTGATACATAATCAGCACCCTGGTATTTGTCACCGGGCCTTGCTCTGCTCCCATTTTGTGGGTTCTTCTGGGTGTTTGATTTACCTCCTGGGGCTGCTTGAACAGGTGAAGCCCAAAGGATTTAGGAGCCAGGTGAGATGTTGTGTAGGGTGTCCTACTTCTCGGGGATCCAGAAGAGGTTGAGGTAATACTCCATGCAGACCACACTGTGGGAGAGAGTACTTCAAGGATGATCCTCCAAAACCTCCTCCCAGTGCGTTATCCTTCACAGAAAAAGAAGACCAAATGCATTGCAGCACTTGATGCTGTCTTGACATAAAAAAGCACTTAGATTCTGAAAGATTTGGGTGTTGTTGCACCCTGTTAATTTGCACTGCTTGGTAAAAAAATGGAGAAAAAGACATAATGGATAAATGAACAGAGTCCTAAGAAAGGATATTAAGAAAGTAATGGCCAAAAAAGTGGATCTCCAGAGAGTTTAACAGGACTGTAAGAATGAGAAAAATTGCCTTTTTGCCTGTTGAATGATTGTTGCCCTACTGGTCTGTGCAGTTCAGCCCATCTCTAAGGTTTTACCCAGGGTGTTCTTATTGTTTTTTGAAGGAATTGTTATGGGTCAAGTGCTGGACCTGACACTGTTGACTCAGGTGTTGGCACAACGTCCGAATGAAAACTGGTTTCCCCAAATTCTGAAGGAGGTGAGAAAGAGCAAATGGCATCCCTGGTCGGATTGTGCAGTTCCAGGAAGCTCTGTGGTCTGGGAATTGTCTGCTTCTTTTCTGGAAAAGATCATCTTTTCCTGCCTCTCTAGGCTTTCTGCCTTCAAGGGACCCAAACTGAAATGCGGCGGGTGTGTTTCTTCACTTGTGGCTGCAGCTTTTTGCTCCCTCTACACGTGCTTGTGGGTTTATGAGAAGAGCCAAGTTAAAATTCTTTCCCATCCTTAAAGAAAAACTGTATATTGTTGTGTTCTACATACTCACTTAGGCCCCATTGACATCCCTGCTCTCGTGTAATTGTTTTCTTGGGCTGAGTCTTGCACCATGGATAATTGCAAACACTCCTTTGTGCCTTTTAATTTGATCCATGTCTTCTGTGATACCTTTTTTCCCTAAAGAGTGATAAGTGGTTATCAGGTAGAATTAGTTTCAGGACATCATTAAGTGGTGCTTCTCCCATTGGAGCATTCACTGTCAGAAGAATAAAAGGAGGAGTTCAGGAGAGTAATTGTTGTTTTATCAGATTATGTATTAATTCAACCAGACTAATGCACTGTACTATCCAGACAAGCCTTATAATTGGAGATAGTTGAAACAAGCTTTTAGCTATTCATGTGCTCCTGCTCTGAGTTAATTTCACATCTAAGCCATTAAGCAAAAAAAACCAAACCCAACCTAAACCAAAACAACTAATCAATAAGAAACAGGTCTTTGTTCCTTAAAGACATCTCAAAAATTAATTTGTTTACAGAGACGGGGGTACATGTATTCTTTTTTCGAAAGCTTGGGACTGATTTTGTCTCATTTTGCAAGATGTGTGCAGGGGATGAGAAGTCCATGACACCAATATCTCTTGCAAAAGCACCTTTTTTAGTGCATTTGCAAATGATTTGGTCAAAATTCTGGACCTCTTCTGTTCCAGTCTATTCCATATACACCCAACACAGAGGAGCAGGATTTCACCTGGGGGTCTGTAATAAGGGACAGTGCTTTCCGAATTATATTAGGAAGGAAAACAGAGCTTTGAATACGATTCTTTGAATTCTCCCTCTGAGCAGCACAGTTTAATTGGCATAGGAGGCATAAATGGCATAGGAAGAGAAGGGAGAGGGCGAACCAAGGCTCTGCCTACTTAGTAGCCCTCTCTAGTTGTTCAGCCCCTACCTGTGAATTAAAGAGGAGTGACACGACAGAGATCTGAAATAAGATTCCTTATTTCCCTGCAGTTCTTTAGGCTGATTCACACCACGGGAGCTACCAGAAAGAAAATTAACTCTATCCCAGCCAAAACGAGTAGAAAACCCTGTGGCACGTGCCTACAGCCAGTTGTGGCTTAGGAGAGTCTCTGCAGTCCCTCATGCAGGGAAGCATTTAGCCTTCTTTGCTAATGGGATCATTCTGGGATAATAGCTTTGTGAATGAGCAAGTTATTGTGGCATGAGTAACTTGGTGACTGCTGCCTCTGATCTTTCACGCTGGTTTTATGTATTAAAGGAGAATCAGCATAACATCTACTTAGTTGTGATGGTGATTAATTTCTGATCATCAGCTAGTACTTTGAGGTACAGCACTTGGGTGTTTCTGGAACTTGTACAGGGGTGTTAACCTTAGTGTCCAAGAGATTTCATGTGCTAATTTTCTGGTTTTGTACCTTGTACTGCTTCTTTAACTTAATTCTTAAACAGAATTTCAAAATATGCTACTCCTTGTATAACAGCACTGTGTATATGCTTGTGTGCACTTTATGAGTATTTTGCCAGCTACTTAGAGGTTAGTTGCCTTTAACCATCGTGTCATTAAATATCCCTGTAGAGAAAATATTAAGGCTTGTCCTTGTTCACTGATGCAGAATAATTTTAAATCAGTCTGACTTCATTATTTTGATACACCTAATTTTTGTTTCCGTGTTCCTCCAGGCTTCTGACTTGATTATCACCCCGGCTACGACGTTCAAGGAAAAACCAGACCCCACTGGTTTGGTGTTTGGAACTGTGTTCACTGATAATATGCTGACAATTGAATGGTCCTTGGCTTCAGGATGGGAGAAACCCTATATTAAGCCACTAGAGAACCTCTCATTGCATCCAGCCTCCTCAGCCCTGCATTATGCTGTAGAAGTGAGTAGTAAATTGATTTGGAAACCACTGTTTTGTTTTATTAGCCCTGGAAGCCACAGCTTTGTAATACAAGGACTATTACTGCCTTAAGTTCATTAGTATTGAGTTACATCTTGTTTTGTTAACTGGTGTTCTTCCAGAATAATTGCATTATTTACAACAAGGTTATGTGTAACACAGAAGCAACTGTGGCCTGGGGATTCCAGCACACTTAAATTCCTAGCCTAGGGAAGGTGAGCTCTTTCTTGTGTGGTGACAAATTTATTTGAAAAACCATTCTTGTTCACTGACAGTGCGTTAGTCCAGTTACAGTCTCTGATGTGGCAGTGCAGAACTCTGTAAGACACTGAGATTCTCAGAGTAGCTTTAATTTGGGACTGAACATGCGCTTTGTAGAAGTTACTTGAAACTGGTTTAAAGGCTGATAACTTGGATTACAGGACAGACTAGACAGGTGCTTGTTTGAAACTCTGAACAGGTCCCTGGAGCTCAGAACTAGATCTGGTGCACTCAGTGTGTACAAGTGTGTTTGAGGAGAGAACATACAGCAAGGAACTTGGGGAAGTGGAATGTTAAGTTGGAAGCCAGCGTGGTTAAAGTTTCCGTGCTTAGCTGATTACTGCCTAAAGCTGCCTTTTGTGCCTTCAGAGCAGCTTTGGCTGAACCCACACCTGTGTGGGGACCCCAGCAGGGCACAGACCCTGAAATGGAAGCCCACTCCTGGGTAGGTGGGAGTGTCTCCACTGAAGTGTGTGGAGTTGCTTGTGCTGCATTTATTATTTCTTATATTTTTCTGTTATTCCTTTTTAAATTTTTTTTTGTATTTTAACCACTGGTATAAGGGAAGCTTTCCCTGCTTGTTGTCCCTGAGCTCCTGCCTTCACCATTTTTATTTTGACTGATTTTTTCCTCATCTAGTCACCAAGCCTCCAGAGGTCCTGTGTAAATTACAACAGGCCCCTGTGACTGAGGCTGCAGCTCTTGATCTGCCCAAGAAGTCAGAAACCACGCTGGGGTCCCAAATCTGTATTTCACTCTTAGTAGCATATTGCTTTAATGCTTGGCCTCTGGCCTGGTCTGAAATCATTGCTAATATGAATATGCTCTTATTTTTTTTTCCATTTTTTTTATTCTTTTACCCTTATTGCATCACGTTTCCTCTAGCCAAGAGGACAGACAGAGGAGAATCTGGTGTCATTGCTGTGGCTCAATGAATACACAGTGGGTATAATAAAAGTGATGAATTTGGCATTCCCTCTCCTTTCTCCTTGCCCTTCATGATGCAGTGTGGTAATCTGGATCTGCTGCACTCCAGATCCAGCTCCCATGATGTACAGATGTCAGATAATGCTGTTTTCACACCACTGTAGCAACCAACCATCAAGCAACCACAGCAGTTGCTTTCATTAAAGCTGAACATTTCTGGAACACATCACTGTCTCCCTTTTTAATGAGTGAAAGGTTTTACTGAGCTCTGGAAGATTAAAAGTATTTCTTTTTGGAGAAAAAGATTTAACATCTTGAGAAGGCTTTGTGTTTCAGTAATGATGTGATTCTTACTTCTGTCAAACCATTAATCAAATCTTAGTAGTGACATTCCTCCCTTTTTCCTCTCATTAAAAGTTCTGTGAATGTGTTTGTGAGGGGTGGTGGGGGGAAAAATGTGTTCTATGATAGGAAACTAATGTTCCAATAATTAGTTAGTAACTGGCCCAGTAAAAATCATATCAAAGTATCAGCCAAGTGAGCAGCTATTCTATTCTTTATTAAAGACATTTTTCTTCTTGCAACTACAATGTCTATCCTAGGAACAACTTCTTTTTCAAAATTGTGCTGAGCTTTTAGTAAGGTTGGCATTGCCATAGGACTAAGATAAGTTTTGAAGGCAAAAATTCTGGCTTCTAATTCGGGTACTGCTACATAATTGGCACGGAGCCTGAGGAAAATGGCCGGGATTCTGCAGTCCAGTTACAACCCAATTAAAATTTGTCATGTGGAAGGACCTACCTCTGCCATGGGGCTGCATATAAGCTTTCTAAAGATTGCATTTCACTGATCCTTGTGGAAAAATATCACATAGGATTTGATAACAGTGTAACTTGAAATACTCTGTTAAAATTACTTGTGCACAAATACGGGATTGTTTTTTCCAAATAAAAAAGCTGCATATCTAGACTTACAACCACATAGGATGGAGTCCCAGCCACTTTTTGTGGAACAGGCAGAGGAGAAGAAGCCTGAGGAGACTGACAGCAGTGATGCAGTTCATTTAATAGAACTTATACTGAAATTTAATGTACAAAGAAATGCTTTGGAAGATCAAATTCTAAGAATCTGAACTGTTCTCTATAAAGATAAATAAGCCTTTAATCTACATAAGACTTGTGTATACGTATATATTAGTGTGATCTTATATAATACATGTGCTTTCTGTCTATAAGTATAACCAGAAATTACCAATCTGTAATTCAAAATAACTGGATATTTGGTGGGCATTTTCTTGATGTGGTTAGGAAATGATTTTGCAGGGAGGGCATTGATAGGATAAAGGTTTCTGATTGTCAACCCCAATTGTCTGGATCCTGTAGTTTGATGGAATAACTATGTTTGAATTTCCTGTAAATTATATAGAGAAAATATTTTCATGCATTTTATCTCTAGTGTAAGGCTGCATCTCTCTCATGCAGGCTAAACCCCATTCCACAGCATAGGGGTGTAAGGGAGAAATAAGTGAGCAGTTCTTGCTACAACTGCAGCAAGAACTTGGCAATAATTCTCTCAATTACCTTATTCTGTACTTCCTAACAAGGATGTGTTTTGAACAGAGCTCTGAAAATAATTAGCTTATATATAATAAAATTCTATAAATCCCTTCAGTAAGTGAAAATGCTGTTTTGACTCAGGTATTAGTCAGGATGTGAGGGTAATTGTTAAGTCGAACACATGCTACAAATTTTAATTGCTGTAACCTAATTATGAAAAAAAAAAGGTTGTCGTGAGGAATTATGAAGTTCATATTAGAAAGATAACCTGCCTGTACTTCAGATAAACCTATCTCACTGGAGTGTATTGCCAACATTCACTAGTCAGCATTTTTGTGTTTGAGTACTGTGAGCAGGAAGGTGAAGGTTTTATTTCCAAAATTTGCACAGATCATCACAAGGTAACATGTCTCCATTGCTACTTGATTTCTTTTCCCTCCTTTTCTGGCTTGGTAGTTGTTCGAAGGGATGAAGGCCTACCGAGGAGTGGACGGCAAAATCCGCCTGTTCCGGCCAACCCTGAACATGGACAGGATGGCACGATCAGCACGGAGAACAACTCTGCCAGTACGTACCCAGGGCACCTCGTGCTCCTTCAGTCAGAGCATGTTTTCATTGTTGGACTGCAAATCTCTAAAGCTTTTCAGTAGCAGCGTTTACCAAACACTCTGAAGTCTTTAATAGCTCAGTAAAGTGAGTAACAGATCTTACTCACTGAAGGAAACTGTTTGAAGTGCTTTTTTTAAAATCAGAACAGTGAGTGTTTTGCTTTCTTTGTTGTCTCCCTGCTGCCTCAGATGTGCAGTGTTTCTGAGGGATGGGTGCTGTCCTGCAGGTATTTGCGTGCAGACAGCTCTCTGATTTGCTCTGGTGCTAATGTTCTCCCTTTTCTTCTTTGCACTTCAGTTAAGTTGTTCAGCCTCTTGAGTGCCTTTGGTTTTGGTCATGCCAGCAACTTAACGCTGCTTTTAGCAATTGTATCTTGGCCAGTGAACTTCCTCTCAGGCTTATTAGCTTAATTGCTGTGAGAACTTGGGAACTTTGGGAGACTTGCTGGCCCCTGTGAACCAGAGCCTTCTGTAGAGAGGTGATGCTGTAGCTTGCAGCATGCCCGGCTGAGTTGGCTGCTCAGGGAGTTCTCCACATGCTTTGGAGGCAAGAGAGGCCAGTGGCTCCTTTGTACCATCTCAGGAGGATACTTTGGAGCAAAGGAGGTCATTTGGGGTACTGCACAAAAAGGCACAGTAGCTAAGACCATGGGATATTAAATTCTGTAAGGAATGAACTTAAGGAAGATGTGAACCTCTACAGTGTGTTACTGTTGTATATCCTGAGGAAGTCTTCTCTGTAGCATGTGGATCAGTAAAGACCACAAAGTGTTCTGGCTGCATTTCTCCATTTCCTTTTTTCCCTTTCTTTTCTTTCCCAGTCTTTTGACCAGAACGAGCTGTTAGAGTGCATCCTTAAGCTTGTGGAAGTGGAACAGGAGTGGGTCCCATACTCAACCTCCGCCAGCCTGTATATCCGTCCTACCCTAATCGGAACTGAGGTGTGCAATACATTTTTTTCCTCTCTTTTGTTCATTTTGGTACGAGCAAAGTCGTGATCCGTAAAGGGAAACATCCAACAGTCAGTAGGTGACGGGATTAAGTTTGGGGACGTCGCAGCACGAATTTAGCGTTGACCACATTGCCACTTAGTGGCCACGCTGGTTCAGAGCACGGCAGGCAAACCAACAGCTCGCAGTGGGAATGGATCAGTGCTGGTTAGTTGGGGTTGTGCTGGAAAGACAGTTACATGTGACATGGTAATGTTAAAATCCTGATAATTCAGCGAGAACATGATGGAGTGCAAATTGCTGTGTACGTTTTGTAATTTCAAGTCATACCTGATCTTAGTGAGCTTTTGGAAGATTTCACCCTGTAAATTAAGATGTCACAGAAGAGACACTTGCAGTAGAATTAAGGACTAGTTCCTCTGTCAATTCATTCTTGAAATAGACCTTCTAAGAGTCTCCTTAGAAAACAGGTATTAATGTTGTCCTCTCTGAGTTTCACGTGTGATTCAGTTCTATAGTATTGATAAAGGGAATTAGAAACAGAGAGTTTATTTTATTAAATCCTTCAGGGTTTTTTTTTCAGCAATAACAGGAGAGAAAGGTATAATGGTAGAGCATAGGACAAGGAAGCTAAAGCATGCAGATTCCAAACTAGGTGAGCTAAACTCCTGCAATATCCATATCTGTTAGTTACCACACATTAGCATTTTACTTTTCACACAGGTTCTAGAATTCCATTAGTTTAATACTTTTAAACTAGTTGCAGATTTTCAGATTAAAGAATCTCCCCTCAATGACTGTAAGGTACTGATATTAAAATTGGGGTGTTTACCCCCATTTTTGTTTTTGGAAATTCTTTTGCTCTGAGCTTTGTTTTTCATTAATCAAAACTTGTGGCCTTTCCACCATCACATGGTGTTTCCAGGTTGCATGTCCTGCTAGGCTTTTATGAATCACCCCAGCTAGAAACCTAGGGAGCACAGTCTTTTGAATGATCACGTCAGCAAAAATATCAAGATCTCAGTTAATCCTGTTAGAAGTCTTCCTGAAGCACTAAGATAGACAGAAATCAAAGGAACCCCTTCAGCTCCCGGAGAACTTCGGCCAACACCAGACTTCTCACCTCCGCCTTAAAGTATTGATGGTGATGATTTGGAGTATGAGAAGCCATCTCTCGGAGAGGAAGGGGAGAAAAAACTCTTACATTCTTGGTTATTTCCTGTGCTGTTGTGTGAACTATTTTTTAGCATGAAAACGATTTTAGCTGTCACATAGGCATTCAGAGATCCAGCCCTCAACTCTAGCAATGCNTTAAGCTAATTCTCAAAAACTTGAAACTATTTGAGAGTACTAGAATAGTGTATAGATAAATGGAATGGCTGTGAATGGTGACAGTACATAAAACTAGAGTTTTTATGTTGCTTGGGTAGGGGGAAAGTTACATAAATCCTTTTTATTCATGGCAGCACTTTGCACTGTCCTGGTAAAAGAGCTCTCATGCTGCAGTTCCACTGAAAGCAGTGTTTCACAAGCTGATTGTGTGCAGCACCTGATGTTTGAAGGATACCAGTAACTTTTGATTTGTTTACATTCTTTATTTTCAGCCTTCCCTTGGAGTGAAGAAGCCAACTAAAGCCCTGCTGTATGTCATACTGAGCCCTGTGGGCCCTTACTTTGCAAGTGGAAGCTTTAATCCAATATCCTTATGGGCAGATCCAAAATACGTAAGAGCCTGGAAGGGGGGAACAGGAGACTGCAAAGTGGGAGGGTAAGAAAACGTTATCCTGCATTTTCTACAGAGCTCACAAAGCTGACTTGGTTTTTAGTGAAGTATCTAATCCAGCAGAAGTAGAGACATTAAATGCAGTAGTTAAACAAGCAGTGTACTACAACAAAGAGTTCAAAATTTTACTCTGCAAATATTATTTATGCAACTCAGTTGCATATTTTTGTTTGAATATTACAGCCAATTGATTTTTTTGCAGTATCTCAAGCTGAGGAACTGCACCTGGAAGGTGTCCATGTAGTCCTTTGGCTCTTGCCCTTGCAGCAGTTGACCCTGATGTTACCACTTTGTGCTCCATCATCAGTATAGCAGCCTGCTGCCAGCAGATCAGGGAGCAGCTCTGGCTGCTGGCCTCCTTCATTGGATTCTCCTACCCAGGAGTTTCTTTGCTAGGCAGGAAGTCAGTAGCTGTCAAGTGCTGCTCAGCTGAGCTGGTAGAATAACCAGAGGGCAGGAAAATAACTTTCCTTCATTCCAGCTGATGTTCTGAACCTTTGTTTATGAGATTTTGCTTGCTTCCAGAAATATTTTGTTTCCTGTGCATCCTTCATACATCAGCTGTGAAAAAGTGTAGTCTGGAGTCATTACTGACTTGATTTGTGGCCAGAGGTGAGAGCTTGACTTCCGTGTGGTCAGCATTTTGGAGCTGCTGACTTTGTGTCTTGAATGTTGTTGAACCTCAGAAGCAAAAAGGGTTTTTTTTCCCTCTCAAAGCAGCAGGCATCGTTCAGTCAGGTTCAGTCTGTAGGCAGCATTTTAGAAAACCATTTGCTCCTAAAGGTTATGGAATTCAAGACACAGTTGCATTTCCTGAAGATGCTGGTTCTGTGAATATCTTTTATTTAAAAAAAAAAAATCACCTCTGGTGATATTTGTGCTCCAAGAGTTTCATCTAACATACATTACCCATCTGACATGATGAGGTAGATAAATTAAGAAAAACAAAAAACAAACCCAAGAATAACACCAAAAGACCCCAAAAGCTGGAGGGGAATTGTTGCTCTCTCTCCAGGATGCCAACTGCTAAATAAAGATAAATGCTTTCTGAGGGTTTTTAGTTGCAATAATTAGAATGTCCAGAATATGGAACAAGAGGTATGTGTAAGACAGTTTGGAGGGATATGTTACAATTGTTGGTGCAAAAATTTTGGGTTGTAGGTACAAACGAACTAGTAAAATAATAGTGGAGTACTTCCAATGAAAATATCTCAGGGACAAGCAGTGACTGTTGGCAGAGCACTTGCTCATGAGGTAGATGTGCACAAAATCTTGTTTAAATTGAGAAGATGGCCAACCAGGTACTCATTACACTTTGGGCTTTTTTTCCTGGAGGAATTATGGTTCTGGTATTTATGCCCAGCAAGAAGCCCTGGAGTTTGGCTGCCAGCAGGTTTTGTGGCTCTACGGAGAAGATCACCAAATAACTGAAGTTGGAACAATGAATCTGTTTCTCTACTGGATAAATGAAGATGGAGGTATGGTAACATAAAGCTTGAAAACTTTAACAGAGTAGACAATTGGGACCATAATCTACAAAATGATTATTAGAATACAGACCATAATCTCTTTAATGAGGATGGTTGGACAAAGGACATGCCTATTCTTTTCTGAAAATTACTAGGTGTCTTAGGTGTGAGAGAAGAGATTCTGGAGCAGCTGTGAGTGTTGCCTGCTGATAACAGACTAAACTGCTGGGCTAGTCCACATGCTCAGAAGGGCAGAGTTCAGCCATGCACGAGGTCACACATCAGCTTTGGTGTCAGCAGGATATTTGATGTCCAAGGGGCTGTTGGCTTAGAAGCAGTGCAGACATGCTAAAAGGCAGCTTGCAGCTGTGCCACTCTTCAGACTCTGTAGCTTTCAGTGTGAGTGGCTCCCGTCATCACTTGCTGGCAAGTCAAATATTCCTGTACCATATCCAAAAGTATTTCAGCATCCAATCCAAAACTTCAGTTCTTCTATGAGGAACCTGAAGTTCTGTCCAGTGGTGGCAGGGAGAGAAAAACATGTCAGTCAGTGTCTGGTATCACTAATGGTCAAAAGATGCTTTCAAGATGTATCATCATTCTTGAGCCTGTTGTTACCTCTTTCTACCCACAGTCATCTCTGAGCAAGGTACATGCTGATTAAAAATTGTCTAGTTAATGAGCAGCCAGCTATTTAGGCATCTCAAAACCACCCATTGGGTGTGCAAGTATTTAGTGCTTGAGATGTGATAGCTGCACCTTATAACTGGTTTGGAAGCCTACAGGCAAGGGAATTAAAAGGACACCTCGTGACTTCCATGAATGCTGGCTCTCCAAGAAATTGAAGTGTTACTGAATTTTTGCCTGGCAGCAGATGCAGGGGTCATGCTGATTTCTTGGTAGTGCCATGGGTACCTTAGAAAACTGTCAGCTTTCTAGAAGACAATGCTCAGCTGCAGAAAACAGGCAACATTTTGTGGGGATAGCAGTGTGCCTTGTGTAATGTAGTGTGATGGAGATCCAGCTGCCTGACTCTCATCTCCAGTTCTGTTGCTTGTCATCATTACCACAAAAATCTTTACCACATCTGTAAGAAGACGGGTCATAGTCCTTCAGTGTTGAAAGAGTATGTGAAGCTTAATGAATGAAGTGATAAATATGAGACATTTTCTTCCTGTTGCAGCAGCAGTTGATTTGTCAGTGTAGATAGATGACCAAATTTTTGTCTTGTGGAACTTAGCTGGAAAAACATGAAAATAGATTTTGGCTCGTTCTGCCCAGGGAAGGACACTGAAGCAAGGACATAATTAGAATTCAGTATTCTCATTGTACTTAAACCAGGAATATGCTGGAAATATGCAGCTGCAGCACCGTACTGTTCCAAAGATCTGCCAATCACTGTGCTACCAGTGCCCTGCTGAATGGTGCTATTGTGAGGTGGCTGTAGCAAACAACTTGTAATTCCTGCCACCCAAGTGGGCTGTCTGCTGGCAAACCTGTCATTTCACAGGACATGGACATTATCCTCATGGAGCACTTCGCTGTCTCCCAGGGTGTCCAGTAACTCTTAATTTGTGGGATCTTTGGCTGAGAATCACTCAGGCTGCCAGCGTGTGTCATCACGTACCTGCCTGTGGCTTTGCACGGGATTTGTGCTTGTCATTGTGTCCTGTCACTTCACAAAGGACACTCACTCAGGCTTTGGTTTGGTTTTGTTATGCAAATGCTGCAGCTGAGAGGGATCAAAAAAAAGTGAAGGATAAACTGCAGATCATCATCAAAAGGAAATGCCCTTCTTTGTGTGTTCTGTGGTCACTGCTGGGAGCTGAACTGCTCTCCTTGGTTTATAACCAGAGGCTTATCCCAGGAAGGCCTGGAATGGGGGACAGCTATGCTTCCAATGGGAGCAGGCTTTCCTTGCAGCCTTTGCTGTATGTTTTGAGTTAAAGCATTGTGCCTAAAGGTGATATGTTGTCCTGGATGACAAGAGGACCCTGAAAAAATACTTTGTTTTTAGCATCAAGAAAAAAACTGCTCAGTTTTTGGTAAAATAGCGTGACTTGCTCTGTACTGTTCTTGTGTTCCCACTGCTGCTCTGAGGCTTATGATATGGCCAAAACTGGATCCCTGCTGTTGCATACATACTTCATTCATCAAACCCTATTTATAGTTTATGTTCACTAAGTGAGAAATTTAGACACCCTACAGTCCCTTCCACATGTCTCTTCAGAGCATGTAACTATCCCAAGAAGCTCTTGACATTGAAATCCACTTCCTGTCACAATGTCTGTACTTCTGCCTAGAGTATAGGCTTGGCTTTATGGAAAACCTTAAAATTTAAACATATGTCCAACCTGAAGATTGCTAACTATCAAGTCTGTGTGCAGTTTTGAAAAATTCTGTTTCTTCAGAATGATTTGCAACCATTTGGGCTCTACTTCTATCTTTAATGTTAAGGCATTGTGAATAGTATTTAGGTATTATTTAATATTTTTGTGCTGCAATTGAAATGGTGATTAATAGTACCCACTTCAAAATTTCATAAATTAAAAAGTAAATCTGTTAAAAGATCCTCTGGAACAATCAGGTAAAATTTAAGGCAGGTTTTGCTAAGTATTCTATAATTGAAACATTAGTTGTGCCTTTCACAATTACAGTGCTAAATAACAAAATCTAAATTGTAGCTTCTGTTCCAGTAGAGAGCCCAGCAACAGAGTGAAGGGAAAAACAACAAATGAATGAGGTGGCAGACAGAGCAAAGGATGAAAACATAATTGAGGAAAGCAAGTAGACAGACACAAAGGTGGTGATTGCATGAGGGAAGAGTTGAAGAAAAGTCTGAGGGGGAACTAAGGAGAAAGACTCAGACCAAGCTGGTAGAAGAAATTGACTGTTAATATTAGTGAAAACAAGTTTCTGGGTTCTCCTTTATCTTGAAGTTCACTTGGAATTTATCACTTTGGTAAAATATATATTTAGGTGAATTTCTTGGCGTTGTTACAGTGTGACTAGTACTGAAGGCATCCCATGAGTGTAATCTTACCTGCTCTATGTTCATGAGTACAGGTGTTTAAAAGCTGAAGTTGTGTAAGATGGAAGACCTCATTTAAAAAACCCCTTTAAACACTCTGATGAAATTCTGTTGTTAGAGCAAGCCTACCCCAGGTTTAACAGGGCACTGCTAAAGTGCAGTGCAGTACAGACAGTACTGCTGTTAATAACAGGAGGCAACTGAAGAGAAACCCTGACATTTCCCTTCCAATGCTTCTCTCCCACTCTTTGCAACTATACGTTTTAAGCCCATCAACATAATTTAGAAGGCAAATGGAGTCTTTGAGCTCACAGTCTGTTTTTTGAGAGATGGACAAACTGATGTCATACAGAGCCTGGTTTGGCATCAGTTCACAGAGAGGATGAGCTTTTGGCATGCCATGTTGGATGGTGTTATCATCTCTGCCGGATACCAGGGCAGCAGATGTTCCCTGGGTGGCCCCAGGCTGGTAGGCATCATATGTATACTTGACAAAATTCTACAGAGCAGCCTGTTTGGAACATTTTGAGACTTTCATGTCCTGTCTGCTCAGTGCTGTTTGGCGGCTGGTTTGGCCTGGCACCTTTTCAAACTAGCTCAAATCAATTAATATATGTTATTGAGCTTAAACAGGTTCTGGACAAGATCTGTGGCAACATCACCAGACAGAGGAGTGTAATCACAATCTTTGGTATCAAAGTCCACAGTATTAGGAGTTTTCTGTTAAAGAAAGCAGTGTGTCATATTGTGATTGGGTCACAAATGTAGAATATCAGGTTTTCAGTGTTTGGAATCAGGTGAGCCCTGTGGCTCTTAGAAAGTTTTAAAGTCTTCTCCTTGTGATAGTTGTGCCAGAATCAGGACCAGACATGCATGACAAGTAGGAATGATGCTAGACAGACTCCAAAAAGGGAATGCTGTTATTCCTGACTGTATGGGGAAGAAGAGATGGCTGATGTAATTACAAGTCTGGGATAGGTTGGGGAGTGACACTATGGGCTGGTCAAAGCAGACCAGAACATACAGCTTGTTCTAGGGTAGCATTTCTATACATTTTGGTGTGGCAGTTTACATCTATTACTGATGTGTGTATAGATCCTCATAAAAGGAACCTGGAACACTGGTAGGAGAGTCCAAATTAATAAATCAAGATGTGGCTACATTAGAAAGTTGAGTGCTGAAAACAGCCTTGGGCAGCTGAGCTCAATTTGCTCCCACAGACCAAGGACAAATACCATGTTTCTCTCTTCTACCCAGCTGCAAGTATTCACAGGATTTATAGAGATATTTTAAAGGGAGGTTCTCCTTTGGGAAAGCTTCAGTCAGGCCTGGATTTAGTGAACTTTTTGCAGCCAGGGAGAAAGTGGACATAAGATGTACATCTTCATTTTTGGACTGGGTTTTTTATGTGACCTAGGTAAAAAATAAACAAAACTCTTAATGGTTTGTGGATTTATTGGGCAGGGTAAAAGGTAAAGAAAAAACAAGGATTTAAAGTAGGGAAATAAAGTGGTTAGGAAAAAATATGAGGAGTACTACTGGAAGACTCTGGATGTCTTGACTTCTCAGTGCAAATTTGAGACTGTCTTAAAAGCCTCTGTCTGAAAAGAATAAAAGGTCAGTCTTCTCTGATAATAGAAACCAGTGAGTGCACTGTATGATGGCTTAAAATGAAAAAGATTAACTCTGCTGCAGAGATCAGATGGAAGAACAAAATCTACATACAAACTTGTGTTTTAAGTATTTACCAAGCATGGATTATTTAACCAAGTGTTTATTATTTACCATTTATCTACCATTTCATTAGTTTTGTTAGATGAACATTTATCTACGGTTCTTTTTCAAAAAGCAGACAAGAAACACTAGCTAACAAACCAAACTAGCTGAACAACTTGAGTTATTGTTGTTGTTGTTGGATTTTTTTTTACGATTGCTCTAATTGTTTAAAGAAAAAATTAGCACAGAAAAGGGGTGTCTAAACTACAACAAAGGATCATTAAGGAAGTCTCCTTCCAAAGAGGGTTGGCAAGATTTCCACTGCTTTGCTGGTTCATTAAATGAACTTCAGAATTTTTGGTGAATGTCTCATACTGCTGCTGTGGAATGGATATACTAAATCCCATATTCCTGAATTAAGTTAAACATTTCAGGGAAAGTTGTGATCTACCCTGGGACTATTAGGCATGACTTCCCTCTGCCTTTCTATTGTGAATCTGGTGACTGAACCATTTCACAGTTTGCAGTAGTAACACAGTGCAGTTACACAGTTACACGTACAATGCACTGAGGAAAAAAAAACACCTACAAGGCATTAGGCATGTATATATTAATGTATTAAATATGTTTCTTCCCCACCCACTGAAGTGTATGCAAAAGGTTCCAAACACTCAACAACAACTTAGCTGAACTGAGCATCTGTTTCTGTTCTTGGAGAACTCTGACAAATGTTGCATCTTACAGCATAGGGGTTATTTTTGATGCCATACAATCATGGAATATCCTGAGTTGTAAGAGACCCACTTGCATGTTTGGTATAATATCAGTAAACTTTTGTTGGTTTGTTCCTTTCCTTGTTTTTCAACCAATGCTTCTCTTTTGTTTGGCAGAAAATGAACTGGCAACGCCACCTTTAGATGGCATCATCCTTCCAGGAGTGACTAGGCAAAGCATTTTGGATCTGGCACGAAGCTGGGTGAGTGTTTTGGCAGTAATGGTTTCAGTTATCATGTTATAACTTCAGCAGAAGTAAACATTTCTGGTGCTCAGTATCTTAAAGTTCAGCTGATTTGTTTAAATCATGTGGTCATAGACCAGTCTGGCTTCCTAGAATCATACAAAGGCCTGGGTTGGAAGGGGCCTTAAAGATCATCTCATTCCAGCCCTGTGCCATGGGCAGGGGTACCTTCTACTGTCCCAGGCTGCTCAGAGTCCCATCCAACCTGGCATTGGAAAGGACCTTAAAGGAGGTATTCCAGCCTCCCTGCAATGAGTAGGGGCATCTTCAACTAGATCAAATTGCTCAGAATTGTGTCCAGCCTGTCAGAAACTCTGCTTTCAAGGTCCCTCTGGATGGCACCTCTTCCCTTCACCATGTCAGCTGCCCCACACAGCTTGGTGGTCCTGACAAGATTTGCTGGGTGTGCACTCAGTCTCTTTCACCTAATGGGAACTAAGGGCACGCTAATTCAGGCATTCTCAGGAGCATCCCCAGAATACCCCCACCTGTCACACAGAGCAATACCAAGCTTGTTAAAGTAGCTCCGTGTAGTATTTAACATGAAAATTCTCATTAAATCCACTGGTACCAGCAAGGGAACAAAGAATTACCATGCATGACCGTAGCTGGACTTCAGTCATCAGCTCATTATTTCTGCATTTAGTTCTCATGCTTCCAACCCTGTTTCTACTAACTAGCATGCAGCCTACCCAGCCACAGACTTGAAGTCATCTGTCTGTTTCCTCTTCCTGTTCTGTAGTGTAGCAATCCAAGAATTTATTTGGACACTTGGGATTAGATTATATCTTGAAATGCAGCAAACTCTGCCATACTGTATTCAAAGGTTTTATTGCAGCCTGGGTAAGGATGCTACACAGCCAACGGCTCATCAAGCCCAGTATCCTGCCTCCTGGGTTTGGCTGGGATTATGCTTAGAGTGGGATAACAGGAATATCATGTACATGAATTAAAAATTTCAAAGTCTGATGTTTGTTTCTTTCTTGAAACAACATCCCTTCAGTTGATTCCTGTGCATTCTTCAACTCTTGTAGAAGGTAAAACGCTTTCAGTATTAAAGCTGTGCAGTGCAAATAGCTTTACTCATACCTGCAGTACAGTTAATTTTTGTATGTGACAGCTGTGTGCTGGCTACAGTGGAAGGTTTCACTAGGGATAAAAAAATACATCATATAAATTGGCCTGGCAGGTGAAATTAATCAACAGTATGTATCTTGCTTTGGAATTGTCTGAGAGTGGGATTCAAAGGCTCTTTTGGACAAACTCTTAACATGCTAGAGACCATGAGTAGAGAGATCCAGTGTCCCATAACAATTCTTCTTTGTTAATCCCTAATGTCATACTGATATTCTGCACCAAAACAGAGGGAAGTGTTACTTAATCATGAGTGTTGTATCTAGAAAACCATTGGCATCTTCGTAGGGCTTTCTTTTGATAAAAATCTACCTTCTGTGACACTGGGATGTGTCACAAAATCAGAGTCAAAACTTGACTTACTGTCACTAGGCTAAAAGTTCTGCTGGAAATGTTTCAGTGTAGAAAATAAAAATACTAATGTTTTTAAACTTTTTACAATTCCTGTGGTTGCTGCTTCTTGTTCAGGGAGAATTCAAAGTTTCTGAACGGTACATCACCATGAGTGACCTGACAGCTGCCTTGGAAGAGAACAGAGTAAAGGAGATGTTTGGTGCTGGAACAGCCTGTGTTGTGTGTCCCATCTCTAAAATTTTGTATAAGGGCATGGTAAGGAAATGTCTCTCTTTTTTTTTTTTAACCCCTTTCCTTCTTTCTTCTGAATTTTATCACAGTTAAATGCAACTGAAGCGAAAACAAAGGGAGATAGAAAAGGTGCACTGCCTGGAAAGATGAACAGTGTCAGTATGTTTTTTTCGAACCAAGTTACTGGTTGTCAGAAGGGAACTGGGCCTCTTGTCTTCTGGGGTTTTTCCTAATAACTGAAAATACAAAATCTCAAGTTTTTGAAAAGTGAAAGAAAAAAAACATTTCCCAGCCTATTTGCAAATGTAGAAAAATGCATTTTCTCTCATCTCTTTTTTCAGCATTTTTTGCTAAGGCAGCTGGGAAGGGTGAGGAGAGAAAAGACTTTCATGGGGAACCAAATTTCTGAGCCACTGCTGTCCTTCCTTCTCAAGTTCCTCTCTTCCTCACCCCTCATTGCAGGGATCCCACCCAGCTGTGATGGAAGAGCTGTATCAGGACAGTGCACAGCTGCTTCCACCTGCTATTCACCATATGGGAGGTTTCTCCTGCACAGGTGGAATTCCCCAGGCATTCAGACTGTTAAGCCGACTTGATGCTCTTTAGTCAGCACAGAGTTAGTTCAGAGGGCTAGTGATAGTGCAGCTGCATAAAGGGTTGTGCTTTGTCCATTAAACACGATTAAGTACAATTAATGTCGGTTAGCTGATACTTCCTGAATGAATAAAATAGAATAAATGTTTTGCTATTACCTGATGCTAAAATAATATGAGACATCCACGTGCTTAGTACTGTAAATTGTAAGTGTATTTCTACACAATATATTTTGGAGTTAAATACTCTATATAATGTTACTACTCTTGCCTGCACAATATTCCCTCCATTTTGGACAGGTCTTTTGGAAGGCTTAGATTAGCTTTATTGAACCACAACGTAACAGTTTAACTTCCCACTGGCTTAGCAATGCCCTCCTGTTTAAAAAAACCAACCAACTAACCAAAAACCCAACAAAAAACCTAACCATGCTCTCCTACTCATAAGGACGGCTAGCCAACATGATAAATATTTATTGAATTTTTTGGCAGCCATAAGGTATTCATATGTAAAGCTATTATTACATGTTATTCTCTTTCTCTCCCCTTCTCTCTCTCTCCTTTATTCAACACCAGCACTTGCACATTCCAAGCATGGAGAATGGGCCTGAGTTAACAACCCGTTTCCTGAATAAGCTAAGTGATATCCAGGTAAGGTGTTTCCTCTTCTATAAATACAGATAAAATAAGAAAAGGGAAACATTTGAAAGGAATGGGAAATAACCTTTTTGGTAGTGATGCTGTAGATGGCATTATATAATAATATAGACACTTTTGCCTAGTGTGATTATTCTGTCTGTCAATTTTCTTTCCTTGAGAAAGTATGATAGGGATGAAGTATAGTATAACTTTTCCCTATTCATCTTGTAAGCTGGGTAAGAGTTGCAAGATATTACTGTTATCAGTGAAACCTAATACTGTTGTTAGAGGTTGCTTTTTAAGAGAAAAAGACAGGATTATGAAGCATCTTATTAACCACAATCACAAATGAGTACAGGTTAATCAATAAAGAGATGAGTGAAGCAATTAAACACTCACTGGGCACAGCCAGCTGATCACCATTTCCATTTCTCATTATCTTTCCAATCACATAGTCACTTTTCATTCTTAACACAGTTCCTTCCCCTGTCATTTGCTAAATATCAAAGTCTGTTTGGAATCAGTGCTTTATCTCCATGTGCTTTATCTCCAGGATCCAATACCATTTCAGGTGAAGTCAATGAGCAGCAGGTGATGGACCTTCTTGTTAAAGTTGTCTGGGTTTTTCCTTATTTAGTGTTGTTTATGGTATGGGGGATTTGGGGATAGGAAAAGGTCTTGGCAAGTTAAAAAGCCCCTTTATTTAAGATCTGATAGCAGTTGCTTTGGCAGTATTTCCAGGATGTCTTCAAATTGAGTCTGATGGTTTCCGTTTGACATTTTTGGCTCAAAGTGTTCTTAGATTTGCCACTAGAATTCTCATGTTGCTGCCAGTAATCTTGTAATCTGTGTCTTTCTCTCTTGAGACAGTGAGCAGCGTAAGACAAATTCATCCAGCTTTTTCCCTAGGGCATCCTTCCCTGCCCTTTCTGATCACAGTGTCAGAATGGGTCAGGCTGGAAGGGCCCACAGTGGTGTCATCTGGTCCCACCTCCCAGGTCAAGCAGGGCCATCCCAGAGCATAGGCCACAGGATTGTATCCTGACAGTTCTGGAATATCTCCAGTCAGGGTGACTCCACACCCTCTTTGGACAACCTGTTCCAGTGCTTGGTCACTGCACAATGAAGTTCTTCCTCGTGTTCAGGTGGAACTTCCTGCCCATTGCCTCTTGCCTTATCACCCTGGTTTTCCACCACCGACCAAGGCTCAGGAGGAGGCTGAAAAAGTGTGGATAACTAAACATTATTTTTCTTGGACCTTTTCACTTTATTTGCTTGTTGATGTGGACCTTTTCACCTTACAGCTGTGTATGTAGTCTGTGTTCATTAGTTACGTGCCAGGAGTAAATTTGTTACTGCTGGAAAATACCGGACTATGATGTATATGCTTAATTCTGGGTTCTCTTCCTTCTTTAAAAGAAAATCAGTAGAGTTAGGTCACATAATCATTGAAAACATGATTTTAAAGGGATTGGTGGTTGTTTCTCCATTAAGAGTCAATCAGTGGTTGCTGGTTGTGTTTCTCCCTGTGTTTCAGAAAGGTCTGTGTTTCAGACCTTTCTGTCTCTGGAGAGATGGGCTCATATCCAGAAGGACCCTGTGATGTGGCACAAAAAACAATGCTGGGACACAAAAAATGGACTATGTAATAATCTTAAAATACCAGAGGAGAATCCTTGACCATGGTCTTCTGTATTCTCTGCCAGGAGAAAAAAAATAGCAGATCTCTTTGCATTATCACTGGATTACTGTCGTATCATTTGGACGATCTGAGGCTGTAATTCCAAAGAATCTTCCAGTTTTGAAGAATTAAATGCAATAGAGATAGCAGTGAAACACATTTTTAGTCTCTGTGCTGTTCTGTTGCCTAAACTGGGGCAGTGTATCCATTTCATGTTGAGCAATGGGATTTTGTAAAAAAGTAGAAATTCTCAGCACCATGTCCTTCATGTTAACCTGTGACTAAAAGGCGCAGGCTCTATATCCCCTGTCATTATACCAGTTCCCTTCTGTGCAGTACATGCTTCTTTTATTATTTTCATATTCTCTTCATTATTGTGTTTCCAAGTCTGTTTTCATGCTGCCTATTGTTCTTTTGCTAGTCTGCCGTGTTCAGTGGGATGCTTTAGATGTGAACAGCTGTTCAGTGGAACCAGAGCTGGAGTGACAAATTAGAAACTCATGGGCAGAACTGATTTAATTTCTCATGCCAGTTGAGAGAGACAGTGGTGGCACTGCAATACACATTTCCCTTCCTGTCACTGAGTAGATATCATGATTACTAAAGGCTGATGAAGACTTCAAATTAAAGAGCATACGTTATAGAAATTAATGGTGTGCTTATGAATGAATTAGTGTTAGTACACTCTTCCAAAGCTGCTTTAGTTAAAAGATTTAGGGATGAGATTCTTTTTTCTGGGAATACATTCACTGAAATACCACTCAGATGTTTCTGTGGGTTTGCATCCAGGCTTTGAGAATAAACAAGCTTTTGCTATGCCCTTTAAGACATAGATTAAACTGCAACTTGAAAGGGATGGATAGAAAATAAGGTATATTGCTTATGCTGCGTGTTACTAAATACATTTAAACACTACAGGCAAGACAGCAGAGACATTTAATCAACCCCCCTTTCTTTCTCTGGGCAGTGGAAAACAACCAGAAAGGACCATATATGTGTTAATTTTTACAAAGAACGACCTGGAGGTGGTGGACAGTGAAAGAATGATCAGATTGGCTAGCCTGAGATCACAAAGCCCTTGACAGAATTAAAAAAGGAAGCTAAATCTGCTTTTATTAGCAGAAAGAAATGATCTTTGTTGTGGTGTTGCATCTTCATTCCCCTTCTAACTCTGGAAGCAGGAAACTCCAGTCAGCAACTCAGACTGGTCCTTGCAGCAATTTTTGTACCAGAGCATTAGATGATACTACTGCCTAAAGAGAGCAAAATCTACAAATAACTGCAACTGCAGAGCAGGAGCAGCAGAATTAATAATGGAAAGAAAAAGTAGGTGTGGTACTTGTGAAGATCAATTAGAAGAGTAAAGAGTAAAACTCCTTGCCTGCTGGAGTAAAGAGTAAAACACCAAACCCACTAAAAAGCATTGCTTTGTGGATCTAGAAGTGTGTTTCTTCTGGCTCATCCTGATTTGGAGCTGTTGTCTTTTCCCTGCTTTAGTGACCTGTTATCTCTTTTCCTGCTGATGCAGAACCCGTATTGGGGAAATTTCCTTTTTTCCACTCTGGAGAAGTTAAGTGATCTTTTCAGCCTACATAAAGCCTCAGCCTACATAAAGCCTCTAAAATCAGTCTTCATTTCTTTCTTGAAAGTGTATTCAAGCTCCCTGAATATAACACTATAAGGGAAAGGACTCCCAGCTCCCATCTGCTGCTGTCTCTCCACCTCTGAATTATTTACCTACTTGAGCCCTGTGTGTGTGTTTTGGGGTCTCTCTGGAGCATTGTTTACAGGACTGGTGACAGAGCTTTAGGACATGGAGCTAGTCTAGCAATCCAAAGTGCTGCCTTGGGGCTGTATCCTCCCCTGGAAGGGGGATATGGCTGCATGCCATAGGTTGCCTTCGTTTCTGCTTGGTGATCCTATTCGTTTGTGTACAGAAAGACAACTTGTTTTATTTTGGATTACAATTCTCCCTAATTGTACTCTGTGGTATTTGTGGTGGTTTTATTTCACATGCAATCAGAATGTTACAATAAAAAGCCACCTTGACAATAAAAGGAAATAAAATGAAATGTGTTTGTTTATTGGAGCTTGAGCAGGGGCATACTTAGGAGTGAATTAGTGGGCAGGCCTCAGGGAGTAGCTGCATTGAACTGATGGAAGTGAAGCAGGACTGTTCTGTGTCATCTGTAATGAGCATCAGCATCACCTCTTCCTAAACCAGCCATTGTAATGTGGGTAAAGCAAGCTACCTTTAGTCTGTGCCCAAATCAAAGGCAAGTAAAGGCACGAGAAACGATGTGAACTACTATCAGAGCAGTGGATATGAACATTTGTGAGGACAGACCTAAGAAGTTACCATAAATGTACACTGATTCTTTTAACTTTTGTTCTTACACTTCATTTTTTGCTTTGTTTCAGTATGGAAGAGAAGACAGCGATTGGGCAGTGCTGGTGTCGTGAAGGTGGCAGAGCTCAGACCCTCCAGACAGACCTGACATCTCAATAATGATAACTTCTGTAGCTGCCAGTGTGTAGCATAGTCTCAGTATCAATTTGCTCCCCCAGGATGATTGTCTCCACAATCCGGCCAACGTGAACACAATCATTTTGATTTCTACTGTAGTCCTGTTGGTAGAAGCCCGTCTTCTTGGTAGAGGTGCTAAATGTTAGCAATAGAACTTTCCTAAATGGTTTTCTTAGTGCCTCCTTATATACAGTGTAAAAACTTGTAAAATGCTCTTCAACTGCTCTTCAGTTTGGTTTGTTTACTGCCACCGTCCACAGAATATGTGTCACTTGAGGATGTTGCCTGTTACCTGCCCACAGGGTTCTGTTGACATAATTCTGCCTTTTGCTCTGTGTTTGGGAAACAAATAGGTTGAGCCACACACTCCATCCTTTCTGCTCTGCTTGTATGGGAGATCCCTGAGTTTGCATAGACTAGTAGATGCCCTCATACTCTGTCCAATAACTGGCCTTCAGCCCAAAATTCTCTGAGTCACTCCAGCCTGCAAGATGGTCCCTGTTGGCCTATTGCCCTTCCCTCCATGGGCATTTGCAGTGGCTGCTTGGGCAGTGCAGACCTCTCTAATAGCTGAGTACATCTTTTAGACATGATTTAAAAGGCTGTGTCAGACCCTGCCGAGATGAAAATTCCCCTTTGGCCTAGCAGAGCTGGGCTCTTGCACACACAGTGTTGCCTTCCAGGTGAGTGTCTAGGAAATGAGATTAGACAACCTTGGCTGTGAAAATTGAACCGTTCTTCACAGCAGCCAAACCTTTGGGTTGAGGAATTCACTGAGGATTTCTTTCGTCATCCACCCACGTAATTCAGGTCAGAAAAATGGTTTTCTTACCCCTTTCACATATTTGCTGTATTCAGCCTCCATTGACACGTGTACTGTAGAAGGGCCTTCCTGTTTAGGAACAAGCAGTGTTGTCAACAGAACACAAAATGTCTAGAGGGAAAGAGATTTCATTCAAACCCTGATTTCATTCTGGTTAAGCAGATAATTCATACAACTGCTGCTTTCTCACATGCAGTCTTGATACTTTGGAAGCAATACAGAGCATGTAGCCCATAGCTGGGGAGGTAACTGCTGCAAATGTTCACTAATGATCATTCTGTAATATTTATTAGCTTTCTCCTTCTGCACACAGCTTTGTTGAACAGCTTTAAGATACCTCTTGCCAAAAAGGATAACCATATTCTGTATCAATGTTCCAAAGTGCTACTTCAGTATAAAACTGGTGGAACTTTATTGACACTTTATTGGAGTCCTGTAAGAAGTAAAAGTGAAACGTTTCTTGTTCTAGTTTGCAGTAGAGATGCACCAGTATTAAGGGAAACATTCAGCACTTTAATTTTTTTAAGACCAACAGTATCTCTCCCATGCTTACTAAGTCCTTTGTATTTACTGGCTTTTGTTAACATAGTTTAAAAAGGCAAAATATAATTTCTAGTGGACCATCCATGCCTTATGCAGCTGTTAAAGAGCTGCCTTTTGGCTTCCTGTTCATTTTTGGTCACATTTTGAAGTCCCCTCCTTAGCCATCACTTTCTTCTGCTCCCTCAGATGATATGATTTTTCCTGTCTTTGACTGCAGTCCAGTCTGATCTTTTAATGAAGAACAGTTGAAGGTTCTCTCTGACAATGTAACTATTGTTAAAAATTGATGGATAATTTCTTCTTTAGTCTACAATTGCAACCACAAAATGTTGTTTCACTTACAATAGCGATGGTGTTGTTACCATTTGAATCTGTATCATGTGCTGGTCTTTGTTCAATATCTTACTATGTGTTATAAGCTGCTGGTAGTCTTTCCTTTTATTTAATTAGATGGCTGGAAAAAGTGACATGGGGAATATGTCTAGATGCATTGTGAGGTAGAGAGTTTTATCCAACGAGACCAGTATGAAAATTAAAGAGTGCCTTTAACCAGAGTGTGGCATGGAGCTCTCTAAAGATTATGTAATGAGCAACCATTTATGGCTTACTGATACTGAACTATCTAATCTTTATCTTTAGTTCATCTTTGATTTAGCAGCAAATGGAAAAGGGAAAATATCAAACTTCAGATGCATGGCAAAGTGGTTGTGCGATACCTTAACATCTCAGCTTTGATAGAGTTGACATATGATGCCATATATCCAAAATCCCCATGAAGGCCTCAGTATACCAGCAGCAATCTATTCACTAGGCAGAATGAATAAGGACCAGTTAGAAGAATTATTTTACTGAAATGTAAACCTGAAAGTTGTGTAAAACTTTTCTTAAATTGGTTGCAAGTCATTTAACATGAAGAAACCAGGTGGTTTCATCTGTTGTGTTTTGCACTGTTTCCTGCACTGACCAGAGAGACACCTCTGTTTTTTCTGCTGATGGAGACTTCAAAATGAGGAGAATTGATAGTGGAATGACCCACAGACATGAGTTGTCTTTTCTCAGAGGGAAGAATGAAAATGTGGACCTGTGTCTTTAACATCTTGGTTAATTGCCTTGCTCTGTCTTTGTCAACTCGCAGCTGTGCTTGTTTCCAAGTGCAGTCCAGGGGAATAGGTTTTAGATTTTAAACTTTGAAACCTAAATAAGAGAGCTGACAGGTCAGTATAGTACAGGAAATTCTTCTGATGTTGCATGCTGTCCTACTCTGAATTCTGACGGTGCATTTTATCCCCTTAACCAAAGGAAAGAAATAACATGTGTAAATAACAATCAGTATTTGATATTCCATTCTCCTTGTTTTCGCTTGTAAAATTTAGGAGGGAACTGTGGTATTCCCTGAGCTGGTAACAGATTGTAAAAGAACATCTGCACATCTTTTCTCCATGTGCCCTATTTGTTTAATTGCAACAGATTTACATAGAAAGAGTATGGTACATCATAACTAGGCAATTATCCATTCTTCATCACTGAGTTATGGTTCTGTTAATTGATCGTTTAAGACATAAGATAGTCTAACATTAGGAAAATTTGAAACTGTTCAAAAAAGATCAACAAATTAATATTGTGTGATATTTGCATAATTGGCTGCAATTATTTAATGTTTAATTGGGTTGATCAAATGAGATTCAGCCTTTCACATGCTTATGTTTTACAAACACTGGTAGTTTAAAATGATAATAATGAAATCTAATTTTCATATGTTCTTTCTTCTCCTCTTCATTCTTTTGATTATTATTTTCAGTATTGAGCATGTCCTTAATTTTCAGTTTGGTTAGCATGATTCATGACTAGGAAAAAAAGTCCTACGAATAACAGAATTTTCGTGAAACTGGCATTTCGTACAAGCTGTTCTGGTGCCAAGAATTATTGCTTCAGCAACTGGCATTACTACACCAGATTGTTAACTGCAGTGAGGGCAGATTCACTGAGAATTGACAGGGACAGGCCCAGGTGAGGATGCTAATAAAGGTTCCTAGGGTAGATGATGTGATAGAGCAGTGCAAAGCAAACATGATGTTTCTGGGGTACAGAGGGGAAGACTGATAACACAAAAGGAACGTAATGAGATCTCTCTGCCCAGCCATTGTTTACACCTGTTCAACTATCTCAAGCCAAGAAGCAGTTTTCAGCCACTCCTCCTCTTTGTAACCTCTTGTTTGGGTTTGCCTAATTCAGCATAGAGATATCATAGATCCTTTCCTCTATGCTTATTATTTATCCTCAGACATGAAGAAATTCGGAAAAATGAGGTACTTGGAAGTAATTTGGAGTGCAAGTTATTTGAAATGTCTGTCTTCCAAGAGGTAGACAGAGAAACAGCTGGGACTGATCTCAGAGCGGCCTAATTAGAGGAGGAACCCTCTTGAATTCAATGGCCTCTCCAAAACAATCTGCATAATCCCAGCAGATTTCTGAGTGTGAGCTGTCTGTTCCCTGTGCCTTCTCTTCTGTGGGCTAGAATACAGAGATGTACAGAGCTAGTGGCACAGCCTGGCAGACTGTGGTGCATTGTCTTCCACCCTCCTGAGGGTAAGTTTTAATGTTCCAGTGGCAGGCTGATACCCTGAGAGGTGGCAGCTGTAAATGATGGCTGAGCATGCCCTGAGACAGTTGTTGCCCTGTTCCTTGCTGTCTCCCTTTCACACAGGCTTGCACCCCTTTTCCCCTTTTTCTTCTATTGTTGTCTCATATATGAAAGTGACTGTTTAAGCAAATTCGCATTCTTCCTGCTTTTAGCAGTAGTGACAGTTAAAAAAAAAAGGGGTAATTTTTTCATATTCCAGGTCTTGAAGGATCAGAATTGTGCTTTACCACCAGAATGTGTAATCCCTGAACAGACTCCCACTGATTTTGTGACCTTGGAAAAGTTATCTAAACTCTTTCTAAGTGCAGAGTCATAGTACTACCACTTATACCACTTTTAACTCTAATCCAAACTTTGGCTTAAAAACCTATTTCATTACAGATCAAATTAAGTTTTCCAAAAAAAGCTTTTTAACAACAAGAAATATGCCACGTGAAAGTCCAGTATTTCAAGGACTGTATTAGAATACACTTACTTGGTTATGCAGAGAAAAACATTATTTAAATGAGAAATACATTCAAGGTTTTCTGCATAAACACAAAAGCGTGTAACAAATGTAGTTCAGAATATAAAAATGAGCATACAGAATTATTTTGACAAGAGAAATTCACCTCAAACTAGGCTATCTTATTAAAAAAGTGATGCTTGAAGGAATAATAACACCTCTCAATGTAAAGTCATTTGAATGGGACTGTCTCAGAGGTGCACTTGGTCATGTAGCACTGAGACAGACCTCTTTATTGGTCTTCACCAAAAATTTGCTGAACTGCAATGCTTACCAACTTGGAAATATGAAATACCTGTGTTTTACTTTATTTTGTCTCTGTCCTCAAGATCTGGAAAAATAATTCATAGGCCCTGAATCATTTAAGCTCAAAAACTTCTTAATAAGTTACTTGTACTTTTAACCACCAGAGCAAAGGAGAATGTTGGCATTGCATTGGTGAAAAACACTGTTGTAGCAGTCCTACTGTCCATGCCTTGCTTTGAGCATGACTCTTATTAGTAGGAATTCCAGGATATTTCCTCTGACTGTGCAAATCTGAGTGCCATCTCTAGTACACTTGGCGAATATATCCCCAGCTCCATAAACAGAACTAACTTGGCCATTATCTTGAGCTAGAACAGTCAGGTCCATTAGGACTTAGCAGATGAGGAGCAATACTAAATTACAGTAGCAAATAGATTTGAAATAAGATTAGTCAATAGATTTGGAATTAAGTTTTGGAATTAGTAGCTCAGATAAACAGAAGTCTCATTAATCACACTAGCAAGGTTAACCACACCCAAATATACTAAAAAAAAAAAAAAGGTAATTATATTCACCACTAGTAACAGCGTGGTTCTCTCTGAATGTGAGTTTATACTCTTTGCTTATCTTAAAACTTATTATCTGATTTTTACCACAATCCTGCATTTTCATGCCATGCTTTAAAAATAAAAATGTCTCTTAAATTTCATGTTCATGGGAAGATCTTAAGAATGATTTAAGACCTTGATTTAAAATTTTAAAGCCTTTAAAATATGTGCTGGGTAAAGTTAAGGTAGAAACAGGGAAGGCAACTTTGTAGAAGTACTTGACTTGTGTTCCAAAAGATTTACCAATGCTGGCCATTTTTGGTTTTTACCAAAGAGGTATGCCGGGAATAGTTGATAAAATAAGCTTACTGCTTATTTTTCTAAGCAAGAGTTGGGGGAGTTTTTAAGGGCTGGTTCTCTTAACACTAACTCTTTATAGTTCTTGGTTCTGTCAGGCTTAGAGCAGTCATTTCAGGGGGAGATGGAGGAGCTCAGAAGCTTATCTCGGGCTGTAATGTCTTGCAGAAACAGATTTTCTGTCACTTTGTGATCAAAGTGATTGAGATATGAACATGGAATCTTTTAAACTTTGCACGTTTTAATAAAAATTCTGGTTTTCGTTTCAGAGTTCTGATATGGTGTTGCTGAACTTTTGTCTTGCACTATCACGGTGCAGTAGCTTATAGGAAGAAAGCAAACATTCTTACTCTTTATGTAATCACCTTCTTTCTATATGCCAAATCCCCTGCTCACTGCGATTTGGTCACCACTAGAATCGTGATCACTTCGGGTGAGATAACTGCACCCTAGTTGTTCTAAAACTTAGTTCTTAATGCTGGCAGCAAATGCCAGAGCAGTAAGTGAAAACTCTGATGTGTCCAGAACAGTGTGCCAGGAGCAAGAGTGAAAATACCCGTCCTGTCAGTGAGGGCAGGAGCACATCATCACCATCCTTGTGCAGTCCAGCTGAGAGACTACCCAGGTACACCAGAAGTCCGGCAGGATCAGAGACTGATGTTGATATTTAAGAATGCTCTTACTCAGTTGCTTAAATACCTGCATCCGTGCCTAAATTTTGAACTCTGGCCCGTGTCTTAACTGAAACCTGCAACCTACTTTTTATATGTGGTAAAACGGTGGAATATTTGGTCAAACAGGTAATGCTCCATACCATCTAACAGATCAGTGATGTATTCTCTTCCCATAATGTGTTAAGCCCAGTGGTTGACTAGAACTACAAGTAGGAGACAAACACATCATTAACACTATTTCATAGTCGTGGATGTTCACACAGAGTGATCCTTCGTCCCCTGGGGAGATGGTTTGGGCTCACGTTGGTCACTCAGTGACAAAATGTAACAGGTTCTTTGCCATAATGGAGAAAAGTAAGAGTTTTATATGAAGCTATTTACAGACAATTTCTGTTGGAAAGCCAGAAGTCCCAATCTACTTGGCCTTTGAGGCATTTATTAGAAGGGTGCAGTAGTAGTTAGTGAAATTGTAGCACATAAGCAGTGGGAAATTAGCAACTTAGAGAGGGAGAAGTAAACACCTCTGAAGGGTCTCTGTTTTCTCAAATGTTGAAAGCTAACTGGGTATTTTGCAAGAGTCTGAGGCATATAAAAGCAGTAAAGGACAGATGTGTGAAAGAATACTGGATAAACTAAAGGAAACTCTACCTCATTCTTCTCTAAAGGTTTTGTAGCAGCACAATTAAGCGCTCCTAATGGCATTGTTACGTATCGACCATCTGGCATGAAAGAAGCACTATATTTGTATGTCTGTAAATCCTGTAAGAACTGTATTTTGCTGGCAGTAGAAACAGTCTATACTATTTGCAGTTTTCCTCATCAAATCTGTTATTATGCAATGTTTCTGTCTCCAATAAAGGAATTTAATTGGCACCTGTTTGTGGCATGTTATGAAATCATCGGTGTTGAGTACAGCTAACTGAGTGTAATTATCCCATAGATGGGAGCTGCTGTGAAATAAATTCTTGAAGGCTGGATTAAAATTTAAAAAAAACCCCAAAAACTCCTGAATGAAGTGTGGCATGTAAGAACAGCAAAGCAAGGCTCAAGTGGCAGACGTGCACCTACCCTGCCAAGCCTGGAGGCTGAGCCAGTTATCTCACTTACAGTAAAATTCTGGACAAATAAAGCAGCAGAAGTACCTACCTGCTAACCATGTAGTCATGAAACAGTTTTTAATATGCCAGGGCTGTGTAGCTGAGATTTAATAAGGCTCCAGTTCTAAGGTTTTGGGGGTGATAAAGTCACAAGGGAGAGAATGCTAGAAAACAGCTTTATACTTGGAGCACTTATTTCACAGGGCATTTTTGTGCAGTCATTGCTCTGAAATATGTCAACCAGTGGGAAGCCTTTTGAAGATGGAAAGTACTGAAAGTGAGTGTCATTAGAATCTTGACATTTGCCATTTGTGGTGGCTGTATTTACGAAAATCTGTACGTATTCCCCCTTTCCAGTGCGGGGAATACTGTGATTAAAGGTAGTACTGATCCATGCTGTGGTAAAGTAAACATCAGGGTACATTTTCCACCTGGTTCGGTTCTCAGTGACTTCAGAGGAAGCTGGCATGGATACAGGACACTTTAAAGAAGCTGTAGATAGGTAAGTACTAATAGTTATAAATTACTGCCAGGAGAACGAACCTAACATGTCAGAATCTGAATTTTTCCTCTGTCTTGGCCTCTTCTCTTTCATCCTAAGGGAACCTTTCTTAACTGTAACTCTGGCTTTCAAAACTCACTTATCCCAAGTAGTAATAAGCTGAGGACTGATTATACAAGGTGCTGAGTGAGCTTCAGAGTCTGACCTGTGCCTTTTAGCTAAATTTTAAAAGACTTTTCTTTTCCTCCCATTTGAAACATCCCAGTAGCTGGCAATAGCTCTGTCCAATAAAGCACTTGAAGTATCACCACCACCACTATGTTGTTGGGGCTGGAGAGTACCAATTCTGAGGACTTTGATCCAGGATACAAACTCTTGTAAAGCTGATGTGACCAAAGAAAACCCCATGCCCACAGTTTTAAAATAATACAGTGATAGCACAAAGCAGAAAGCGAATAACCTGCACTGTACTCATATAAAGAGGGCATGAAAACAAATTTGGGGATTCCATTATAGGAAGAAATGCCAGTTTTAAGAGCACGTCAACAAAGGTGTTGAATTGAAGCTTTTCTTCTCCCTTTAATTCTGCTCAGTGTTTTCATACTGTGGCATCACAGTGGTGATTTTTAACAGCTGATGATGAATTACCCCATTGGCCAAGAAGAGCAAAATTTTCTGTATTAGTACCTCTGTTGTTCTGGATGCTTCTCCAATGACAAACTTGTAAAAGAATATAAAGAATGTGGAAGGTGTGTCTGCTACTCTCTCTCCCAGAGGGAATGATTTTTAATGCCTGGTAAGAGGATGTTTGTCATGCTTCACCTGCAGGTGGTACTATATTGTATCTATACAAATTAGGGATTTTAAATTCTGAGCATTCAAGGAAATTGTTCTTCTGAAATAATTTCAGTATAACCTCTGTTTATTAACACTTCTCATTTTGTACATGACATAATTCTTTCAGAAGATTCAGCTTTGGTTTATTGAAGCTCATAGTGGTATTTAGACAATTATCCTTAACTTTGATGGTGGTGTAAGTTAATACTTTTTTTTTTTTTAGAGTGATGTAAAGAAAACTCATACACAAAGAAAGGATCCTAACCAAACTGAGTATTTGTGAGATAAATCGATAATTACCTAACCCTAAAGGAGGAATGCACAACAAAATATTTTAAATGGGTGAGCTCTGACCACAGACTCTAAAGTGCACCCACACTTTACATTTCAACACTACATGAGTAATGTTTCAAGTGGTCTTCTTACTGAGTTAACAGTTACTTCTGTAAGTAAGGCACATGTGCATATTCACAGCCTGCAAGACATAGCCTTTCAAAGAAAAAGCTGATTAAGTCAATGCTGATTTGCTGTGTGGGATATCTGAAGTGGCAGTCTGTAAATGCTCAGGAGCAGACCAGCCATCCTTGGTACACAGCAAGTATTCAGGGAACTTCCAGGGTCTGCCAAAGGCAGATGTAGGCAAAGCCCTGCTCTAGATGGGGCCTGTGCAGGTGAAGCTGTGGCATGATCTGGAGTTGTGTGCTTTGCAGGATTGTTGTGTGTGAGGGAGTTGATTTTATATCTGTCCTTTATAGATGTGCAAGTTAAATACATTCTGGGAGGGTGCCACCACCAGAAACAGCCAGGGCAGTTCTGACACTCATTTTGGCAGGGATGAAATTCATCTACTGTACCACACCACAGTCTTAAAACAGACTGTGACTTAGCTGCCTTTTAGGTGACACAAACTTTATCATCAATCAGAGCCACTGGAAACAGCAGTTTGATCAGAGACTACAACTGGTATTAGTTCAGAACCCAACTTCAGGTGATTTCTGTGCCCTGAGTGTGATGAAGAGAATGGCTCCACTCCTTTCCAGCTGCCCTATCCCTGACCTCTGTGGCACTGCTGGCACTATTCCAGTTGCAGGGTGACCAGATCTGACCCTGCTTGGCCACAGGAAGGCAAAAGCATATGCCCAGATGCCATAGGCAGGAAGTGCAGGGCTGCTCTCTTAGCACAGCAGCATCTGTAAGGGTGTGAAGGCAGTTCAGGAATCAGCCCCTATCAAACATCAGGATCTGAGGATCTTCCAGGTGCCAGACACTTTTATTATGGCTCTTAAACCTTAATGCACCAGACCATGCTTAAGTCATTGCTGAGTTCTGGGTTAATTTTATTTTTTTTACCTTCCTTTAACTCATATATACCTTGTGCCTGAGCAAAGTCTGTAGTATTTGCTTTACTGTGAAGTCCCAGGTTGGATAAGAAATGACCTTCTGAAGATTTTGTATCTTTGTCATAAGGGCATGTCTGAAAACCAGCTACAGCAGACAGTGGAAAATACACCCATTCAGGAAACTTTAGTGCTTTAAAATTTCCAGAAAAATGTCACAAATCAGCTTATTGTCCTGGGATTTTTTACCTCTAGGGATGGGCATTTCACCATCCTATTGTTCTGGATCCTCCCAGCTAAGAATCACATTGCTTTTAAATGCTTATAAACTTCCTATCATTCCCATCCTCCACTGCAGAGTGTATCCTTATACAAAGAACAGAAAATCTGAGAAGTTTGTCAGGTGTTTATATTCCTGTCTTTAAAGTGCACTCCCACCAATGCCAACCTGTAAACATAACTCATAGCACAAGTACCCTTTGCTACTCCCTCCTTTTGCAGGTAGAATATTTTTATGGCTCTGGAGGAAAAAACAGTAGAGTCTGATCTAAATTCAAGGTTAGAAATCCTCTCTAATCCCAGATGCCAATGCCTTTTCCATGGAGAGTTCAAAGGAGTGGGTCAGTCACTCAGCAGTGGGGACAGATCCCACCTGTCCTCAGTTTGTTGTAATCAAAATGTTTACTTCGCTTGTTACACTTTGTCAGGTGTCAGCAATCGCCACACAGTTCCACTTGCAAAGTCATTACTTGGCTTGTGAGGCTGCGAGGAGAGATGGTTGTCCAAGGCACGTTGCCTTGCTAAGAGAAATGACATTTCCCTCTGCTCTATCTTGGTGTCTTCATCATGGGTGCCTGTGTTAGGCTGGGAAGTGCTGATAGCTGCTGTCAGGTGAGTCACTAATCCAAAGCTCTTCAGATTTCTCAATGGCTGTGCCAAGGACTTCTCACACTGCTGAGTTTGTAGCCTCTGTGTGTGTGTTAAGCTGGGAAGCAAACGACGTCAGTGTCATGGCGTGTTTTCCTCAGGGACTGAAGAAACAGAGTTTTGGGAATGTAGGCTTTGCTTGCATAGCAAGAATTCTGATTGAGGAACCTCTGCCTTTTGGTTGTGCCACGTTCCTGAAATAAGGCTTTTTTTAAAAAAACAAGTTGAAGGCATAGTATTTTCTAACTTGATTGCCTGAATTTTTGGTGTTGTGGAAGGAGTCCAGTGAGACCCCAAATGCTGCACTTTTCCCCTTCTGCAGTATGACTTCCTAAAGAGGCAAAGCACACTTTATATATATATATGTGTGTGTGTGTCCATGTGTGTGTGTATATATATATGTGTGTATATATATATATTTATTTATTTTTTTACTTCAGGGAATCCAGGCTGCAATCTGCCAGCCTGGGCAGAAGCTTATTTAACAATATGTGCATGAAAGCCTTGTAACTGAGACTGGTATTATGCATATGGACCATAACCAATCAGCATGTTTTTAGGTCAGATGGCTGCCTGGTTTTGAGAGGTGAATGTTGTTGAGTTCCTACCTTGCAATTCCTTGCATCTGCTGGGGTGAATATTAGGGCTTGATGGTACCTTTTAGCTCTCAGAATCCCCTGGAAGGATTCCCTTATGCTGGTATATCCCAGTAGCATAAAGGAAGACTCCTTATTCCACATTTCCATCACATTTCAACAGCAGCAAAAAAATCAGCATCTGTGTTATTTACCCATTTTTGCATACATGTAATATTGACAAGTTCTTTAGTACTAAGATAACACAACCCGTAAGTTAAGAGTGATGTCAATAAGCAAAAATTTCATCCTGAAAAAAAGGAAATGCCACCAGTTTTACAAGGATAATATCATGTTAAAACCCCAACTTTATTTTCTTGAACATGTGCATATCTCTGCCAAGCCTCACAGCCTCTTTATGGCAACCTTTTCCTGGAAAGAGAAAGTAGCATGAACAAGGCTTTATTATCTGTTACTGCAATTTAAGCAGCATGGAGGAAGGCCAATGTGAAAACTCAGTGAAACTCTCATCAAATTATATATGAAGTTCACAGCAAAATGTATCTGCTGTAGAGTTGTTTAACCTGTTTTTGTCTCTGATAAAACAGATATCATCAGGAAAAATGATTTTGTGTCTGTAGATCTGGTGGCCAGAAAATGTTATGATTTTCATTTTAAAAAATAGAAGTAATTTTTCAGGAAAAAATAAAATTATGACTCACAGATAATCAGTAATCAACCAAGAATATTTTAACAGTTAGTACTTCATTCAGTCATACGATGATAAGTTTGAGATCTTTCACAGGAAAACTGAAAATCAAACTGCAATTACAGTAAATTGCAAAAACCAGGATGGCTTGTAATGATTTATTTTTAAAAGACACTGCTTCCCTTGGTGTGCATAATCTGCACTTCTCTGCAGCCTGCAATATAAGTTTATCAGTTAAGTGATTTTCTTTAGGGAAAAATTATAAGCAATCTGGAAAGGAAGAAGAGATTAGCAGTTATCCTTGATCAGTTCCTTTCTGTGCTTTTGAGGAAGACAGGTAACCCTCCTAGCTCCTATTTTCCAGCTGTAAAATGGGGCTAACAGCTCCCTGGAAAGGGAGTGACTCCTGTGAGGGTAAATGCATGACAGGCTCTATGATCCATGAGCAGGGGAGGACCATATGGACCTGACGACAGATTCCACCATGGCTGCCTTCTCCACATTAATTTGTAATAGCAGGCTTATTCTTTCAATTAAGCCCTACAATCACATTTCTGCCAAGTTCAGCGTTGCCTCCAGTTTCAGTAAAACTTCACAAGCTGGAACACTGCCTACAGCTGACAGTGACATTTAAATGCGAGAAAAATCAAGCTTATGCATGGCCAAACCTTCTATAATTCCAGGCCTTGTCAGCCTACAGTATGGGTTCTGGTTTAAACAAATAAACACCCAGCTCATTTTCACCTAACCTTGGAAGAGTTTTCATTCCCTAAATGTTCTGCTCTGAATCCCAGGTGATACTTTCTGGGATTATGAGTGTTCAGAAGCAAATTAATTACACCAACATCAAGCATCTGGGCACAGTGCTGTGTTTTTGCATAAGAGTGTCTGTCCATTTAAAGCCCTCTCCTTTGTGCATGGGGACCAGAGACAACTTGAACCTCAGGGGAGGAAGGAAAGTTGCAAGGAGGGTTTTGGAGTCTATTCCAGGAAGTCAGGTTTCTGTGCGCGTCTACTGGCCATAATTTTTGGATATGCACTTTTCCTAATTGAGGTCCACCTGTTTTGAAGATACAAAGTTCTTTTATGTCACTAACCAGCACAGAGTAAAAGAATCCACACGGGTGAGACTTGAAGCATTTACTGTGTTTAGCTCTGTGATCTTGACCCAAGCCCACACGACAGGAAAGCCCTGCAGCCATCTGTGGAACAACAACGCTTTAGTTATTGCTTCAGAGAGAAAAGACAGGCTTAAGCTGCAGTTCGGTGACTTACCCAAAATCTTTCAGTTCCAAAACTGCCTGGCTGCATGTGCAGCTTGTAACTGCAAGAGCCCTTTGGTGCCTGTGTGTGTTAGTGAAGAATTGGGCATTGTGGCCTCCTGCCTGGCCAGGTGAGGATGTGGTCAGGCTGGCTCTGCTCACTGTGCCTGCAGGAGAGTCCCCTCCACAAGGTTATTCTACAGCTGCCTTCCTGCTCCTTTATGTGCCACCACAAGCGTCCAACTGACCAGGCAATCTTTGGGTGTACAAGACGTGGTAAAGTGGCTGAGACACACAGAGTAAGGCCTGTGTTTGGCCTCTTCCTTCCTGCTCACGAGTGAACTATTTCTGTTGCTTAGACACACGATGTAATGCTGGTTTGAAAGAAAAAGGGGGAAAAAAAGAACCAAAAAGGTTCTTCTGTGACCTCCACTGCAGAAGCAAGAGTTGGCATGTGCCCTGGAGCCACTGCAGTCAGTATCTATTACGTTCATGTCTGTATCTTGTTCCTGGTTTTGCTTTTCCAGGTTAATGCGATTTTCAAATGCCTGAGCTGCAGGAACATTTGTTCCCTGATAAAACGCTGAACTCCCAACTTTTCTTCGTTTAGCTTGTGCCTAAAATCTGCCTTGTCTCCAGCAATCATGTTGTGACCCCTCTGATTTCCACAGGCAGAATGACTCTAGGTTCTTTATCACAATTCTAACTTTCTAAGCAAATTATTCTTTTAACTTGAGATGCCTGCTTGGCTCTTCCTTCTACCTGAAGAAAGGCATCCATCGAGGACTGTGTGCAGTTCTCGCTTCCCCTAGAAATTGTAGGGAAGGAAAGAAGTTTTTTTTCTGTGCACAAATGAAAAAAACAAAATAACCTTGCATATTTTAAGTTCACAACAGCTTCCTCTGAGTAAACACAACACCACAAAGAGAACAGCAAAGCCTCTGTGAGGAACCAGTGGATTTTTAGACCTGCTGTACATAATCAACCTTCAGCCCTGCTTACAACCCAAGTGTGAAGTACTGTGCTCTTACTCCTGTGCTTAGGGGCATTTCATCAGTGCAGACAGAAGGCTGCAGATCTGCCAGTGGAGCTGCATGTGGTGTTTATACAGTGAAACCATACCTGGCCACAGCCCCGCACAGGAAAAGTTGTACAAGGAAAAGCACATTTTCTTTTGCTAGAACAACGGAGTCATTTGGGGCTTCGGTTGGCACAGCTATGCCGGGGAAATCACAATTCACCATGCTCCTAGCTGGCATTGCTGTTAGCAGAAGTTTGGAACGGAGTCCTAGTCTCACAGGACTCTCATAGCTCAGGAAGAACAGATTGCCTTTAAACTTGCTGATCCCAGGCGACTCAGGCCTTTGGTGTTTTCTTGACAGCCCTGGGAGCTTGTGTGAGCTAGAACAGGCTTTGCAGAGCTTTTGTAATGTACCGTGATTTGTTTTAAACTAGAATATCCTTCCTTCATCTGCAACTGCTTCTACCACATTACTTTTTGGAGCAGACTGGAGTAGCTCTCCAGAAGGTAATTTGTAACCATTTTTGCTTTAACCCATAACCATTTATTTATCTGATATGAGAAGTTTGCTATAGGTTTGGAAATTGGATCTTGTTCTGGTTACCTTTCCAGCTTATAATGTGGTGTAGGAAAAAAAATAGGTCAACCCTCCAAAGAAAAAAATATTCTCTTTCCCCTGCCATTCAGCACCCTAACCTCTTAAAAAAAAAAAAAAAAAGGAAGCAAAACCAAATACAGAGAACAGAGGTAGTGTATTTCAACGTGAAACCTTCTCTGTTGGTCCTGCCAAGAAACACAACAGTATTAATTAATTTTGTACTTATTTAAAAGCTTTAGTACTATGTTCCTTCCAAACCAAACAAAAACTGATATAAAATTCCTCTTATACTGAAATAATGTACAAAGGGGAGCATTTGGGACAGAGTGGACCACAATCACCATGATCTTAATCCCAGGAGTGCTACCTCGTAAGTTTAGTTTCTTACACCACATTCTCTATTTTCTCATTACTGCTCCCCAGATTATTACCAGCAGCATTCTGAGTCATAACAAAGTAAATTTTAATTCTTTGCTGTTTGGATTTCAACCAAATTCAGCCTTTCTGATGGTCTGTTCAAGCGAGATGCTGCTGGTGGGAGGATGCCCTCGGCAGACACAGGGTGGGGTTGCTGCTCCTGAACTCTCCGTGTTTATCTGCCAAAGAGGTGATGAGTTGGCCAAGGATCTGTGTGAGGTTGTACCTACTGAGTGTCAGAGCTGAGTCAAGGTGTAGGGGTCCTGTCAGGAACACATTCCTCCACTTCAGTGTCTCTCCATCCCACTGGGGGTCCTGTCTAAGGACCACCACTCTTCCCTTGAGTAGAAGTAGCAGCCACTCACAGACTGGGACAGATTTTCCGGTCTGACCTGCCTTGTGCTTTATATTGTTCTCAGTTCCACCTGGCCAGTGGATGGGTGAGATCTGGGCCATAATAAAGTTGTGCTCATACCTTTTCTTCTCCTGGCAATGCCAACAGGACAATCTGATTTCTCCCACTGCTGCAAGGCTCTGGGAAGAGGGAAAGAGGTGGGGATAGAACAGAGTTGAACTCAAAGCTGTCAGAAAGGCTCAGCCCCAGGGCCTGTGACCCAGGCCACCTTCTCCTAACACATATTGGGAGGTGAAACAGGTTTCCTACATTCTAGGCAGCAGTGAACATTTGTCTGGCCTACAGGATATTAAACTGAGGGAATCCCAGAGTCTCAAGGAGAACACACCTGAATTTGAATTATTTAATTCTTATTTTGGTTTTTTTGCTCCCCTTTCTGTTATTTATGAGGAAAAACAGTTTTATTCATTTACAAAAAGCAAGCAGTCATTAGCACGCTGATTATACAGTTTATGTTCACTTTTGAATCAGTAATAAAGCCTAACACAAAATCATGAGCCAGGTCTTAGAACCCTTCAGACCAACCTTAAAAATCCTAAGGATATTTCGCAAAATAAACCAAACGTTTCTCTTCCTTGGCTTTTCTGGTTATAAACTGTCTGATACAAATATTTCACCTTTCATCTTCATCATATGTGCTAAAAGATAATGTTTATAAATAATTTTTTCCCTTCTAAGGCATGTAAAACTTTAGAAAAAATGGTAGCAGGTATGGAGCTTGCATCAAACACAGCTGTTTACACTGTATCAGGGATTTTTTTTCCCCCTAACAGTTTGAAGATGTCCCAAAGTTATGGCTGCAGACACTTTGAAGAGGTGTTGCCCATCTTCTTTTTTGTTATCTTTTCCCTCTCCTTTTCTCAGGAATCTTTGCAGCCAGATCTGTTGGAAACATCACAGAGTTAGACAACATGTTCCCGGTCTTTGCAGCTTGTGTACAGCAGCACTTTGGTCCAGTGCTTTCAGATCTCTACCCATCAGTTCTCCTAAGTTTGTCCTCACTACAAATCTTTGCATTTTTGTGGAAAAGATTGCAGTAGTTGCTTAATGTGAGAAGCAGAAATTAACAGTATAGTCATCTGGTGCTAACAGTTAGCATCCCTTCAGATGTATTCAAGAGTTTTATATGGGACTCAGAAAAGATACAGCTTTTCCTTCTGCTTGGAAATCCACCCACCCTAGACTCCTGATAGCGTTTTCAGAGTTTCTGTCTTATTAGGGATGTACATTTGTAAATTATTTTTATCCCATGCAGGGAAGTCCCAAGACCTTTGAGAAGAAAATGACTTTCTGCTTCACATTAATGCCCCGTTACAAACCGAGTCCTGCTCCCACCAGTGGCAGTGCTGACCACTGCTCTCTCCCTCAGGTTCCTGGAGTGCTCCTTGGCTGCAGATGGGTGGGGGAAGATGCTTGTCTTGATTACTCCCTTCTTTCACATCAGTTGCTCACTGTTGTAAAGGGGGCAGAGCCAGTGTTGCCAAAGGCTTGGGACTGCAAACTGTGCAGAGACTAGCTTTATAGTTTCCCTGTGTCAGGCATAAACACCGGAGAGAAATTAATGCCGTAATATTTCAGGCCAGAATGAATTGCATAATTACACAAATGTTACAGGAAAGCTGGTTCTCACAATATTTCCAGGTTGAAGAAATTAGCTAGGGACGCACCCCGAACTTAGAGATGTATTTTCTGAAAAGCCGCAAGGCTTTATACCATCAATTCAAAGCAGAATCCTTTCTCGCGGCCGCGGGGATGCTGCTGCTGGATTGCAGGAATCCCGCGGCCGAGGCTGCCTTTGGAAAAGGGGCTGTCGTCGCATCCTTCCCTTCCCAGAGCAGCCTTTTATTAGTCAGCAATAGATGGCGCTCAGTTTCCACCTGTCCGACGCCGTCAGGCAGAAAATGTATTTGAAGTAATTAGGGCTGCGAGATAACACTTAAAAGGGTTACTGCTGAAGTTGATGAAAGTGTGTGGGCATGGAGAGGCAGGAGCGCCAAGATGCTTCACCAGCTGGAGAAGTCTTAGGTGAGATAGTCTGGCTGCCAGAACAGGCTGCCAAGATAGTCAGAGGGAAGGAGCCAGGAACTGGAGAACGATCTGCAAATTCTTGAGAACAGCTATCGCGATCCCCGAGCTGGCTGGGTCAGGTAATGCCTGTCATTATCAACGATTGAGGATCCCAGGCCAGACATGTTAAAATTCCGCTTGGGATTCTCAGTCTGGTTGTTGGTTTGTCACAAACTCCCCTCGTCCCGGGATTAACCCATTCCCCAGCTCCGAGGAAATGCTGGAGCTGTGACAATTGGAGTGAGGCTGGGCTGGCAGAACCCGAGAAAAGGGCTTCAGCAACTTTCTGACATTCCTGCTGGCTCGTCACCTCATGGCTCTTGGCATTTCCAGCTGTGGGGGGCAGACGCAGACATTTTTCACGTGAAGCAGAAGGGGCAGGGAAGAGGTTTCCCTACAGAATTCTGTGCTCATTTTTGGTGGCAGCGAGGGAGCACCTTCACAGCGTAGGGCTCAGAGCTTGCAGTTTTCGTTGCACTGTCTTTTTCTTTTGTGTGATAGCTCAGCAGCCTGAAGGTGACAGGTACAGGTGAGGAAAAGGACGGGAATGGCTTATTGCAACAGCAAATCACTCCTGTGCATGCTGTGGAAATTATATTCATGAGAGGAGAAGTTGTCCTGCTGGGAGCCAGAGCACAGCTGGTGCCATATGGCTTTCTCTCCAACAGCTATCCTCACCTGGGCACTCTGAGCAGCTGCCCACAGCCCCCTCAAGGGTTCCTTAGTGCTCTGCATTCTGCCTTTATGCAGGAACATGCCCCACATCCCTGCTTTTTAAGATACAGACATGGAGTTACTTAGAAAGATGTGAAGTGTGTTTGCCATGATTAGCTGGGGGGTGTCTCACATGCAGGGCAGTTGTGGGTACCACTAGCCCTCAAATGCTTGGCCAAAATCAGATATATCATGAAAACCTTTGACAAACTGGTTTTCTTAAACAGTTTCCCTCCCCTGACACACCTAAACATACCTTGCAGGGGTCTTTTTTTTTTTTTTTCATCATGGAAAAAAATCTGTTTCTGCATTTCCCAGAAGGCTTCTCCTCAGAGCTGTTTTGCATAATGGAGTGAGCTAAGTCAGAGTGTTTTGTGGATGATGGCTGCACTGTGCACGCTTTGCAGCACACTGGCTTCTTTATTAGGTGGGCAGGAGCTGGCACTGCAGAAGTCAACACCAAGGAAGGGTGTGGAAAAAGAAAAGGGATAGCCCAAAAAATGAAATCCTGACCGAGGATGTGAAAGAGGCATGGAAGATATAGAAACACAGTGTCAAAGTGAGGAACGCAGAAAATTTTGCTCAGAGACACACCATTTGAAAATTAAAACAAAATGGAAATCTTGTATTAACTTTGCAAAATCATCAAAACTTGTCAGATCTGACCCTGGGTTGCTCATCAGGAAGAAACAGACTGAGTTGCCTTGTCTGAGGAAAGGCATCCAGATTGATGAGGGTCGTCTGGACTCTCAGTCCTGCATCCTCCAAGCCAACTGACTATTGCAGGAGTTCATAATCCTTCTGAATAATGCCCAGTGTTTTGGAATAAGACCATTCCCTAGATTGGTACCATTAAAGCAAATTTTGTGCTTGAAATGTGTAGTCTCAAAGTTTAAATGTGGAAGCTCTTTTGTCCCTCTCCTTACCTCTTGTCCTTTGATAGTGCCTTTCATCAAGGAATTCAGTTCTCTCTCTTCAGTTCTGTTAGTTTCTCTAACAGAACTCATCTTTACAGCAGTGGTGTGCAAATGATTGCACCTCTGTTCAAAGATCTAATTAGAGGTGGTATGGTTGTTATTATTACTGCTGTTACTACTACTACTGCTGCTGTAATGGTATCTCTGCAGTACTTTGCAAAAGAAAATATTGCCATAGATTGAAGCTAAAGACAGTTAAAGGAGCCCTCCTGCCACCCACCCTCTGTTTCCTACTTGTGCTTGCAAAGCTGTCTTCTAGCAACACTCAGAAAGGGCCGCCTGTCTTTTTTGGCAAAAACTTGAAAGCCCCAATGCCAAAGGCAGTTAAAGGCTCTTCAGGGGCAGAGTTTTGTTTATGAAGACACCAGGAAGGCTGTGGTGCTTATCTAAGACTGTAGGACTGGGGTGACGTTAAATGCAGGCCGCTGCACATCATTTGCCGGCCTGTGGTTTGGGGAGCTCTGCTGCAGGCTCTGGGAATGCTCCTCTTCCTGCTGGCAGCTCCCGCTGTTCTGAGGGGAGAGGAGGTGGCTGCTGCCACTGAGCAGCAGGGTGCTCCTCTGCTTTTTCATATCACCAGACAAAAAAAAAAAAAANAAAAAAAAAAAAAAAAAAGTTGTACAGAGCAGAGACTCAGACCCATAAATCTGGTGTAATTAAAACACTGAGTATTAATTGTTAAAAGTACTCTGAACAAAAAGGCTTTGAAAGAGATATTAAAAAAAAAAAACCAACACAAACAACACTGAGTTTTCAATTACTGCTAAACGAAGCAATAAATGCACATACAGTCAGTGATGTATTTTAATTATTATTCTGAGCTTCTGCCTTGTTACTAATGTACACTGGCTGGTGAGTGCAGCAAGCTGCAAGAATCAGAAAGGATTCTCCAGTGTCTCCCTTCTTCCAGAAGGTGTTGCTATTATACAGCTCTGCTGCAGACTCACAGGGTCGTGTAGAAAGCACGGTGGAATAAAATGTGGTAAGGCTGGATAAAAAAAAAATGTAAACCATACTAAGTATATAGAATTCGGGCACAAGGATTTCTATTATGCAGGGAAAAGAGAGCCTTTAGTGTAGTGTGTGTCCACAGTATAAATAGTTCGGCAAAATGTAAACACCAAATATTTCCACCAGAGTTCTTTGCAACCTCACATACAGTAGCTCTACTTTTCTTTTTCATTAAGGGCTTCTTTTAATAAAGAGACTTTTGTGGACTGAATTGGGAAAAATAGCAGCCACCTGTAACTTTTTTTAAACCTAACAGTACATACAGTACATCTATCAAAAGCAGAGGAATTTGAAACCTGCAGACTTTTTAAAGAAGCAAGTTCCACACATGATATAAAACAAATGCCATGTGTGCACCAAGCCAAGCAAATTAACAAAAGGGCAGGGGCACTTCCAATATTGCTTAAATAACTCAGGCTTAATAATGAGGTCTTTTCACACAAGCTCACAAAAGCTAAAATGTGTTTAAGAAGAAAAACATGCATTTTTATTGTATTGTGTGGAAAGAAACCCGATTTTTTAAATTATTATTATTTTTTATTAAAAGCTATTAGCCTAAGCACATGAATTCTCTGTGGGGTTTTGGAGGGGGTGAATGTAGCATGCTGGTGTAGAGCTGTTCTCCATGGATAAAGGGGAGAGATTGGTTTTCCTGGACCACTGTGTATTGCTGGTCTGTCAGAAGTATTCTAGGCATCACAGAAGTCGACTGAGTGTTGCTTTTGTTTGCTATCAGTGCTCAGGGAGAAGCCAAATGTATGTGGGTGCAGAGAGTGATGCAGTGAGAGCCTGGTTTGCAGAGAAGCAGAACTTGTTCTGTCACTGTGAGAGCCGGGTTGGTGTCTTTGGATGCTCAACAGTTCTGTGTCAAACTGTGAAACATTCCCAAAAGTAGAACCTTTAGGTCAGGGCAAGTGTATTCCGTTAAGTTGTTCTTCAGAGTTAGCAAGTCCCTTATTTTTCACAGCCCCAGATAACTCATAAAACCCTGAGCATGACCTTTCAGCTCCAGCTCTTGGTGGCTGGTGTGCTCGTGGTGAACCATGGTGGTGCTGTGTAGAGATCTGGAGTCACTAGGGTTTCCTTACAAAGGGAAAAAAGTATTTTTAACATGATCTTGCTAATATTTTTCAGTTTATTGAAGAGTGACAAAGAGACAGAACAAAAAGACACCAAAAAATGACTAAGGCAGGAAATTTAAAATTATGTGTTGGTTGATATAAACAGTTCTTTGTATGGAGCTGTTGGGCCCCTTCTTCATTGGCTTTGAATGAGCAACAAATCATGTTGCATTTTGCTTTTCCTGTTGTCCTCCATTTAAACTTCTCCATTTCCTGTGGCCACATCAACATTAAAAGGTCTTGCACATAAAACATTTGTCATTCTTCCACATTAAAAAACAAAGGATCTCAATCACAGATCCACTAGAGATGATCTTCTGTCCCCATGATACAGAAGCCTGTCTGAATACAACATTTAAAAATCCTTTTGACTCCAGCCCTGTCTGATTGTGTTCAGCCAGAGATTAAATAGTGAGATATCGCTGTGCCAGTGCTGTGCTTGCCAGGTATCTGGAGCTGTTGGTGGCTTGCTCTGTGTCTCAGGTGTTACTGAGGCTTCTGCACCAACTGCTCAAATGCAATTGGCATTCAAGACATTCCAGAAATGCTCCAGAAACTCTCCAGGTGACATTTTGCCAAAGCCAGGGGGCAAAGGTGTGAACAAGAGCCACCTGCACCCACCAGAGACTGTCACAGCAGGGTATCCTTGAGCAAACATCTAGGTTTTATTATGGTCCCTTTGTGCTTCCATAGTGTCAGTTGAGATTTTCCCTCTAGTTAAAAGTGCTTTGCAACCATTAACAAATAACTTCAAGATTTTCGTTCTCTTTTGGAAAGCACAGAGATATGTCAGGGAAACTGAGACGACCAAGAATCCCAAAGTCACACCAAGGATGTGATTAGAAATTAGTTCCCAGTTCCCCTTTTTCCATGGGGTTTTGTTCTAATTTATTCTTAGTGATCTCCTATTGTCTTGCCATGAAATTAGAGCCTTTTGCAACAGAGGACATCACCTTTCTTTTTGCCTCTTACAGGCCTCACTAATTGCTCCCTGTAGGAACATAATGAGTGTCATGAGCATTACTGTTGGGCTGGACTTTCAGCTTTGGCTGTGTGCTTTCAGTGCACTTGAACTGGAGCCTGAACCGTGATCCAGCTCTGAATGCAACAGCTCAGACGTACAATCAGGTCACCCTGGACCCAGCAGCTGAGTGATGCAGCTGGGATGCTGAGGCCTGATTCTATTGCAATTCCTCAGTTTTGCTGGTCAGTGTGGAAAGGTGTGTCTCCGTGTACAGGTTACTGTGGCCTTTCCAGCTTCCCTGAAGCGCGGCTGTTATGGCTGCTCTCTGCTACCCTACTAAAAAGAGACTTCTCTTTATCAAGTATTTTTGATGTACAAATTGCATCATGATATCTATCTGGCAATCTGAGCAATTTAATGTACTAATATGTGTTTGCACCCCAGCCAATGTAACAAAGCTGGTGGCTCTGCAGCTGGTCGAAATTTGTTTTTTTTTTTCCACATGTACTTATTATTAATTTTTATCACTTCTTAAAACAAACATAAAATTTTAGTTCTAACTGAGAAATAACTGTCCCCCAGCCTCTCATCATGTTTTTCAAGAAGGAAAAAAAAGAAAAGAAATTAAAAAAAAAACCAAGAAAAAGGAGGAAGCTCAGCAGTTAACAAAATTGCATTAAACTGAAGACTCTTTAAAGAGCAGAATAGTTATTTGCAAAATGCTCTGATTTAAAAAAAAAAAAGTTGGGTTTTTTAAACAACAAAAGAGTCCCCAGGATAAAACCAGCTTTCCTCCACTGCTATCTACACTGGTGCTGTTTTCCCTGACCTGTCTCCACATTTCCTGCCTGCCCGGAGATGCAAGGGGCAGCTTTGGATCAAACAGGGATTGCTGGCACTTTGTGACAGTCATTTTCAAAAACAGACAGGATGAGGATTCCAAGGTCCTTTTCTGGGCAACTGAGTCACTGGATCAGTCAGATTTCAAAACAACTCCCCATCTACCTGTAGCAATAAGAAAGGGCCCTCTTGAGTAGCCCAGGAATGGAGCAATCCCTGATCTCCAGTTTGGCCAGCACAGGTCACTGCTGTCTGTCTGCAGCTGGTGTCTGGTGAGGAAGCTTGTTATGCCACCAGCTATAGAAGCCAAAGGAAAATAATTGCATCACACAGAGTTTGGGTTTTTTTTTTTTTTTTTTAATTTTTTGTCTCCTGTGCAAGGAAGTGCAGGCAAACTGCAGTCTGTAAGGTTTTGTTTTGTTGTTGAGTGCTGAGCAATCTGGTCAGACACCCACACTCAGCCACTGAACCCGGTGTGTCCTAGTGCCAGCTGCTTGTGGCCTCAAGTCCTCAAGTCTGCTGGTCAGTCACTGAGACTGAGTGGTTTTTAGGCAATCTGGATTTTAACAGGGCTCCTCTGGGGCTCTTCCCCTGGCAGTTTCAAACATAACCCTCACAGACAGCAGGTGAGACCCACACTGCTCTCCCTGCCTTAGCCCCTGCCCTTGTGGCACCTGTAGCAGGGCACAGGAAAAAATCAGCTCCTGCTGCTGCCCTCCCTGTCCCACCCTGACTGTGGGAGCTTCTTTTGTGGCAGAGAGGGAAGAAGGGAAAGCAGGGGGAAATTCAGCTATGATTTTCAATAAGCAGACAAATTTTGCTGGGGAAATGGCCCATACATGGTTTGCTGGCTGGATTCAGCAGCAGGAGAGCCTGCAGTTAATCAGCTCTGCCTTTGCCACTAGGTTTCACAGCAGCTGGAGCCACATCCCAGAGGAGGCACAGATGATTCAGCTGCTGGACAAACAAGGAATTAACACAACAATATTAAGCAAGAAATATCACCATGAGCTCTTACTTCTTTGCCCTCTTCCTTTCCTCCCCTTATGTAAAGCTGTATTAAAACCAGATCTTGGCTGGCAGTTTAGAGAGGAACATTTGACATGGGGAGCTGGATAATTGGGTGTAGTGTCAGGGCTTCCTTTGGCCAGGGCACAGCTGGGAAGGGGGCAGCAGAGTCTGCTCTGCTGTGCTGGGTGCTGGGTGCTCATGCATGGCCAGAAGCCCTTCCCATCTCCAACTTTTTGGCATGCCAGGCTGGAGAGAGCTCACTCACTGTGTGTAGCCATGGCAGTGCTTTTGAGGGAAAGCTGGGGCAGCCCAAGCAGGAGTGTGAATCTGCTCCTTGTCTGCCCTGAGGGCAGAGGAGAAGGGGTGGGGGCACGAGGGGCAGCTCACGATGGTCGATGGTCGGGTGTGCCACAGCATCACTTTATTCCAGTGGGGAGAAAACTTCCTGAGCCTGAGGAAGAGCCCTGAGCGAAGTAGCTCCTTCCCTTCACTGTCCCAGCACTTGCCCCTTGATAAGCAATGGCTGGAGTCTGCTCAAGGCCAAAACAGTGTCAGTGAGAAGCTGAAAAGCATGGGAATGCACAATTCCTTCACTGGCCTGCAGGATCTCAGCGCACCAGGGATCCAGACTGGTCTCTGGCCCTGAAAAACTTCTTTGGCTGGTAAATATAGAATATCTCAAGGTATCTGCTTAGGAAAAAGGCACAAGAGAGACGCCTGGCATTCCTGCACTTTCCTGTTTAGTTCTGACAAGTAAACAACTGATGAAGTACCTGAATATTGTCTGCCCTTGTGTGATCCAAGGTGGTAAAAAGGGAAGAGGGTTGCTGTTGTCATCTAATTAAAGGTGCCCTGGCAGCACTCAGGTGAAATCCTATCCTAGATATGATCTCTATTTTAATAGATCAGCCCACCATGTCAGCCAAGAGCGAGATGTTGGATATATGAAGGACATGCATTACACTCCACAGCTGGAAGGAAATTATTTGGAAGTGTAGTTGTCCTTCACTATTCCTTAGCATTATTTAAGGCTCCCATTTCAACAGGGCTCAAAGCTTTAAGAACTGGCCACGAAATGGAGTGCAGTCAACCTCCTCTTGCTCTTACTGCAGTTGTACCCCATTACTGGAGAAATCCCCTTCCCTTCAAATGCACTTTTCCAGGTCTCCTCTGCTTTCCCGAGTATGTAAGCATGTTGTCAGCTTGCCCTCTGCACAGTGAGCTCTGCTTACTACATATTTATGCATTCCCTCTCAGATATCAGCCACAGTATTTATTTTTGATTTGTATGTGCTTCTGGAGATGCAAAATGCTGAGCATATGCTGACTGTATGGGTGGCAGAAAGTAGATGGGGAAAATAATATTGTCCTTTATCTAGAACTTCACAAATTTTATAAACTGCTATACACTCTTTACGATTTAGTCTTGTTCTATAATGCCATTAGTAATACATATGTATCTTGGACATTACTACAACACTTTAGTTTATTCTTCTTGTCCCATCCACTATGTTTATCATGTTTCATAGTTGTCACAGCTATTTGCTTTGCCCAGCCAGTGATCTTGAGGTGGTATGTCCCAAACCTTCCTCCTTTACCCAGCCAGTGCCCTGGCAGAATGTGGATTGTAAGTGACCTCATGCAATTTCTATAAGAGAAAACATTGCTTAATCCAGTCAGGAAAAAAAAACAACAACCCAACCCAATAAATCCCAAAGAAATAATCAGAAATTATTTTAAAAGAAGAAAAATACACCAATACCTGTGTCATATCAACTAGTCAATGTTATTCTAGTGCAACTCTCTAGTCTTCACACTTAAATATCCAAAAAGATTGATCTTTCTACCACTAAAGATAAACACAGGTTATTCAATGTCCCTTAGAATACATGGGTCCACTGTAACAAGTAGCATCAAAAAATATGAAAAAAAGAAAATTTTACAAAAATATCTAGATTAAGGAAAGTGAGAAATTTGGATGTACAGGATAAAGAGCTTGAACCAGAAAACAACAAAGGATTGAGAGTATAAATTGTAAAGTCTTAATTTATTCTAAGAGATACATAACTGGGGCTTTTATAATTGTCCACTCATTCAGAACAAAAATAACTATTGTGCAGAAGCCCTCTGGATTTGTAAAAATGGTTTGTTTAATTTACAAGGCATTTGTGAAGCATACGATGAGTGTGGAATTATAATGCTTACAAACACCTCCTGTTGAGGAAACTAAGTGTTAATATTCCTAATTTCATGGGGAGAAGTGGAGAATGAGGAGATTAATTTCAGACTAGATTCTGAAAACTAAGCATTTCTGCTTCCTGTGCCATTGTCTGCAGGCATTAGTCCATGGAATGGAGATGTCCTTTCCACTACAGGAAATATAGGATGCAAAAAGCCTTCCAGAGAAGTCACTGAGTTCTGCTCAAAGAAAAGGTCTACAGATGCTGTAAGCAGTAAGTACTTACACATCCAGTATTGGCCATCTTTTGCTTTGCTCATATATATTGATCCAATCTCATAAATTCATGTAATGTTTCAATACACCATGTTGACTATTTTTAGTTTCTTAATTCACAAGAAATGATTGGAATCTAGAAAACCCAGGTATTTGACAACCCAGGAACTCTTTCTCCTTGTTTTGTTTTTTTTTTTGTTTTTCCTCTCAGGGAGTATGTTAAAACTAACTAAATTGTTGAAGACTTTTTTGTAACTCAAGAAGTCTAACAGTTAATTAACTTATGCAGTCCATGGTCTGCTTCTTCCTTCCTTTGCATCTTAGTTAACAACTTACAAGTGAGTTGTAACTGAGTATGTCAACAACTCTGATCTTGTAATATTTAGATGCTTACTTTGTTCTAAGGGATTTTTCAGTGTGCAATGTGATGAAAAATCTGATTTCTTGTCTTCTCTGAGCTAGGAGAGGTGCTGGTTGGTCCTCCCCTGGTAATAATTCAGTGTCATATTTAGAGTGACCAGTTTAGATGAGTACATTTTAATCAAAGTTAGCGTGAAAATAACTATCTGCTAAGTTAGATGTCCATGATTTTTTTTTTTAATGGTAAATGTTGGAACAAATAGTATCCCATATTGGTTCTGTAATTAAGATATGCATATGTTGGCTCCAAAGATCCCTAATTAGATCTGCTTTGGGGATGCTGTTATGGAGAAGATAATTGTATACAGTTGCTGCAGAGACAGTAGAGGAGCTTAATCGGAAGTACAGGGAAAGTTTAGAATAGTAGTTTTGGACCTCCATTTGTCTTGTGAGTTCTTACCCGCAGAAATTACTGCAAGTGTTTATTATCCTACATGTTCTATTTTAAAAAATGACAGATATTTATATTTTGGATGTAGCTTTTCTAGTCTGGGCTTCCTTTTCTTGATAAATCAATGACAAAACTCCCATAGATTTTAATGGTGTGCTCTCAAGACCCAAATATCCAATACTGCTCCTGCTGAAAACGGCATTCATTATGTAGTTTCTTCCATCCAAAAACTCCTGAAGCATCCCAGACCACATGAGCCAAGTTCAGCAGCATGAGGGATTCTTAAGACCAAGCATGCAACTTTGTCATAAAAGAAGTGTGGGTACATCAATAAAAATCTCTCCCAGAAGATTTTTGTTGATGAGACGTGTGTTGATGCCCTTTGTGTTGGTGGGATGTCAGAACACAGGGACCAAGGAGCACATGGGGATAAAAAGACAAGGTTCCATGGAGCTTCCAGCCTCAGCATACCAGAGGCTTGTGGCAGACTGCAGGAAAAAGAGCAGTGGTGAACTGGGTTAGACACACCGAGACAAAATGGCTACAGCCTGCCAATGACTAAAAGAGTCATTTTAAAATTATCCCTGGATGGATGCTGCCTGGTGTTGTGGGCAGGATTTGAAGGGATGCTTCCCGTCTGCGTGCTGGCAGCCTTGCAAACGGCAAGAGTTAAAAATTAACAACCTGAGGACAAGTCAAAATACACTCCCCGTCCGTAAATCAAAAAGTACTGCTTCAAACTCAGCCAAATCTGGCTGCTCCCTTATCCCCCACAATCACCATCATAATTACAGCAGCTGATTTTCCTCACACCCACCTCAGAGATTTCTGGGGGTTTTGGCCAGGTTTGCATCCCCATATGATTCAGCCTACTTTTACTTATGTTTAGCTCATTGTGTAATAAGTGAAGCTTACATAAGCTGGGGACTGTGGCTCCAGCTCCACAAACCTTCTTCAAAAATAGGAGTTTGGAAGCAGAATAACAACTCATGTAATTTTTTCCTTTAGCGCCGATACAGAACCAACCGCCTTTGGACTAAATGCTCAGCTCTTTCAAATCTGTGCAGAATCATTAATTCCTACTCAACTAAGCTAATTTGCACCTTGCTGAAGGCCTGGTTCTCGTCAATAAGTGTCCCAGTGTTGAGATCTTGACAGTAACGAGTCAAAAAGAACAGGGATGGAATTTTGACACGTTAAATTCGGGGGGAATTTTCTCATTACCACCAGATAAACCCTCACCTTACCCCAGAACAGCCAGCTATTCAAAGTAAAAGACAGACCCTGCTGTGTATCTCTGTTCCTGTCCTGAAAATGTTCCCACTAGAACAGCCAGCAGTGCCTGCTCCAGCTCATTTTATCTGGAAAAGGTAAATAGAAACCGCCAGTTCCTCACAAGAAGAGGTTTGAGCGTCTCGCTGAACTGATACAAACTGCAATCAGCGAGCTACAGATGGATGGAATATTTCCACGGGATCCAGACCATAATAAGATTAACCGTGTCTCTCTAGCACCTTACCAGCCAAGGATGTGTTTCCTTGCAATAGGTATTGCAAAAATGCAGAGTAAGAAAGCTTATGAGGAAATCAACGCTATCTACAGGATACCTGCTAGCCTGAGCGATGTTTTCTAAAGATTAAAATAGTTCCACTGGTATCTTTTGGGGTGATATTGCTTCTAAAATATATTTACATACTCTTTCAGTTGCTGGGTGAGTCTGTGATCACTGTTAGATTGATGTAGACCCAGGACTGTGCTGCTAAAGTCAATAGTTATTGTAAAGTTATGCTGTAGTGGAGACCAGTCTCTGGTCTTGTATTTTAAAATGTGTGTTCTTGTAAATCCACTGGGTTTTACTTTATGAAATTAAATTGATAACAGCATGGCTAGTAATGAAGGAGTTAAAAAGTACAGTCCCAAAAGGGCTGAGCTACAACCCAGGCAGTTTCTGTATTTAAGGATTTATTTTTTCAGTGTCTCTGCACCTTCAAGTTTTGTTGTTTATTTTAGGTTTTTTTTTTCTTTTGCTTTTACAATTTAATCTTTTCCATAATGGGACAAACACAAAGCCTTGGTTGGAAATCTCCTCCTAGCCTGTTGCAATATTTATAAAGCTGTGCTTTTTAAACATGCTGTGAGATGGTTTTAGTAAAACAAAAGGCATTATAATTTATTGTTCCAAGATTATTGATTCAATAAATTAACAATAATTTCTGTGGAGGGTAGGAGCCCTGGCACTATAAAAATTTATTTATCTGCACTTTAACTAGCATTGATTAGAGTATTCAAATTGTCCCAATGCTATATAATTGCTCTTTATAGGTGGAATGTCCTCTGCTGTGCAGGAGACAGTAAAATAAACATTCAGCTAGAAGTGACAATGGCTCTTTCAAAAGCCAGGTCAGGTTCTTTTTTTTCTTTCCTTCTTTCTTTTTTTCTTTCTTCTTTTTTTTTTTTCCCTGTAAGAGGGAAGAAAGAGTTTGTGTAATGTTTTACAAACGCAGCCAGCTCTGGCCAAACTACCCTGCAACATTGCAAGGACAGACAAGGAAAAGATTGCTAAAGGTTGCTATTGTTCTGAGAGGCACAAGGCATAAGCATTGCAGTTATATCTTTACATTTGATGATATCCAAATGAAGAAGTCTTTTTCTGCTGCTGTTTAAAGAGTCATTCTGTGCTGCACTGAAGTGCCAGGTGGAATTTTTTGTTGTGCATGTTTTTCCCTTTCTCCCGTTTGTTTCTAAAGTGCCCACTGAACTTGTTCAAGGTAACTCTGAAGCTATTGTAGATGTGTTAATAACTCAAACAAAACAAGCCATACTTCCTGATTCACATTCACCAGGCAAGGTTGCTCAGAAAGGAACGTTTTTGCCAGGGTGGAGAACAATAGATGACTTAGTTCACAAGCAATTGTGTTCTTCTTATGTAAAATACTTAAGACAGTTACATTTTTCAGACACGGAGTTCTGACAGGTCTATCTTCTGATACTTATGATAACCCTGCTTTTATTTTACAGCTGTGTTGATGGAAAAGATTAACAGCACCATTTTTCCTCTTTTGGCTTTAATAAAACATCCAACTGCTAGAAATGTCACTTGGAACCACGAGCTCGCAATAATGAAAACAAATTATGCATCTTAGTAACCCAAGGTGGATGATTAATGCAGGCTTTAAATGATTGTTTGTGTTAAATTGTTTCTCCAAATGCAATTCAGGAATTTGAAGTTGTCAGATTAACTGCTGTATTTACTGGTCTGTTTGATTAGGTGAGCATAGTTTTATATTCCCTCTTGGAGACCTAAATAGCAACCATTTCCTACCAAAACAGCACACAAAACAAAGGCCCCATTCAGAGCACTATTCAGAGTGGGCAATGCTCTATAGCCCTTTGTATCCTGAAACAACACGGTTACTGAAGTGCCTCTAAAAGGTGCAACAAATTTTAAAAAGAAAATAATAATGGCCATTATAATAATAGTTGGAATATTATGTTTTCGTCTAGAAGTAAATCTATTCCATCATCAATTAATGGATTAATTTCATTAATGAGCTTAAAGACATCTCTCAGAGTCCTTTATGATTAATACTGGAAAATTTGGTTTAATGAATGCTTCTAAAAGGATGGCTAATATTCATTTGAAACTGTAATCCACACTGCCAGAGTTTGTCCACTCTGGATGCTTTTCATGAACATCCATGGAGTTGAATTTTAATAAGTATTCATAGGAAATGGATTCTAGGCTTGGACATTCAAAATTTTAACCAAAGTGAATTTTAATTACTTCTCCTTTGGGACTTTTGCACCAGAAACTTGCTCATCAGAGACAATCAGGGTACAGAAATAATGTCACATGGGTTCTTTCTCTTTTTACGTTCAACAAGTTCATAAAAAGCACAGCTTGAACTTTGATCATCACAGTTCAAACATCAAAACAAATGAAGTGTTTACAGTAGATTTTGATTAAAATTGCATAGTGTCTTTCTATGTCCAGATTAGATACCAAGAATTTTTCTCCTGGTTTGATGATAAGTGGTTTATGCACCTTTCAAGAGCAGCTGTCTACCAGCTTTGCTGGGACAGTGGAAAAACACTGAGGAATAATAAATATTATTAATAACTTGGTATTTCTGGGCAAAGCCAACCTGATTGCCACATCATTCCTGAGAAGGGAGGGAAACCAGAAGACATCCTTCACCTTCTCTTGATGCAATTTGTTTTATTCTTTTTGTTTGAGGGTAGGGACCCAGATACTTGACTCGCTGAAGTGTTTTCACTCGTGTTTCTTTGGGATCGTCCTTTCTAGACAAACTGAGTCCCTTTCTCATTCCTATGGACATAGTAATGCAACATGTGCAACATGAGATTTAGAGAGATCAGAAAATATCTGCCTTCACTCTTACTGGTTTGAGCAAATCAAACATCATGTGGGATGGATTTCAGTGAGATTCAGAGACGTTGTTATGCTTTTGCAGCTCAGGGAGCTATAAAGTCTTTAGCAGTACTGAATCCAAAGCATCCTCGGTAAGAAGACGGCTATTGCATTTTACTCATCCTCATGGAGAGATTCATGATGTTCTGGCTGGTTAGCCAGAAGGTAAAAAAAAAATTCTACCTCTAGGAAGTTTTTATTTCTCTGTGGCCTGGATTGCTAAAACCATATTAAAGCAGCAGACAACTGGAAAAATCTAATGGATGAGTTCATGGCTAGGAGGACAGAGGCTCCTTCTCCATAGATCTTTGAGTTGTAGAGTGTGGCCGTGTGCATTCAGCTGTCTGTGTTTTTATGTACCTTCTAGATTGTTCTTATGTTGTTTCTGTTCGTTCCATGTACCCCTCTGGTCTGTTTCCCCTTGGTTTGCCCCTGTTGCAGTTATACATCAATCATTGTTATGTAACTCCCCGGGCCCTGTCTGTCACTCTGCGGCCTCTCCCTGCATCTGGAAAGTTCCAGGGAGAGCCTCGGCTGGTTGGACAGGATCCCTGTTTCCTCCTCCTACTCCGCTGTGATTTGTTACTGTATATGTCCTTTATGTTCAGAGCCACTCCCATGTTACTCCCTGTTGATCAATGGCTGAACCCATCCCCCTGTTCCACCCCCACATAAAAGGTGTTGCACTCGGGCGCTCCTGGTCTCTCTAGAGGCAAGCACCCTGAGGTGAGGTCTCCCCAATCAGGGGTTCCAATAAACTCAGATGTTTGCACCCTCTCCAGAGTCCCCTCTTTCTTTCCTGCCATCGTCTCGCTCCGCTTCCTCACTAACCAAGACTCAGGATTGTGCAGGTGTCCCCGGACACTGAATCATACCCAGCTTGCCGTGCTGACAGGGCTGGCCGGGGTGAAGCAGACGCCTGACCACCGTGACAGTAGAGTTAGAGGTCTCCAGAGGGTGCCTCTGTATTCTCCTGTCTGGGATCTCAAGTGAATTACCTTGGATTGCTGTCAAAAACAGGTGTACTACTCCCCAGTCTGCTTCTCAGCCCCTGGCAGCAGGGAGACACACCTGGGAGGGATGCTGACTGCTCCATTACATCGGGAGTGACACAAGGATGGTACAAACAGGGGTAACCATAAGAGTTGGAAAAGTACTACTTGGAGAGCATCCACAGGGCTCTCAGACAGTGTAGGAAATGAGACGCTCAAAGAGAAACTCTTACACTGAAATTGGTGATGTGATTTGCTGTGGTGCTGCTGTGAGCATCTCAAGTGCTGGATGGTTGACTGCAAAGGTGGAAGCAAAGGGAGGAGCTCCCCTCATCTAGTAGGAATGTTGGGGCCCTGGGGGAAAAAACAGGAAATCTATTAATTACATTTCCTATATTTCAGTTAGGAATTTACAGCTTATGAGGGTTCATATTCCTAACAAAGTGATGAGGATATTTCAGAAAGTGGTGAACTATTTCTCCTCCTTTTCTGCAGTGCTTAGGAGAAGATACTTGTACCAGCCACACAGAGACAAAACAGCCTGGGAAGCTGGACTGTGATTTTAGTTTGGAGGAAATGTGGATCATAGGAAACTGCTCTGGTGTTGCCTTCTGTTATTTACATTTGAAGTAAAAGTATTTCAGCTCAGTTGTGTTCCTAGAAGTGCTCCAAGCTGAACAGCTGGATATCAACCTCCATAAAAACCTGCCTTGGTTCCTGGAGTTCTCTCCTCTAGGGGTCAGATGCTTGCCATGCGACTGAGTTGAGCTTGCAAAGTCTGCCTGACTTTGTCTTTAAAGATGACCCTCATCCACTTTCTTTTATGTAGCGGTTTACTTATTAGCACATTTGTTTCCCCTTCCTCCTCCTTGATTGCTTATTACATAGTAATAATGTAAATTTGATGTAAAACTTGGTCCTTACAGGGGGACCAGATCATAACTCTCCTCTTTTTTAAAGAGCTGCCTGGCTGCAAAACTCCAACTATTGAAAATGCCTTTCTCTGGCAAAGCAAAACAAATCCTGTCAGACTGAAGACACTCAATTTCTCAAGACTGTTCCACTAGAGCAGCCACCTCTGAACAGAGCACTCAAATGATGTTCAAAGGCAGCTGGAACAACTCTGCAAATAGGAAGCCAAAGTTGCACAGCCAATGTGAATGACGCTATTTTGATTGTATTAACTGATTTCTATTTTACGTTGGATATTGCATTGGGTTTGCCTGGCAAGATTTAGGTAGCAGGCGGCTTCTATGAGAAGCTGCTGAAGCTCCACCCTTGTCTCATGCAGGCAATGGCAGCTGGTGAGATCTTCAAGAATGATGGTAGCACCTCTGGGATAACGTATTTGAGAAAGGGGGGAAAAGCTGCATAACTGCAATCACACAGAGGAGTGACAATATGTGAGAGCAACAGCTCCGCAGTCACTGAGGGCAGTGAGGAAGGGCAGGCAGGAGATGTACCAGGCACTGGAGCTGGAATTCCCCTGCAGCCCATGGTGGGGCAGCCCAGGGATATCCATGGGGGAGCAGAGATCCACCTGCAGACCAGGAAGGACCCAACACTGGAGCAGGTGGATGCCCAAAGGAGGCTGTGACCCTGTAGGAAGTCTGCACTGGAGCAGCTCATGGCAGGACCTGTGGAGAGAGAAGCTGGAACACATTTGCTGCCTGGACTTGTGACCCTGTGGGGCTCAAGCTGGAGCAAACCCATTCCTGAAGGAACTTCTTCACCATGGAAAGTTGCTGAAGAACTGCAGCTTGTGGGAAGAACTCAGGTTGGACAAGTTGATGGAGGATTGTCTGCTGTATGAGGGACCCCATGCTGGAGCAGGTGAAGGGGTGAGAAATTCTTCCCCTGAGGAAGAAGGAGCAGCAGAGAGAATGTGCAGTAAACTGCTGATGCTCATTCCCAGAATCCCTGCACCACTGTCAGGGAGGAGATGGAGAAATAGGGAGTGGAGTTAAACCCTAGAGGAAGGAGAGGTGGGAAGAAAATGTTTATAAAACTTGGTTTTATTTCTCATTACCCTACTCTGATTTGACTGGCAATAAATTAAAATAATTCCCTCAAGTCAAGTCTGTTTTTCCAGTGACAATAATTGGTGACTGATCTCACCCTGTCTTTATCTTGACCCATGAACCTTTTGTTGTATTTTTTTCTCCCCTGTACTGCTGAGGGTTGGCTTTGGTGGACACCTGGATCCAGCCAGGGTCAACCCATCATATATATCGAAGCATTCAAAGATGACATAAGGACTTAATGATTTAAAAACCCTAAAGACACATATTATATACTGCAGATTTTCAGTTAATTTCTTTCTCTCTATTGGGCATCTCTGACAGGACTAAATGCCACAAAAGATGTCAGTCTGTAGGTCACAGGTGACATATCTTCACTATCAGAGCTTGAGCCTGAATGCTCAGTAAGACCCACTGAAGTTCAGCACTCAGCTTCTGCTGAGTGTCATCATATTTTGGAAGCTAATTTCCTTTGAAAATCCCAGCACGAAGGAACATCAAAGAGCAATGACTGAACATCGTATTATTGTGAAATGAAAGAAGTAGGGAATATACAGTGAAGGGTTCTTTTTTTTTTTTTTTTCTGCTAGGCTCCATTAGCAGTAGAAAACATAGGGAAAAGTGGAGTTGAGTATAGGTAACGTCAAAATATTTGTGGCAAAAATATTCAAAGTCTTTTTGTTTTAACAAAGTTGAGATTCTTTTTGAGGAACTATCACGCTGATAAAAATGTTGGTTAGCAAAAAAATCAGTCTTCTAATACAGAAGTAATAATAAAAGTCTTTTGGCCAGCTAAAGATGTACAATTTTACATGAGGCAGGGCCAGGAGACTGAGTTGTTGCTAGCACTAAAATGGAAGGCATGATACCTTTCTCTGAAGATGTTGGTTAGACTGGCAGCTACAAGAGAAGATCCTACAACTGGACATTGTGCCCCTTGCAGAAGATCGTAAGTTAAGGCAATTTGTGTTGGTGCCAGGGCCTTGAGGCTCCCTGCCCAGAGTCCTTCCCCTCTGCCCAAGGGGCAGTGATGCCACAGCAGGTCCAGTCTCCAGCTCCCCACAGCCCTGCCTTGCCCAGCTGCATGTCCATCCCACACTGAAAATGCTGTCTGTGGTAGCCACATGCAGCACAGAAATAACTCAGCTCCCAGTGTACAGGCTGCTTTTGGTCTTATTTAATTTTTTAAAAAAATCTATTACTGAGATTTTTATTTTTTTTTTACAAAAAGAAATATTTCCACTGTCCTTAGTCTGCTTCACTGCCTGAAGTGAGATTATTTTTTCCCCTTCAGTTATCACAGGATCAAAGGCAGGTCAGGATTGAGCATTTTGAGATCTTGTCCAGTACTGTTGTAAGTTGAAAGCGCTTGATACAGAAATCACTAAGGGTCTGTTTTCACTGCAGTATGAACAAATGTGTTGCCCCTAATGTGAATCCTGCTGACACAAAAAACTCCTTAACTATTAATATGAGTTGTCTGGGTTGTTGTGGAAAGGAGGGGGAATTTGCTGTGGTTCACACACCTCAGTTGTTGCTAACCCTGCAGCAACTCAAGTACTATTTTTCAGCATGGCTCTTCTCATTTCAGCCTCCCTAGCTGTAGAAGTGGGCAGGCAAATGGAGCTAATTCTGTAGCAAATGTATAGCAAGAGATGGTTAATTTTACTGAATTATTTTACACCACAGCATGCTGAATTATAGCTCATGTGGCATGAGACCAGGTTTTATACATTTTTTCTTAAAATTTTAGAGTAAAAATCCCCAACCCTTTGTGCAGAGCTATATTAGAGTTTGCAAGGAGAATTACCCTGAACAAAGAAATTATGTCAGTAATCGGTGACCTTATGCTAAAAGGAGCAGAGTTTGCATGGCTACTGGATTATTTGTAGACAACTTTAAGCAATGACTGTTGACTGGATTAACATCCTGCCTTGCCTTCTGCTGAGCTGTTACTCATGACCAAAAATGGTTTGCAGTTGTGAAGTGCTTGCCCTATGCACAGTCCTGGAGCTTGGAAGCAGTGGATTCACTGGTAACAATCGAACCAGTTAGTTAATGAAGCTGGGAGATCTGGCATTGGCATCCCTGAGCTCACAGCAGTCAGGAATATATAGACTCTGTGTATACATGTTGAAGCTTAATTTGCAATCCTATTTAGAGTGGAAAAAAATGCCACACTTAAAAAAAAAAAGTGCAAACAGAGTTCTTTTCACAGTGGGCAGAGAATACTGTTGAACAGAGGAAGCACAATATCCCTTTTCATAGCAAGAGATCAAATGTCTGCAGAAGAGTTTAATTTATACTTCTTCATGTGCCAGAGCTGTGTCTGAGACATTGCAGCGTTTCAGTACTTTCAATCAGGTCATAGTTTCCAGCACAGATGACTTCACCCCTTTTAAAATAGAACAAATAGAATAAATGGAATTCCACATAATCATGGCAGGATCTGGGATTATAGGAAATTAAAACACATTTTTGAAGGCAGAGGTCTGTGGGGTAAATAACCATGACATGGTGCTTGGGAAGCAGAGCTCGGTCCCCTCTCGGTACTTAGCGGGCGACAAAGGCCCTTGGCTCTGCAGCTTTCTGTGGCGTGAGGGTGTGGGTGTATCCTAGAGGAGGATGAGGAGGGTGATTGTGGATGATGCACAGCATCACATGCCGTGGAGTTGCTGCCTTTCCAGGAGAAATATTAAAGTGACGCCACCTGACTCTGGGGCGACCCAGACGGGCGCTGGCTGCTGTGACTCAGACGCGCCTTTGGAGCCTCCGCGCGGCTTTGATTGCCTTCCCCACTTGGGCCCTCTGTTCCCTCACTCTTGCAGAATATTTCACATCTCCCAGCCACAGCTCTGCGTTGGCAGTCGGAGAAAAGGTGTTGATGAATTCTGTCTCAAATTTCTGCATGTCTGAAGAAAAACCCTTATAAAATAGCAGCATATATTATGCTGATATCCCCCAAACAGAAAAGTAGCTCACTGCAACCTGGAATGCTTTGAACTAGTGCTGTGAGACAAGTGTTTGCAGTATTTATTACAACAGGAGAAAATGAAACTGGAAACATGTTGTTCCTTAATTATAGAATTTGCTCAACACTGCCCTCATTGTGATCCATTTTTGGCATTAAAAAAAAACCAACGAAAAACTATCAGTAACTTACTTGTGACATGACTAAATTCTAACTCATGTCAGAGGCAATTTCATTAGGCAATAGGCAATCGTGCAGTGAAGAACAGCCTTTGACCCCAAAGGACTGTTTTGTCTACATAAATGCATGAGACTAAGATACTACATGAATCACACATCCAAGACAGAGGAATTCCGAGGCAATGCTGGGAATTGAATTCTTTTGGAGTCACAATCCTTTGTCATCAAAGATAAGCTCGCTCAGGTTGTGTGGGTTTTATGTATGTGTATATGTGCACAACTACAATCACGCCAGGGTAGTTCAACACGTAGGCTGGACTGTGGGTCTGTAACTTACATATTTGTATCCTTTTTTTACATCATGTCTAACTATGGTAAAGATTACACTGACAGACTCATTCCATTTGCAGAGGTTTCTGTTTAAAAGCAAGTGAAACTCTGGAAGAGAAGGCAAATTCATCACTGGTGAGTTGGCTGAATCCAGTCACATGCTGTATAATATAACTTATCCTTAGGAATTCATGCCTCCACTGGGTCTGCCTACCAGATAAGCTACACTGAGATGAAAGTGAGTTGCATCAGATTCTGGTGCCCAGAGCACACAGTTCAGGCTCTGTTTCTCTTTTGTTCAGCTGGATGCTGTGTAACAAACAGCATTTTCTGTCTCAGAAAAAGAAGTTAATCAAGAGATCTACAGGTAAAAGTTTTATGCATGGCACTCTTAATAATATCTCTGAACATTTCAAAGTGTACGTGAGTTACTTGTGTCGACTCAGCTTCTTTAAAAGTTTAACCTGGATTGCTTTAGTTGCAGAAAACAGAACTCTCTTGCTTGATTCTGGTAAATGCAGTCTCCTAGTGACATCAAAGATTATAGCAACTGCAAGGCACTAGTTTGCCTTTGTAGTTCCAAGTTGCTCAAAAAACTTTTAATATATTCTTGTAGGTGTAACCATGTGTCATAAATATACCCGCCAACAAGAGATAAACCCTAACTTGAAAACAACTGTTAATCGATTACTGTGGAAAAACTGACAAACTCGAAGTGAATAATGCTAAAAGGTGTTAATTTGTGGATTTCTGTAGGCTTTGAAAAGCAAAATTAAGTCTATATGGGATTTTGGATGTGTGACATAAACTGTGGGCCATGTGCCTGTTTGCATTAACCAGCATCATTGCACTCCGAGCCAGGAGAGCTCTGCTGAGAGAGTGGCCCATGACTGAGCACACAGTGATCAGCATCAGTTTTGGTTCAGTTTCATTTATTTGGAGAGGGAGGAAAAAAGATCTGATGGGGATTTGCTAAACTACTACTCAAGGCTGTAATCATTTTTCCTTTTCTGCAGTAACGTTGCTGCTCCAGCCTGGTGGGAACTGAGTATGAACAATGTTTTATGCCTGACTGAGCCCTAGACCCCCGAGCCTTGGGGACCCTGGCAATGATGCTGGGAGATTATATGATCCACAGCAAAATGATTCCAGGCAGGCAGCAGACAGTAGTCAACACTGGCAATCAAGAGGGGCAGTGCTGGCAGCTCTCTCATTGTCCTAGCTTGCTAAACAGCTCCTCTCTTTTCATGCAAAAATGCAGGCACACACAAAACCACTCATCTTCAGAGCTAGGCAGAATTTTTGCAGTGAAACTTCTTACCAGCTCTGCATATTTAGCTCCAAAAGAAACAAATTCACAAATCTGTCAAAAAAAATGAAATTTTTAATTTCAGAAAGAAATGTTTTGACTTCTTTTATTTGAAGTGCTTTTCTTTGTTATCTTAAATTTCATCTACAATTATAATTTAAAAAATAATTGTGTCAACAAAATGAAGGGTGCATTCAGGTAGAATAGGGTTTGAGGAAAAATGGAATATAAAATTAGAAGAAGAAAAAGAGTTTTGTTGGTTAGCAAAGTGAAAGATCACCTTAGTCATAAACGTCACTGCTTGTTTTCTTTTGCTATGTCCTTTTCTGCATGATTTTGCGACGTGTACAAGAACATTTAATGAGGAACAAACTCAGATAGGAGGCTATTAGAATATTTGAGATGGATATCAGATGAGAGCTACTCCAGTGTCCCAGAAAGTCAGGTGAACTGTACCTTTGCCTTCCTGGTAGAGTTGATGTGGGCAAAGGAGAGAGCAAACAAGAATGCAGTTGTATGTATGTATGTATGTATGTACACATGTATTTATTTTATTACTTCAAGCCAGTATTGGAAAATCTCCTTCACCCTGCGTTTTGGTTTGTACTTCCAACACCAGCTGTGCTGCTTTAGCCTGCTCAGCATAGATTGGGCATACCCTGTAGCAGCACAAAACACCTCCATGCCAAAGCACTTGTTCCTTCTGTATGGATTTTGGTCACCTCTGGACTGGGAGACAACCGCTTATTTTGCAGCTGAAATTGCTCCACCGTGGCACAAATTACTGAGGTGGCTATCCTAGCAAGCAGGCAATGCCTGGCCATTGTCTAATTAGCTGCCTTCTCAAAACAACAATAAACAAAGCAGCTCAGTCCCACTCACTCCCCTGCACTTTTCATATTAATATTATTTGCCTGGTTTACAACTATGAAAGTTCTGGGAATTTTTCTTTCCCAGAAAGCGGGGAAAAAGTCTCATTCTGTAACTGTTAGCTGATCTCGAGGTGCACTGAAAATTAAACCTTCATACTTCAGGGTTTGTTTGGACCCATTGTACTGAATCTCTCATTGTACTGCCATCAGTGAGATTTTTTTTTTTTTTTCACCATCCTGCATGACTGGGGCTCAGCAAACAGTAAATTTACTTTTCGCAAACTGATGCAAAAGATGAGGTATGTGCAAAGTGGCCGAGTTAATTGTGCAGGAGAAACGTGGGGCCAGGTGCATGGTGATTATCGATTGAACCGAAGCCAGAGGCTCAGCCCCTTAACTTTTCCAATCTCTGACTTCCTGATGTTGCCTCTCCCTCTATCACACTGCATTAACTCGCAGCGTAGCTGGAACGTTCCACGGTTACTCACAAAAAAGGATCTGTGTGGGAAGGTGAAGGAGGATGGTGGGGGTGACAGGCAATTCATGGGGAGGAAAAGAAAAGAGCTGGAAAAACCAAGAAATAGAAGGAACATAAGGGGAATTGCATCTTTCCCCAGTTTGAGTGGGATACTCTTGGCATTTCTGCCACTATGAAGTGCTGTGTGAAGCTATGTATCAGCTCACCTTTTATTCAAATAATTTAAGATGGCATTTCAGAGCAGTCAAGTTTTTTGTTACTCTCCCCCTAAATATATATTGGTCCATTAAAAAATGGTGGTAAATAAGTCCTCTTAATGCCTCTGAAATGTCTTCTGAAATATTTTGGAATGTGGATGACATAATTGCTTTATAATTGGCGTCTGCAAATGTGGCCCTCCAGAAACCCCTTGGCCAATTTGCCCTAGACTTTGTTTAATCAAAAAGGGCTAAAAAACTGAAAGAAAATGGATTTTAAGTGTCTAACTCTGGCCACTTTTTAAAATGCATTTGAAACTTGCAGCAAAAGTGTTTTCCATCCTACTCTCATAACATAAAATGTCTAAGCAGACTTTCTTTCTCAAGCTTTCTATGCTACCTACCATTGAGACCACACATGGAAAATTTCAGGGCAGAATTTATTCCATAAAATATACAGTAACAAGAGATTAGAGTGGAATTCCAGGGTATTTAACAAAAGTGTCTGCTCTTCTCCAAAGTTTTATGTCCCTCTGACACATATGTGCGCACACACACACACAGAAGTACTACAAAAATGTAAAAAATCACCATCTGCCAAGAGACATGGCAAGTCATTGCATTTATTTCCTGTTCAAAGCAATTGAGAGGAGCCAGTGGTCTATCGAGCTCTGGTGTGATAAATAATGGCTGATGAACAACTATCTGTTTTTTAAAATGATGAGTGTGTGTGCATCGACTCACAGAGGTGGTGGGCAGTTGCATCTGCTGTGTGACTGTAGAAGCTGTTGGTGTGCCCAGAGTTTAGTCCTAGAGACTGCCAGGAAGGAACGTCATTCCCATAGTATGTGTTGGGGGGAATGGCTTCCAGAGAACCACTGTGACATCCACCTTGAATATCAGGGGACCACCAAGCATGGAAGTGTAGCGAGGACAAAGAATTCCCAGATCTCTCTTTATAATCTTCTGATCACCACACAAAGGTCTGCCTTAGCATGAGTTCCTCCTCTGTAAAATGGTTGGTTTTCTTCCTTACTTAGAAAGTCCTCTAGGTCTTAACCTCTGGGTCTTAACTGATGCCTGTGGAACATACTGGGATGGGATGTGCTGCAGAAATGCAAAAATATAATTAATGCTGCTGTCCAGTGGTAGAGCTTGATTCAAAACCCACTGACTTTCCTCAATCCCGGCTCAGGTCAAATGATTTTAAGTACTACAATTGCACTGTAACACACCCCTGACTCTCTGATGGTTCGATCCTCAGTTATGCAGAGGATATAAGGAGCAAAGGGGAGAAAAAAAATGCTTCAGGTTCACTGCTGAGCATCTCACAGGAAAAATTGTTATCTGTGCGAGGCTGCTACTGCCACCTGCCACCATCAAACCCGCGCAGGCGCCGCTCATTTCTTTTAATGTTTCCCAGCTCGTTCTCAGCTTAAGCCAGGCACTAACGCCCTGTGACAGCACCTGAGAGCAGGGGCCAGCCACCAGCCGTCCTGCTGAGCTGCTCCAGGCTGGAGAGCCAAGGCAGCCCTGGCTCTTGCCAACCACAGGCAGCTCTGGCTGGAGCCAGGGGCAACCTCTTTGAAGTGAGGCCACTCTTCCCGGCCCCCTTTCCCTCCCCTCCGCTAGGTGTTAACACAAACATCGCCCCGGCCAAAAGACTTCCATTATTTATTGGAGGCTGCTTTCCTGCCAGCTGAGTCCCAGACTTCAGGAGCTTTGAAGGAGCCAAACAACTGGATATATGTCTCCAAAGATATCGTAAAAAACCCGGGTGGAATGGCTATTGAAGGTGCATGCAGAGCACCTTGTGAAAGCAATCCCTTGTGTCAGAGTGCCAAGAGAAACAGCAGGCAAGCCCTCTCTGCAAAGAGGTGCTGACAGTGACAGGTATTAATGCTCAGATTACAATGGAAACGTTTGTATATTAATTGCAAAGCACTCAGACTTACCCTCCTCCCTGGTTTGCCTTTTTTAAAAAAAAATTTTAAAAGAAAAGAGGTGGAGGAGGGAGGTTTTCATTATTGCTGATCAGGGAGTATTACTTGCATCTCTCCCATGGCATATGTTCATACGCCTGTGGGCTCACACACGGAGCGTTCTCATTTCAAAGCTGAACAGCTCTCTTAGCTATTTTTCTTTTCCCTTCCTCAGGACTTCAAGGAGTGAGTAGGATGTAATCTCAGAGAGAGGAGGCTTGGTTCTGTGCCAGGCACTACTGACTTACCACGTTGTCCCTGAGTAAGTCACCTCACCTCTCTTCTCCTTCATCTTGCCACCTGTAAAAAAGAGAGTGTGATATTCTCCTTCCTTTGTTTAATTAACGGGCAGGGCTTTAAAAATTCATAGACTGAAAGCCTTCACATCACTCTTTTTTTTTTTTTTAATTAAAACCTAATTTACTTTAGGGCATTGTGGAAACCTCCAGAAACATGCGATTTGAGCCTTATCTTACATGATTACTGTAACCTTGCTGCTTTAAATAACTTCCATCCTTGTGAGTGCCAGTCTGCCTGTTGCAGCTGTAATAAGAAGGCAGTCCTGACCCAGCAAGGCTCATCACTGGGACAATACTTACATGGGCCTTTGCTGATCACTTCTGGGAAAGCCCAGCTTCACTGAGGGATATGAGAAGAAAGTTTTACCTTAGGTAACAAGAAATGGACATCTTCCCAAAGCAGGGATAGAATTCGTTCCATGTTGTAAAAGAACCCAAGTCACAGGGAATAGGTGAGGAGAAAACCACCCTGCTGTCACCTGGCCCAGATTTCTGGCTGTTACCTGTCTTCTGCTTTAATTTGTCTGTATTTATATCATGGAAACTTAAAAATTAGAGATGGAAAAGGACACCTGGGTCTTTCAGCTTGCTTTTTTTTTTTTGCTGCAAAGTTGCCTCCTACATCCTATCTCCTGTTTTATTGTATCGGCACAAAGCACAGAAAGGGGCAGAGAGGTGACCAAAATAAGGGCATTTCCCCACCCCAGAGATCCCCATTCACACTTTTTCTGTAAGCCCTTCTTTCAGGTAGCAGCTGGGATCTGATTCTGTGATTCCTGCTAATTTGAATATAAGCCATTTTTGTATGCAAAGGATTGCTGACACCAGCAAGTTTCACTGTAATGATTACTATGGAAACGTTTATCTATAAATATAAAATTCTTTAAAGCTTAGCCTTTTATCTTTATAGAAAAAGGCCTGTTTATGTCACTTCTAAGCTTCCAGCTTTGATGTAGACATGAGCTGTTCTCATGCCAAACAAGATAACCTTAGTGTTAGAGCTGTGTGAGCTTTGAAACATGGGAATTTGAGCTAAAACTATTATTTTTTTAATACAATATTAATAGGTGAATGGAAAAATATTTTAAAATGCCTTTCTAAGCCCCAAAGCTCTAGTTCACTTGCAGTCTTCTTTTCTATGTTTTATTGTAATGTTTCTTGTATGGTGTATCTGCTTTCAAGTGCCAATCAGTCCTTAAATTCTCTGTGTGTGTGTGTGTGTGCACATATACATGTGTATTTCATGGTGAGGATTGAGGCAGAAGAGAAAAAATGGAGAAGCTCCTTACTCATTAGCTTTTTCCCTTTGTGTTTTTTAGATTTTGGTCTTCAAAGCCTTCAAATATGGATTATAATTTTAGGTCCCCAAAATATGTTTTTGATGTTTTGGGGGTTTTTTTGCTAAATTATAAAAAAAAAAATAAATAAGACATACATGATTTTTCATGATTTTAGGTTAATAAGATTAAGGGGTTTGTTATTTAAAACCTAGAGTGAAAAGGGTGTATTAGAAAGATGAGGACTAGTATTTTTTATTTGCATGACTATCTAAGAATTTTTTAAAACTATTTTTCCTTGACTTTGAAAATTACACTTGGGAAATATCTATATTAACATGGGGTTTTTTCCAATCATGCACACTAATACCACAAACACCCACATTTGCAGATACTCTAAAGCTATTCCATTAAAAGTGTTCTCAAATAAGATGAAATCATGGGGTTAAGTAATAGAGATTTAGGGTCAAAACTTAAATGTTCCAAAATGTTTGCAGAATCAGGTCCCCACAGACTTTGGAAACAGAATTCATGACATCCACAGAGTGAAATCGTAGCTGATGATGATCAGAAGGTTAATTTGTTATTCATTGCCAAGGAGAAATTGATAGCAGCAACCTTGTCTACAAGGGCACAATTCATATATATGTATTAAAGTTTCTCTTTGTGTAGGTTTTGATCATTAATGCTGATGATTTTTTTTGTTCCACTTTTGGGTGGAATGAGAAAATGGACAATTAAATATTTCATTTAAAATTCAGCACTAGCCTGATGAGCTAGAACTGAGAAGTCAAGTTCAAGGATAGAGGGGGCTTTAAGCCACCTTTTGTTCTTCCAGTTTTATGGGAGAATTAGGGAGATCGTTGTCATAATTTCGACACTGGGTAGTGTAATCTTTTATATTAAAATGTCTTTCCTGGATTGTTCCAGGGACTACAGTGGCATCCACAGTTCTCCCTGTGCAGGAATTTGTATGGGAAATCTGTGTAACAGGACTGAAGAGGCTTCTGGCAGTGACACATGGTCTGATCCTCCTCTTTGAGTCTCCCTTTGTTCATTCTCTCTCCTCAGTTTTCCTCCCCAGTGCACTGTTAATAAAGCCCTCTGAAATTCTAACTGGAAGTCAAGTACAGACAAGCCATCCCAGACCTCTGCCTGCCCTCACTGTGCTCTTCCAAGTTCACTCACAGTGTCAGGCTCTGAGAAGAGCAGCACTCAGAGGAGTCAATTGGACACTGTCAGTAACTGCACAGATTGCCTGGAAATAAAAGATCTAAGAGCCAGCATTAAACTCTTAAATAGGACATGCAGTAAAAGCACAACAATACACTGTGGCTCCCATAGGGCTGAGGAAAAAAAAAATCAAATGGTAAATATCTCATATTGGATTCAGAGAAACACTCCCAAATTTAGAAGCTTATTTGAAGCCTATCCCAATAATTCAAACTTGTTGGATCTGTAAAATTAGCCTGTAAATCTCACAGGAAAGGCTGTGGGGTATTTCAGCACTTTCATTTGTGGTCCTGGCAGGAGCATGATTATTAGTATAAAAACATAAAAATGACCATGAAAGTAACTTTTAAAGCAGCAGCAGCTTTTTACTCCCTTTCAAATCCTACAGAAAGGATTAGAGTTGTGGGAAAAAGATTTAGCTTACTTTCTATTCAGTCCTAATTGGCTTGCCCAGCCTTGATATATTAAACCATACATTGTTAATGCCTTTATCACGTCTTTATTTCTTGTCCTGTTTCAAGGTTCGGATCACGGTCGTCAGTCCTCACCAGAAAAGAATCTCCTTTCCTAAAGGGTTGCCCTGTAAATGCAGCAGTGATTTAAGGTAGAACTGAGGGTAGGGCCTCTCCATGATCACTGGTACCTGGAAGGAGAGGTCAGGGATGAAGTTCCCTGAAGCCAAGACAGGAATGTCTGGAGAGACGATTTCTCTGTTTTCCTTCTCACAAGCTGTGCTCACTGTGGTGCTCCAGTAGCACCATAATCAGGAGCAATGTGGTGGAATCTTTGGGAGGTTAAGTGTTCCCTACTGGAAACTTACTGGAAACCTCTGCAACCTCTCACACTCCAGCAGGCTGCGGGGAAATCAAAAAAATCATTGGTTGGAAGGGAATTTATGGATCTTTTAGTTCCAGCTTCCCTGCCTGAGGGCTGGCTAAGCATTTGTGGAGGATAAGTGATAGTAACCTCTGCTACCTGCAGATTAACTGATACTAGTGGGATTCTTCATCCTTCCTTTAGAAGATGAAGACTGTGTGACAGTAAAGAAAAATCCAACAAATTTTGCCTTCTCTGACAGAAATATATAATTTTGCCAGGCAGACTGTAGCAAGAATGCAAGTCTGCCCTGTCTGGTCACACTGGAATATTCTGAGAAGGTTCATGTGGCTTTGGGCATCCAGGAGATGTTCACACCATTGTCCTGGCACAACTGTGTCATGCAGAACAAGGTGTCCATCTGCCACATGTACATCTACACCTCCATGAATAGTTGGCCTGAGGCTTAGGGGGACAATTAGGTCACAGCTCATCGTTCCCTTCTTTATTGGTACATGGTAACAAACATCAACCTTCCTGATGTGCATGAAGGTCAAGGATTTTTGCCTTAATCAAGTGAACGTAGAAGTGATGAATTATCTGAGGAACTAGCCCATAAGGCTGGACAATTTTACAAGCCAAGAGCTAGAAGGTGTTCTTTCTAAATTAAACACGTTGTGTTTCTTTGGATCTTGATTCCATGTAGTTTGTGATGGAAGTACCTTCTTTCCATTTACAAGAGGGTAAACACAAGAATACATTTACTCTTCCAACTCTCTGCAAAATGTTGGCCAACAGGCTGACGTGGAGGGGGCCCAGTGTACCTGGAATAATATGAAACACCTTTTTTGTGTGTATTAGTTTACACACTGTGCTCAGGAAACAGGGTACAGAAACTTCCTTAAACCTCCAGGAACAATAGCTATTGTTGGTTGTTGATATGGCATGAGCTCATATCCAGGATACACTGAGAAAGAAACTCCTGACAACAATAAATAATATACTTCTTAACTCCCGGTGTGAAAGAATGTATTTATTGTTTTTCCAATGAGAGATGGAGAGAAACAGGGCTTTAAAAAGGTGGCTTTGCTTGGCGGGACAAAATCTCAGATTTTTTCTTTTTTTTTTCCTCTTAAGAATTCAATTAAGGAATTTCTTATGGAAGAAAAAAAAATTATAGTCAGGTTCCCAACAGTTTGTGTTGAAATCTATTTTGAATTTGGCTGTATAATGTGAAAATGGTAAGATTAGTGGGACAGGTCTATAATGCTCTTCTTTCTAATTGGTTTTTTTTTTTTTTTTCTTGCCTTCATCTGCAGGGGGGTGGAAAACTGTACACCACACAGAGCTCAAAGCTCTTGGTCAAAGTTATACAGGAATCCATTTCTCTGGATTTTTACAAAGTTGATTAGGGTGAAGGAGCTTCTTTAATGCTACACTCTGTCAGTCCTTTAGGAGCAAAGCCTTAGTTGTTTGAAAAAGAAATTTGCAGAACCCTGGCTGTTCTATCTCAAACTGACACTTACACTAGATTTAGTGGATACTCATGACTAAATTGTGCACTACAAAAGGAAAGGCCATGAAGGGAGTCTAATCTTTAAATGGAATTTGCCAGTTAAAACACAGGAGTGGGAGTTAGGAGGCTCTGCAGCATTTCTGATACTGTGGCACCAGTCATGTCACTTTGCAGGGGAAAAGGGAAAAGGCTCCTATCTGTCCCGTGGATCCCGCACCTCCAAGGAGCATTACCTTTTCATCCCTTTAATGCTTCCCAAGAGAGCCATCTGGAGTGTTTTGGGGAAGTAAGACTTTGTCACATACATCATTTTATTGAAATGTTATCCTCTGCAAAGCTTTGCCGCAATGGGTTTTGGGTTCAGAGGGAGTGCTTGCTGGGCTTGCTGGAGATCTGGACTGTGTAACACTGAAGCCAAATCCCCACTCCCTACTTGGTCATTTGGGGTGGACACTCGCACCTCTGCATTCCCAGTCTTGCCAAAAGCACCCAGTCAATGCCTCTGAGGTAGACTCCTCTGGAAAATTGAGTTACCCCTCCTTGTTCCTGAGATACAAGGAAGTGGACATGCAAAACTATTCTTGTTTTTTAAAAATGTCTCCTGCCCTGAAGTCTGACTTTTAACTACCCAAATGGCTATTTCAGTTTTTCTGTGCATTAATATTGCTGTATAGGTGTCTTCTACGGGCAGCTATTAAGCCTCGCAGGGACACTTCTTAAATGAAATAGTAAATTTAAAACCTCAATAAATTCCAAGAACCAATGTGTAGGAAAAGTTTTTTTTTTAAATATATTTGATCTGAGGCACCAGTTTCCTGTAGAATTATGTATTATTGGCTACTGCACTGTATAGGTGTCCCAGAAATAAAAATTAAGTGTCACATGCTCCAGAGCTGAAAAATGGAGGATGACTTTTGAGAGGTTTTTTTTTTTTTTTGATTTCTCTAAGTCATTTGTCCCTACTAAACTGAACCACTCTTGGAATATCAAAGTCTTTTGCAAAAAATTTTCATAAATAATTCTCGGTTAGAGATAACTAAGATTTTTGTTCTTAAATATGTGCACTTTATATGTGCTTCGAAGAGAACATGGCATTCTTCTGGTTCCCTGGTTGCAGGGCTTTAAAAATAAACTCAGTGCAGTGTTGCAAGTGAGATAAGATACATACTTTGACATTCATTTTTGTTTTCTCCAAACCTTAATGAGAAATTTAAATAACTTACTACCAAACCTGCCTAAGAAGTGGTAAAGCTGTGCAAGGGAAAAGGAGTTCAGTTCAAGTTGGTCTCTACAAACTGGCCAGTATTTGCTCAGGCCGGAGCTGCTGGCAGAGTTAGGCCTAGCTCTTGTTTTTCCAGGTGAAAAGCAAGAAACTTTGGATGACACTTGTTCTGTGGTCTTTTTGACTTTCTCATTTTAAGGGCACATAGGAAAAGGCTGAGGATCAAACATAACTCCCTGCAGGGTGAAGTTGTGAAGCTGGTTCACAGCTCTGGGGTGCCAGGGCTGTGACCTTGCAGGGACACTGGGGCAGATGCTCTGCACTCCTTCAAAGCCCTCAGCACACACAGAAGGACTGACCTCCACTCTGCCACCAGCAAGGGAAAATGACTCTTACAAACCACTCTCAGGTTTGTAACGAACCCCAGCCAGCAATCCCCCAGTAAAAATGAACCCATTTTTGGTAGGGTTAAAACCACCTGCCAGAAGGACAACACCCCTTGCCAAACCTCCCACAGCGCTTGTGTGAAACCCATCTATCAGAAGTGGGGCCATGGTCTGATATCTGAAAGACAGGCACTTTTAAAATTAGCTTGGGTTGAAGGGAATGATAGAATAAGCATGATCTTCTCCTATTGGTTAATCAACAGCCAATTCCCTGTGGGATTTTCTTGTAGAAAATTAGGAGCAGTTTGTCTATTGGTGGTTAAAAATCACACCACTTAGTGCTGAAATACTGAAGACTTTCTAGCCTTGTAATATTCTTCAACACTATTGCTTGTAATACAAAGTTTGTAACTCATGTAATATGGTGAGAAAAATTGTCTAGTTTGAAAAAATCACCCATCACACTTGACAGACAGAATTAAATGAAATAATCTTTAAGAATGCAGAAAATTTGCTTATTTCAGAACCCTTTTTTGAATGCTCATATTCCATGACAGCCAGCTCCTGTAGTATGAATCTGAGCAAGGAGAGAAGCAGGTTTAGAACAAATTTTGTAGGATTGCTCTTGTTTCCTTGGGAAACTACAAAGATGTTGGTTTAACAAGTTGCAGCTTTGACTAGAAGGTTACATATTCTGTACTTTCCACTCTATAATCCAGCTACAAAAGCTGCTGTGAAGGAGGCGGCCTCTTAGATGTCCAAGGGCAACCTTGCCAAATTAGAATGACAAAACATCCCTTCCTAACGGGATAAGCCTCACTCTCATACCTTCTGATGTGTTTGTATCTCCTCTGATTATTTTACTACAAAAAAATAGGAGTTGCTGCACCAAAAGTATTGAAAAATACTTAATCCTCCATGCCAGGTTTTTTTCCTGTTGATCTTGTTGCCAGTTCTCTACCAATGTTTACAGACATTTTTTCTTCTCCCCCCTTCTCCTGCTCAGATTCCCATGACAAAAACAGAGTGTAGTTCTACAAGTGCCCAGACCTGGCTGTTGTGGGATGGCACTGAGACAAATAGTTGACAGAACTCATTTTGTTTTTTAGCAAATCGATTAATAGATTTTAGTAAATAGCATCTGTACCAGCATCTGGGACTCAAAGAGAAGGACTCCTGTCAGTATGATTCTCTGCGGGGGATACTTGACACCTGGGGCTGTGATTCATTCTGTTCAGTATCAGAATGAAGGACTGTGAAGTGCATCATGAGAGGCTTTTCCTTTCTTCCGATGCACCATGCAGTAACTTTTGTTACAAGCATGAGGCTGGTGACAAATGGTACTTACCCATTATGTGTTTGCAAGTCTTAAAATAATTGTTATCCTCAAGATCCGGCAGCTCTCACAACAAAAAGGAAAGATATTTTCCTTACCTTCACCCTTCCTTTATTTTTGTAAGTTTAAATGAGGAGGTTGAAAAGGATTTCACGCTGCAATCTAGATTGTGGTTGAGTTTTGAAAAGTTCAGAGGAAAAAGAAAGATAAGAAAGAAATCTGTAAAAAGCTACGTAATGTTTTGTCATCTGGGTTCTGGTCCAAAGACGCAGCTTAAGGAACTCTCCCAAAAGAAATTAAAGCAGTGTTCATGCTATTAAAATAATTTAAAAACAGACTTCTACAGGTTGTCCAGAGTTCCCAGTCTCCTTCACCATGACATCTACAGTAATACCTACAGAAAAATGGCCACATTTGTTCTAGTCTGTCTTGTATGATTAGAAGCCATATAACACAGTTGCCATGTGAAGAAGCCAGAATGAGTGTCTCTGATTTTTGTTGAAATAGCTGCCTTTTTCAGCATGTTTTTAGGTATGTTTTAGATAGACATAATTGGGGTTTCTGAGAAGTATTCTAAGTGTACCAGAGTAGTTAAAACATCTACTTCCATGCAGAAGGGGGCAGACTCAATTTAAATTTACTTTCTACCTTGATCATCTGTTGGCTTCATTCTTGTGACTACCAAAATTCTTTTAATACATCTTTGATCTCTACTTGGACAAGCAATTTTTTAATGCAAGCATAATTCAGCTTTTCGGACTACCTGAAGGCACATTTATCTGTGGAATATTGCAAAATTCGGAGCAGACATTGTTTTGCCTTTCTTTATCAAAAAGTACAGTAGTTCCCATCCAAAGGAATCCCTTTGGTCAACCTGGTGTACTCCAGAATAATCCAGTTGCTGTAGTTATGAGCTTCAGCCTAGATAAAGACATAAGGGGTATAGTGAGATAAGTATCAACATGAGATATCTCTGTTTTGTAGTTTACAGGAGCATTTACCACTACGATGGCATAATCAGGACGGAATTGCAGAAAGTATTTGGAAAGCAGATAATAAGACAACACATAATCCAAAACTTCTCTGCCACAGTCAATATAGATAAGCGAATGGAAAACTGATAGTAAAGGGGCCTATTCAAGCTTGTTCTGTTTCTTTTAAGTGTCAGACATTCAGAGCCATCACCAAAAGTCATTTGATGACTTCAGTTTCAGCAAAGCATTGCAATTCCTCTGCAAGGCTGATGCAGATAATTCAGCAAGGGGAAGTGGATCCACAGAGCTCCTTAGAGGGCACTGAAACCAGATCCATTTGTGGCAGCTGCCCTTCTCAAAGCCATCCCACAAAAAAAAAAAGCATGATTTTGCTAGGACTGACCTACCCAGTTTCCTCTAGTACTTCTAGCTTTCAGCTTTAGGATTGCAAATGACTTGGAAAAAAAATTATTTCTGACATTGCTTTATATTGCTGTGCCATGTGGCTTGTCTTTTCCCTTTTTCTTTCTTTCCTTTTTTTTTTTCCCTTTTTTTAATGCCAAGCATTTGGAAGCTCTCCAGTATTTCCAGTATTTGCACTCTTTGCATCCGTCTCTACTGCTGCTATTTAGAGCTGTTGCATTTCAATCCATTAAATTATAACCCGTTTCTTCAGAGAGCAGCTGACTCCATTTCAGCAAGTAGGTGCCCTTCAGATATGTGAGACCCAAGTCTCCAGTGCTATGAATGCCTTTTTAATTATGGGGGAAAATGCAAGGATTTCAAAAAGAAAACCGAGTATCCCTTACCTCAGCTTTTCTCTCACCTGCAGTTCTACATCCATACCTGTAGGTCTGTATCCATGCACCACAACAGACAAGATCACAGCCTATTAGGAGGTAGCTTTTCAAACTACCCCTCTACAATGGTAGTGATCCATATTAGAATTTCGGAATTTAATCATACAGAGGAAGAATAAAAATCCAGAAAACTTCAAATCCCATCTGGCCATTCAAAATCAGAAGATGCTGGCTGTTTTGTACAGCCAAGACTATTTCTAGTGTTGAGAAGGAAATTGAGATTTGGAATGAGTTGAAGACACTGAAGTCTTCAAAGAAGTTTGTGTTGGTAAAGAGGAGGATCCTGCATTCCTTGTGACTTTTCTGTGAGGTTTAGTAAAGAACCTGCTTCAGGCTGCTTTGTGAGCTGATAATGTCCAGCATCAATTTCCATTTTATATGGAAGGCATCCCTTACAAACAAGGGACTAGACAAGAACAGGATGAGTGAGAAATTAGTGAGTTGAGAGGGAACTCCCTAATTTCTGGAAGTAGTTTCTGGCATGCCCAGATGGAGGAGAGCAACTGCTCTGCATAACTGTGGGTCATGACTTAGCTTTATTTTTGGGTTCTCAGGAAGAAGTTCTGACCAGGGCTTTTTTTCAGTAGTGTTTGTCAAGGCCCTCCTTTTCCCAAATGCAACCTCCCCAGATGGAACATCACCAGAGGCATAAAGCATTAGCCCAAAGGCAGAAATGAAGAAACGAATCCAAAATGTTTCCTTTGCAATGCTTTGCACTCACTAGCAGTGTGTCAGAGCACTGCTTTCAATTCAGGTGAACGCTCAAGTCCTTGTGAGTGGCTGTATGTGAGAAAAAGCCAGCTGTTCAGAGACAGAAAAGTGTTTAAAGAGACTGTAGAATAAAGACCTAATTGGCAATGATTTGGCTTCTTTGCCTTTAGCTGGCAATTTTATCCTTAAGCAAAAAGTGGTTCAGGTGGGGCTGCTCCTTTTAGGGTGAACAGCTGAGTGTGGGACAGAAGTTTCTGGCCTGCAGTGATCAGGAGGAAGTAAGGTGAGTGTGAGGAGCAGGAATGTGAGCCTGGTGCTCAAAAGGCAGAGAGCAGCGTGTAAACTCCACAGTCAGGTCTCTAGAAATGGGAATGAGTGGTTCCTAAGCACTAGAGAGGACTTCCTTATCTGTGCAGTTTGCTGCAAAGCAAAGCCATTACTTTCTTGAATACATGCTTGGAAGCAATGACCTACTTGCAGGAATGTAGCTAACAGGGGAAGACTTGGGTATAAACCTTTTTTTTTACTTCTGTTCTGCCTTGCCTACCCTCTTTTGAGTTTTCTCCACTTAGAGCCAGCTAATTAGTTTATAATCTAATTAAATTTGGCTTTTTATTTTAGTTTGGTCATCTTTGGGGAGCTGGCTCTAAGGAAAAGCTCTGGGAAGATGTAGTTCAAAGCCAGAACTGATGAAGGATCCCATTGGGCTTTCCCCTGCCTCGTGCAGGGAGACCCAGCCTGCAGAGCTTGCTGCCACTTCATATTTGGGCAATGGTAGAGCCCCATCCCCACCCCAGTTCTGACAGTGCAAAGAAAGGAGCTGGTGGAGGCCAGAAGTTCCAAGCCTGCCGAGCCAAGCCGTGCTCCTGTTTTTATTTGGAGTATGAATAATTCGGATTAATGCCCCAGCATTAATCTGAAACTCGCTCTGGTTGTTCTGGGTGGAAATTTTTTTGTCACAAAACTGACAAATCACAGACCTGCTTTTTCTGATGTTGTTATTGCATACAATGCCATTATGGAACTACCTGTGACCTTCAGATAACTATGAAAAAAAAAATAACCAAACCGTCTGCAATACAGCTGGGCATAGGAATGCCTGGCTGACATCTTAGAAAATGAAAAGGGGATTTTGGAGAAACATTTCCTATTAATTCATGCTGCCAGTTGGTCCTAAAATTCCTGTGGATATTACTGGGAGTCAGTCATCTAATTATGGAGGGCCTTCAGTGACCCATTTGATTCTCTTACACAATGATACTTAGAATCACAAGTTTCAAGGGCTTTATTTGTCATTTCTGCCTCCCTATAAATTTACTGCTGTCCATACACCTCTTAGAAGGGAATATTTTATATTAAAGACATTCATGCAGATTTTATTGTTGGGCTTGCTGTAAGTTATTTATTTCTAAAGTAAACTCAAGGTTAGAACTGACTGCAGGGCACTAGAGTGGTGATTTCTTACCATAACTAGTATCCAAGCAAAAATCTCATTTTCATCTGGTTTTGAAAAATCTTGGCCTTCAGATTTTATTGTAAAGTTCTTAGTAGGTCATCCAATTAATAGATTGACCTATATTTATTTCATTTCTCTTGCTACAGGTTAATTTTGACCTCTGGAACTCAGAGAAATAAAGCACAAAATAATGCATCAGATAAAAGAAACTACTGCAAAGTAAGCTGAAAAGCCAAAGCTTCTCAGGGCAAAGGTGGCAGGGAAGAAGGCACAGTACATAATTTCTAGTGGTGATATTCATGGCTTCTCACAGTAAGTGCATTCAAATACATTTCTAGAAACTCAGAGTTGCTCCTTATGGATGAGGGGGATTAGCAGTAACAGGAGGTAGGACTTGAAAGTGAAAATGTATTAAAATAGTCTGCTTACAAAAGAGCATGGCTCCTGCAATGTTTCCAGGGCTTGCATCTTCACTGCTCTGTACTGTGTTTGCATCAATACAGAAATCTGTATTTGCAGCCCGTAGGAGTTTAATTTAGCACCTGCTGCCACCTTATTTAGAGGATTGTATATTTTATTGTTGTTTGGGTCTTTTTAAATTTTTTTTTTTAAAGGTGCAGTTCTTTAGCGTATTTTCTGTCTTCAGATATAAATATGTTATAGGCTAATTCCATACTGAAGGAATCACCTGCCTTTGCTTAGCCCACAAGCAGAACCATTAGGATGCAGGCTGGCCTGCGTTGGAGCTGGTTTGGGCACCACAGGATTTAGAGCTGCAGCCATTCAGAGGGCATTAGCATTTTGAAAGGTTTAACCAACAAAAGCACACTCGTGGGCTCGGGGAATACAGATGCTGAGAAAATGTTTAAATTCATGTAATGATTTGGATCTTCAGGACTGCTTGATTCACCCTTGCAACCTTGTCTCCAGACAGCGCCACGGGCTTAACTCACCTGCCAAGAAGTGTGAGCATTCCTTTGAGTCTCTGTAAAATGCATCTGTGTGCAACTTTGATAGCTTTTACAAGGCATAAAATTACTGTTCAGAGTAACTCCCTTCAGCTACTTTTAAGTCAAGTTGAAGTAAGAGTAAATATTTCTCAGCAGGTTGGAATTCCAAGTGCCACTTCTCTTTCTGTCTTTGGAGTCTCTTTATATTTTTGTATGCATATATTTCATGCAGGTTCAAGCTGAGACGTTTAGGGGTCACGGGAAAAGAAGCCTGGAAAGATCACAAAACATTCTTGATAAATATTCACCAATATGGTAAATTCCATGAAAGTATGCGTTGGTTTGTTTAAAAGAAATATGTATACATGAAGTGCTAAATCCATATGGAGAACTTTTTGTGTGATGATAAAAGAAGGAAAATTTACATTTACCTTGAGATTTTGTTGGTGCTTGTAGTATGTAAAATTTCAATTAAATATAGAAAATTAGTAATGGGCATGTTGATGAATATGGGTTTTTCTGAGAAGGAAATTATATGCTGATGTGATGGGCACTGCACTGTGGTGAAATAAGCCTAGTAGGGAGTTGTGTCTCTGGAGCAGAGCTCCTGTGTCACTGTGTCAGTAGCAAGGTTTGACTCTGAAAGTGGAGTGGGGCTGGTGGAGAGGGGTCCCACAGTGCTGTGCTGCTTTGGACTTCCCAAAGGGATCCTCTCCAGGGTTCTGTGAGAACCAATTCTTGCCCTGACCAGGAGTAGGTGCAGCCTTGATCTAAATGGGGCATCGATTTTGCCCCAAGAGTATGGGACTGCATGCTAGAGCATCAGTACCTCTGTGATTCTTACTTTTTCAGTCTTAATCCACTCTCCAGTAAGGCAGGTGAGACATTCTGCTCCAACTCCATTAGTCAGACCCTGAATCCAGGAGTCTACTTTCCTATTTTCAGTCTCAGAACTGAATCTTCCTTCTAAGGGTCAGGGTAAAAGGCCCGAGTCCAGGCTCTCCAGGCTCTTTTACAGTGGCAGGTAAGAGAACTGTCAGGTGACTGCAGCTGGATTAGGCTTTTTGCACGTCCTCAGCAAACACCTTCTCCTTTAGAATCAACATAATGAAGGTCATGAAAGATGAATTTGTTGTTCCTTGTTCAGAAGGTGTGCTGGCTTTGCCTCTTTACCTCTGTCTTAAAAGGAACCTTCATTATCTCATTATGCACGCTCTATTCTGGTTCATATTTTAGATAATGCTTACCTTCTTACAAATCTTTAGGTTTTGTTTTCATTTTTTCTGAAGTTGTGTTATCACCTTGCGTTAACTGATTAACACAGAAAAGGCCTGGATGAATAATTCATTGTGTATGATTAAATCAAAGAATTTACGTTTCCTTTTGTTTCATAAAATGTCTGCAAATATATCAAAGCTTTCTTTCAGCTATTTGTTTTTGCAAAGTTATTTTGCCAAATAATTGCAGTAAATATTCCTTTGCGCTGAGAGTGAAGCATTATTTGTGTGAGAATCTGATGTGGGTGTCTAATGCCATTACAATGCTGGTAGAGGCAAAGAGGAAGGTTGTTATGGGTTGAGTTGTTTGGGTGTTTTGAGCTCCACTTCAGTAATTTTTGGACACATCTCACTTGAAGAACCAGTGGAGGACATGAGTGCTCTTGAAGTAAGAAGGGAAACAGATTTAGGCAGATGATCATGTCCTACTTGCACTTCAATTTCTATTTTAGAGCTAAAAGGAGTAGAAATAAGATGTTGTACACTTATCTTCAATATTTACCTTCCTAAATCCAGATTTTTATCTGAGAGTTGTGTTACTGGGCATGCACCTTGTAATGTGGAAGGAGCTGCACAGACTGGCTTCTCCCCAAGAATATAGTCTTGTTGTCTGTCCTGTCATGGATCTCTTGCATTGTGTCTAACAAAGTTAGAGAAGGAAATGCCATTTGTTATTTGCAATGTTTCACTCACTCTTTGAAATCCACAGACAAATACTTCAGCTGGCAGAAGTAGATTTAAAATGGCAGCAGCTTGTTTGGTGGAGGAAAGATTCACCAGCTCTAGAGAAAAGGCCTGGAATCTGGGGGCAGTGGATGGGCTCTGAGCACTTCTTTCTCTGTAAATGGCTAAACTGTTAAGAAAATAGTGGTATTTGGTGATGCCTGTCAGCTGGAGACCAAAGCATCTTTACCAAGAATTTTCCACTGCAGATTTCAGGTCTTACAGGCACTATAAAAAATTATAAATAAGTATATTTAATTTTTTTTAATGTTGCACACAATGTGTGCCTGCGTGTGTATTTTATTTTCATAGCCATTCCTAAGGAGACAGAGGGAAGATTTGCCCTCTTAAAATAATGGCAAAAATAGCAAATCAGATGGTAGTGGGGGGGAGGAACAGCCTTGAGGAGACAGTTTATGAAGGCTTTCATTCCATCATGTACCTTGGACATAGTTCAAGTGAGGGAGAATCTGCTATGCCAAATCTAAACTTGGCCCTGGAAGAGGCAGATAAGGACCTGTGCCTAGTGCAAGCCATGGGAAGAATCATCTTTGGAGACAGGCACAGCTGATGGAATCAAAGATAGTGATAACCTGTGGATCAGGCTATGCATCTTTTTGACAAGCATCAGCTGTTCGTTCCCAGCCTCTGGGTGACTCCTTTATACCAGATGCAGTATTTCAAAAAACAATTGCTAGTGATGTGGATTAGGAGGGGGAAAAAATGTAAATTGGAAGCGACCCAAGTTCCGACTGTGCACGGGTGTCCCATGGGTCAGATGAGAGAGACTGTTTCCCAGGAATCACAGGCCAGATGATATTTGCAGAAAATGTGGAGGGAAAGGCTATTAGAAATGGGATTGTCTGAATAGGAGGAGGCCACTAAAGAAGAATTAAAATTTGCTAATGCAGCAGGGTCATCATTAGAGTGGGCAGCTATCCCTAAACTGATGCTATTATGTTTCTGGAGACATCAAGAGATAAAAGATTACAGTGGACAGAAGATCCAAATTTAGTGATCCCTGGAAAATGACCAGTGTAGAGGACAAGTACACTTCTTACCACAGGAGTTAAATAGATGGCCCCTGCTCCCATCCAGCAGGAGCAATCCAGCTGTTTATCTGATCAAAGCTGCTGCACAGCTACACACTGTTTCAAGCTGGAGCAAGCAAAAGTAAAAGGAAATAGGATTACTGTGCAGTCAGTGGAAAAATCGGATGTCTAGAAAGAAGATTCAAAGTCATTCACAAGGGAAAGAAGACATCCACGGCTTTGGGCAGGACTTGCCAGAAGCTTCTGCTGATGACAGCTGACAGAAATATACAAGCAGTTGCTTTTACAATTTTTTCCAGGAACAAGGTCTCTGTAAGATTGTGCTGAAATAAGGGACTGTTCAGGCAGACAGATTTCATGTCTTGTTTTTCAGGAACAGGCACCTGACGTCTACCAGGTGTCCACCCCGATTGTCAGGTGAGCTTTTCACACGTGCTCTGTGCTGCTGCATCCATTCTGCTGGAAATATCTGTTTAGTCAGTTCAGGGAAAGCCTGAGTATATTTCTGTGCTCCACAAAGAATATTTACCGACGTCCAGAAAGATTTGTTCTTTCTCCCACTCTTTCCCTCCTACTCACATTCATCTACCTGTGACTTTCCCTCCACAATGACTTCTAAGAAGTGTAAAATCTGAGCAAGTTGGTGCAGGGGCAGTGGCAAGAGGCTTCTACAGTCAGCAGAAAGACCTATGACAGAACTGAGCAAGACAACAGGCAGCTATCCTGGTGGGAGCCTGTTACAAACCACCCAACCAGGATGAAGAGGCAGATGAAGTGTTCTATAAGTGCCTGGCTGTTGTTTTATGATTGCCAGGTCTTGTTATGGTGTGAGACTTGATCTTGCTGGATATCTGCTGGAAACTCAACACAGCTGAGAGGATGCAGCCTAGGAAGTTCCTGGAATGTGTGGAAGAGAACTTCCCAACACAAGTGGCAAAGGAGCCCCCCAGGGATGGTGCCCTGCTGGACCTGCTGTTCATGGACACAGAAGGGCTGGTGGGAGCTGTGGTGGATTCATAAACACATCAACAACAAAAGGAGGGCCAAGGAAAAAATCCATCCTTTATGGAGGTCTTGATGTGAATCAAGCCCAGCTTCCAATGACAGCCACATACAGCTCCTACAGAGGCATAAGGCAATGAGGCTGCCAGACCACTCAAAAGTCACAAATCCCTTCCCTCTGTGTTTGGTCTGGAAGGACAATAAGCAAGTTGCAGGATGACAAAGATACAAAATGATATAGGTAGATTAACAGATGACTTTTCTCCGTAATATTCTCAGCAAATCTACTACAACTTTTAAAGTACGTTAAAAAGGAGAAGAGGAAAGGCTGGTTTTAACATAATACAGTCAACTGATGGCCGTCATTGCTGTGGGATAACTATGAGTCCTGAATTTTAATGGATTTGAAAAACAGAAGTGGGCATATTTAAAGGAATGGGAAGATTAAAAGATTTAAAACAGAACCACAGAGAGTTGCACTCAGCATCGTGAAGATGAAATCTAAAGCACAAATTGACAGGAACTGGCATATGTTTCTTTTTTGGGTGAATCTTTCTGTAATTGTCCACAAGGGTTTCTTTGCCCTTTCCTCTGAAGCTTTAAAGCACGATTCCTGTCAAAGACAGCAGAAGTAGCACTGCTGTAAAAAATGGTTTAATGGTTGAAAGTAGCACTTTGTAGTGAGCATTGGAACACAGAAATTGCCAGCCATGAGGGGTAACTGGTGGTAGATGTTTAAAGAATGAAGTAAAACTTTTACCCTTTAGCCAAAGGGTCTACTTAAGGCTTCCATTAGAAGGATTAGGTCTTTTCTTCTCCATCTTCTCAGCCTGTACATCAGTCTAACAGCAACATAGGACCAGAGCTGTCCATTTGAGTCTACTCTGGCGTGGGAGACAAGGGCTTGTGGTTTGGAGGAAGAGCTTTCAGACTCCAGCACCTTGACCCAGAACACTTCAGGATGATAAGGGCACTATTCTTTAAGAGGAGGGATTAGGAAGAAGCAGGTAAAGACACTTCCCAGAGTGTCAAGTGGTCCATGTCAGAATTACGACAAAGCAAATGAATAGTTATAAACTTTCCTCATGTGAGGTTAAGTGTGCCCATCCATTTATATGTATACGTACATAAATGTACATGTGAACTGAGCTGTAGTTCTGAAGAGGCCGGGCCAAAAAGCTTCCTGAATTGTCAGGTGCAAAGCCAAACAACACAGATTCTTTCCTTTCATTTAGTTTTAGCATGGGAATAGCTGGTTTGAAACCCACAAGCAGTTTTATGTCCAGAAGAGTATTAAGTGAGAAGTTTTGATATGAAATCATTATCTCCCCTCTTCTAAATCCAAATACTAATTGCAACCTTGCTGTGAGCCTACAATATTAAGGCTATCATAGCCATGGCAACGGAAAGCAACATTAAATGGAATACATATCCACTGCACAAGATTGCTTTTTTTGTTTTGTTTTTTTCTCCATTTGGGCAGTAGGCACACGTTTCGGCAGCCGTGATATACAGATCAAAAAGAGCTTCCAGTTCTTCAAACTGCTGAGTTATTTTGCCACATATACTTTCCTATCAGTTAATATTTTGTGTATCTGTATAATTAATTTCACTGCAGGATGGTTTGTTAATCCACAGACATAAATGAAAACACAAATGAACAGTTCAGCAAGGATTTTACAATGGCCCATTTACATTTCAGAATTAAACTCAGAATAAAAACTTTTGTGTAGTTATAATTGAGCTGATTTTTCTCAAGATGAGGAGATAAACATCTATGTAAATAGCCTCAAAAAGATATTGTCTTTAGGAAAGGAGCACTTCAAATGAGCTGCTTAAAGTCACCTTCTATGCTTTGCATGATAATTGTAATGCAAAATAATAAACAGCACAGGGCACCAAGCACAGCACTTCAAGGATGGAGGATGATACTGTGCAATTTATATAAAGATAATTAGGCATTTAAAAGCAACCAATATCACTTTAAAACCTTCCAATTAAAATAAATAAATTAAGACAGAGAGAGAGAGAGCGAGAGTGAAGGGTGTGTGCAAGGTAAGATTATTGAAATAAGTTTCCATTTGCTTTATTTTCCTGAGGGTATGTGTCCATAATGATCTGCCTGACACCAAAGCATCTGAGCACACTGTGAAATTAATTGCTGGGGACACTGCAGTGCACCACAGTTCTGTAGGCCATGGGTGATGTTTTGGGTGTGGATTATTATTCTTTTTTTTACCTCTTTTTTAGTACATGTAAGGGTGAGTTTTAACTGGAAAAGATGCTGCCATGCCCAGATTGCCATGTGGCATAGAGGAAAACTTATGCTAGCCAAAGACCTTATTGCTTAGATTGCTTATTCTTGTTTTCATTGAGGAAATACGGGAGAGAAAACTGCATCAAGTGTCTTTATGCAGGTGTAATTGTATCCCTCCTAACGAGACCTCTCTACCAGAAAAAGCTCTAAAAACATTGCACCTTAATTCCACACTACTCTGTCAGCAAAAATTTGTATCCTGTAATGTAATATTTATGTATGTTTATAAATGGTTAAGAAAGGGCTAACATAGTCAGACATCATTAGCATGGGCAGAAACTACTGGGAGGTGTTAGAGATTGGCTCCTTATGCCTGTGATTTACAGCAATTGTCCTGCTGGAACCAGTAATTATCCAGCAATTGATTATTAAAACACCCTTTAGCGAATTATTTATGAGGATGCTTTTCATGTAAATTGCACCAGAAGTTGTTCGGAGGAGAGTTTTGCATTGGTAAATAAATATTTTACTGCAGACGATTGAAAAAGAATTTTCAGCAGGTGAAAGCGTTGCTTTTAATGGTAGAAATGTGTTTGGGTCGGTCATGTATGTAACCAGAAAAACGATGAGTGGTTCATCTGAAGGAATGAATCTCTTGTGTCCCACGGCTGTAGTTGCAGAGGGCAGAAGTGGAGGAGGTGAGATTACCTAAACCAGAAATCTTTGCAGTGCTCAGTGTATCCTGAGCCATTAGCAAAGAGCTTAGATGGAACTGAAAATGTCTCTGAGCTTTGTGTGGGCTCTTGATTCTGATTCTTTGCACGGGAAGGAATTCACCTTTTCAGCTCTGCGTGGCCATTTTCTTGTGCAAAAATTAAAAAAGGAAAAAAAGGATCTTGTGTTGAGTCCCGCCTATGATGTAGTCGTAGCTGAACAGAAGACTTGATGGTGGCACTGCTTGTTCTGAACAGGCATCTCATCCTGCAAACTGTATCTTCATGAGTGCTTGGACTACCATGGCTACAGCTTCTTTGCAGATAATACCATTTAACTAACTCTACAGGAGCAAGTGGAGTGTTCAGCTAAGTTACTACAGGTATTTTGTTTGCCCTGGGCATGCTCAGGACCTTAATATGACTTTTCTGTACCCATTCCTTGCTATTTTCATGGTGGCTCAGTCACTTTTTTTTTTTCCTGTGGCAACAATGTGACACCTGACTTAGCGTTATAGTTGTAGGAGGGAGAGTAAAGGTAACCCCCATAAATTCAAATATGCTTAAACCATTTTGACACAACTTGTAGAAATTAAAAGCTGATCGTACTTTTAATAGCAACCTTGTCAGTAATATTCAAAGCAGTAAGTCTCTAATATTCTAAAAGCGCAGATTACCTGAAGTGACTGAAAGAGGCTTCAAAGAATCTATAATTAAAATCAGTAATATGTACTGTGCATTTTAAAATCCTGAATTCTGTTTGAGAGATTATTTTCTTTATATAGTACTTAAGAACACGTTCAGATATATTGATACCACTATTGTCTTATTTAATGGCCATTCCTGCTGGAGACAGGCCCGTGTTTGGCTGAGCCCTGCCTGTGGGACTACAGTCCATTGTGCTGTCCCAGGAGTAAGGCTGACAAAGAAACGTGCCTCAGACACAATGCTGTCCCATTCTGCTCTCTCAGGCCAGAAAAAAATCCATAAAAAAGGTGCAGTTTACTTCCCCCTGCCTGTCTATGGCTCCCCTGGCAAGCATGGCCTGAGCAAATTCCTCTCAGTCTCCATTCATGTGCAAAGGCACAAAAGGAGAGAACAATATCTGCATTTTCCACTGCAACCCATACAATATCTGGGTAGGCAGTGTGGCTAGACAGGGATTTGGGGAATTGTTCTCGTGCTTGGGTCTGAATGACAAACTGTTCTTGCAAGAGCAGATTCTGCTGGTGTTGTTACACTGAACTGTGGCTGACACACCTGGAGCCGTCTGTGGATGAAAGGCACTTTATAACCAAAATCTGTGCCCTTCAGAAGGCTTTATGAACCATTTGTACAATAGTGTAAATTTAACAGTGCTCTTAATAAGCTTTTGGTGATTTCACTGGGAGTTCTGTATGCAGAAGGCCCGAGGATTAAGCTCTCCTTAAAGGTTTTGAGGTTTAGAAAATGGAAATAGGGAAGGGGCTGGCCTTTATCAGTCACCTGGGATCCTCTCCTTTCTTCCCATCCTTCACAGTCTAAGGTAGACACTGCCACAGTAAGATCTTTAGGTGTATCACAACAAACTTCACCTGGGGAACTGGTTTAAATACCTTTAATTTACTTATTCTTTTGACTCTTTCTCCCCTAGTCTGACGTTTAATCTCATTCTATTATTAGTGTTAATTTTGTGGACGCGTCTCCTAACATTTTGTGTGAAGATGACAGCAAGAAAAGGCATAAGACTGTGTCTTCCTTCTGTCTTCCACTGTTATTGTTAAATCAACAATATTTTATTGTTTATTTATTAAATAATGGAATTAGAATTTTCTTTGCCTTCCCCTTCTATTGTTGCTCGTAGTAGCAGTAATGAGAAAGATATGACCTCTTTCTTGGCAAGCTGGCTTGTTAAAAGTTGAATGATACTTTTCATTGTGGAGACAGGTTTTTGATTTTAATTTAATTTCTTATAAAATTATTTGAATAAAGCTAATTTTCAGGCCTCCTCATCATCTGTTCTCAGTGAGCTTTTAGAAGTTCCCCCCCTTTGACTTTGAACGTGAAAGGTCTGAAAGCAAAATGGATTCTCTCTTAAAGTGTTATCACCATGTTTGAAATACAGTTTAGACCAGAGAAAATGTAGTTTTGTTGGGTCTGATAGAGAATTAATTCTCCTTTCTCCTTAGTATTAAAGTCCAGAGCTGGAACCAGCAGGTCTGTTAGAAATAAGGAGTAAAGGTGAATTCTCTCCTTTTTTTTCCATTCATTGTGAGCAATGGGGAGATAATTCCTTATTGCTAGATTTGCTAGCTGGAGGTAGAAGGGAAGGCTATGTAAAGAGTGTGGTGAGAAAGAAGATTTAGATTTAAATATTCATGTTTTGGGGGCTATTCAATGATATTAGGAATAAATTACCAGCTAAGGACACACTTGATTGATTCTGTCTGAATTTGTTTTATAATAATTTCACATAATTTCATTTATTCTTTCCTTTAACATCCATTAGAGGAAAAGAGAAAAAAAATATACAGCATATGAAAAGAACACAGGGAAGTTTTTAATATAATGTTAATAATAGTTGATATTTAATTGAGATCGTATCTTTAATCTTTTCTTCTTTTCCCCTGCCAGTGTTTCATCTCTATACTTATTATCTTGTTTTCAGTACAGAATTATCACCCACTGGTTTTCAATTACAGCGATGCCCATATTGATTCTCCCCTTGATTTTAACTCGAAGCTGAAAAATTACTCACTTAAGCCAATAAAAGTAGATGATGTGCTTAGTTTTGGGTTCCTTTTTTAAAATAATAAACGAATAAAAAAGAAGAATGAGAAGCTTATAATGATTCTGAGTTACAGCAAATTCGTATGGAAATGCATTTTAAATCATTAGAACTCATAACAGTGTTACAAATTTACATTTATCTCTTCACATTGAAGTGGTCCCTAAGGACATAAAACCTGTGTCTGTAATTCTGAGTTGCATTTGTCTGTTAGTTCTTGGGCACTGAGACCCCCTGGCAGATAATGGATTGTGTCTGCACTTCTCTTGGCTTCCAAAAATAAGGTTTCTGTATGCAAAGTGCCCATTGGGAATGGTCCATGCCCACGCTAGCTCACAGACCGTGGCCAGGAATTGTCTGGGGAAGTGCCACCTGGCATGGGCCAAAATCACCACTCTTTTGGATTAACAGTGGAGATGATTGCACTCCCAGGTTGGGGAAGTTCCCAGGCACTGCTAAATTTCCTAACAGAGATGTAGCCAGAGAGCATTGTCCCGTGGAGGAGAAGTTACATCACTTCTGCAAGCTCTTCTGTGCATACCTGTCAGCTCAACACACAAACAGTCCCGCAATGCAATGATGACAAATTACAAGTTCAAACGACGCAAGGTTTGACTTTCCAGAGAGGCAAAAGTCAAGGGTTGTCATGGTATGGTCGTGGTGGCCATGTGCAGTTGTGAATCAGTCTTTATTGATGCTTAGCAAGTACGAATTCAGGAGCAGAAGCTGAACATCATCTTTCCTGCACTGAAGGATTTGATTCTGTATCCATCAGGGGAATACTCTTTTACTTTCTGTTGGAGCAGACTGAGAGCTAGCTATAGGGAAAAATCACACACAGCCATCGATTTTACATACACAACTCAAAATAGAAATAGAAAAGGATCAAAGTTACCAAACTGCAAAAATCAAGATCTTTCAGAACCTCTATCCTAAATATCACAAGTAAATTATCTCAAATACTTTTGGCAGAATGAGTGATTTGTAAGGGAATCCGCATAGGTGCACACATTAAAGTGTTGGTCAATATGTGTGTATTTTCTCCAGAGGAGGAGGAAGGATGTCTCTCAACTTCAGGAAGATGCTGAATATCTGTAGAAGAGAATTGCTTTAATTAACATTACCCCCATTGATCTGGGGTGATATTCCCAGCTGCATTCAACTACCTACACAGACATGGTATAAAACCAGTTCTTTTCAGTCTGACCAGGAAACACTGAAAAGACAAATCACATAGGCTTATGTGCTGTTGGTTAGTTTGCCACATGTAATCTCTCTTTTTCTGTGACTGTCTTCGATATTCTTGGCCACGTAACTCTAACTTTTAAATTTAAGGCTGCTAATCTGTAACAACACTTAGAAATATTTGAGTCACGATTTTCCAACGTGTTCTTGTAGTCCTGAAAACTCCCTTGCCCAAAACGCCTATTTTGAAGAGGCCTATTTTGAAGAGCAGAGCCACCATGAAACTTTTGGCTCCATCCAGATTCTAGGCCTCTGTCCTGCCCTAATCTCTGGTTGTCCCCTCCTACCTGCAGACACAGTCCTGCCTTCTCAGGGGCCCAACTGTATTTGCCCCATTTCAAAATCCATCTCTCCTGCTTAGAATCACATACTTACTTTAGCAAGTATAGTTTTTCCTATGCTTTTCGCTGCACAGACCTCTTTTTACATGCCTAATTTGTCCACTTTTTATGCATTGTAGCAGCACTGCTCCTCTTTGGAAATTTTCCAGGAAGCACCTCTACTTACTCATTTGTAAAATGCCAGTATTGTAGGTTGTAATTTGCCAGTCCATTTCTTTCCCAAGAGTAAATTAATTGAGTTGATAGTAGCAGAATTTATAGTTTTATACAGGCTATATTTACATGCTAGGGAAATATTTTAGCATTAGGATGGGGTAAATGAGTCATAACTTATTACAGAGGAATTCCTGTCTGGGCAGAGATAAGAAGCCAAGGCTTCTCTTTCCTTTCTTTCTGGGATGCCTGCTCTTCTTAAACAGTTGCCTATCTTCTTTTTCTTTTGCACTTAGTGTCACACAGGGCTGGGACCCCTAAAGGAGTTGTGAAACTGCAGAAGACAAAAATTTTCTGCAGTGGCTCATCATCACTGATGATATTGTTTTACTGCCCTTTCTCTTCGGGGCAGAACTGCTGATGAGGGTTTCAGCCTTGCTGGTCCTGCACATTATACATATTCTAATTTTTATTTCTCATTTGCCAATTATTTACATGTTTGGGTTTTTTTTTTTAATTTTAATTTTAGGGTTGGTCTAGTACGTCTGTGGCTCTTTCCGAATCCCCACAGAGGCATTTCTACCACACCCACTCCCCTCTACCCCTACAACACTAAAACATTTCTTCAGACTGTAGTATCCTCTAGACCATCAAAAAGTTGTTGTTGTTTCCTGTGAAATACCTCAGGTGCCAAACACAACCTCAGTGCGGCCTGTGGAAATGGAGTCTCCCAAAGGGGGTGCTGACTGTGCATAAAAGTGGGCTCTGTTTTCTAAGGCACCTGCCAGAACCTTGCTGACATTTTCAGCATAGGAAAATATTTGGCACTGGACAGCTGTTCAAAAACTTTCACCCTTGTAGGTAGTAAAAAATGTTCCCTTTTTTTAACACGTATTTATATAATTTTTGGGCCTACACACATGTGAAAGGCTTCATTTTTTCCCCCCACTGTGAATTTCAGGGAATTTACCTCCTTGGTTCTTCCTATTTCCTCTATCATTCCACACTGTGAACACATCCAGCTCTTCTTTTTAGTCTCAGACTTTCCCAGCAACCTGAATTTCAGGATGGTTCATTGCTTTTACTCTTTCTTCCAGGAATTAGAAGTCTGACTCCAGCATCTATTTATTATTTTTAGGTTCCTCTAAGAAGTGCACCTTGTTGAATGTTTGGATTTAACACCTCCTCCCTCAGCAGTATTGCGAGTTATTTCTCTTCCACCTTCTTTTCCCATAAAAATGATGAGGACAGGGTTGTACCTGCAAGCTCTGAGGTGTGCCACTTTCCACCTTTCTGCCAGCTGGCTCTTCCATCTCATGATGTGCAGTTGGCTTATGCTTCAATGTAAAATTGCTGAGCAGCCCATTTGCTTGTAAACTGAAATTTTAGCAAAGAGTACGTTGGTGTTTTAACTATGGTTCATAGGAAATGTTTATAGGAGTGACTGGCCCTGTGTGTCACCTTTGTGTCCTGCACAGTGTGCCAGCTTTGGCAAAAGTGCTGGTGCATCATTCATTCATGACAGCAAAGAACAATCCCTTGCAGTTGCAAATGCCAGGCAGTGTCTTAACTTGTGGCAGTAGCTCTAGAGTGTGGCATTGTCCTTTGCCAATCATCACCTTGCTTCCCTTTTACTTCTAAATCCCAGCTAAGAGCTTTGTAATGTCTTTCTATCCAGGTCTCTTCTTTCAGTACTTTGCATTTTCCATAAAGAATACTGAATAGATAATATGACTGTTATCTGGAGAATATGTTGGTGGTGGCCAGGTCGTCTACAAATCATGGATTATTTATAGGCTTATCTGTTACTTCTCCTGTTTTGTACCTTGTCCTAATACACAGAATCACAGAATGATTTGGGTTGGGACAGAACTTAAAGCTTGTCTTGTTCCAGCTCCCCTGCCCTGGGCAGGGGCACCTTTCACTCGGCCAGGTTGCTCAGAGCCCCGTCCATCCTGTCCTTGGACACTTCCAGGGATGGGACATCCACAACTTCTCTAGGCAACCTGTGCCAGTGTCTCACGACTCTCACAGAAAAGAATTTTTTCCTAGTAGCCAATCTAAACCTACTCTAACTTTGAAGCTATTCCCCCTTGTCCTGTCACTACATTTGTAAGTAGAAGTAAAATGCAATATTCAGGTTCCCCTAATGGACTGTGTTTCACAAGTAGAAATTATTAGGTTTAAGTAATCTTGAAAGAGCTGGGGTTTTGTTTTGTTTTTTAATGCATTTTCTTGGTGATTGCAATAAATATTGTACAGGAAAAAGCTCTGATGAAGACCTTCATGGTCCTTTATTTTCTTGGACAGTTTCAACAAAAGAGAGTTTTTCATCTTTTGATTTAGCAGTTGATCAAAACCCTTGACTGATGAATTCCCATTTGCTATCATTATGGAACCTGAGTCTTTGTCCAGCACAAAATGCAGCCTATCTTAACAAATTCATTGAGTTACAATTGGGAAGGAGATACTGGCAAAGTCTTGAACTGTGCTGTCAGGACATGCTCCTTCACTTTATTTTATTAAAAACAAATACAGATAGAATTATATAGCTAGTATAGAAAAATACTAGCTGCTTCTGGTGCATTCCAGAGAGAAATATATGTGAAGTGTTAGACCATGGGTAAGCTAATATGCAATTACTTCAGTGCATCATAATTGGAGAGCAAAGTCAGTCACCTTGAGAACATATTTGGGTATTTCCTAAAATATCTCTCCAAAATAATTTAGGATAGTGTGCTCTTGAGTATGTGTGTGGAAACAATGTTGAAAAAAAATTAAGATGAATATAAGAACCATACTCTCCCAAAACTCTAGAAATTTTGTTGTCCAAGCTCTGTGGACTGAAAGAACAGGAAAACAGCAAGATTCAGATATAATGTAAAATTGAACAGCACCGTTTCCTTAATATTCATCAAAATATGACTCAAAACATTTGCAAGTGATGAGCAGTGTAACCTACACCACCAGTACCAGTTTCAACCTGTCATCCCTAGGAAGGCACAAATAACAAGATCATGATAGTTGTTTTTAAGGGGTTTGGGTGTTTGTCTAGAACACACAAATTGGAAGCCAAATCTGAGGTGAAACGGATGCAGACATCAGACAAAATGAAATTTTCTTTTAAAGAGGGGGCTGGAAAATGAACAGGCAAAGGGGTTATTTATAGAAGAAATCCCACTCCATAGACTTGATTAGAGATAGGCAATGGTTTAAATAAGTGAGATGAACTAGATTTAAATATAAATTTTTAATTTTTTAAATTATTAGCAAGCTGTTTCCCAAACTGGCCTTTTCTCCCCCTTTTTTTTGGTAGAAAACAAAATCAGTTCCTTAAAAATGGTGCAGGGAAGAGTGTGTGGGAGCAAGATTTACACAATGAAGTTTTCCTTTAATTTATTCACTAAAGATTCCTGGCAGGTAAGACTCATTTAAAGGAAACACTTTATTTTTTTTCCCCTCCCATGATCTTCTAAATTCCAATCTGTACTCAGACAGTTCTATTTACACTGTTTCATTCTTCAGGAGCAAAACTTCCGTGATGTGCTGAAGGAGTGGTGCATGAACGTTGCTGAAAAATGTCTCTGTGCAGAAAGTTTCCCAAAAATGACAGTGGTGTTCACCACAACAGCCTCATGCAATCAAACTCCCCGGGTACCACATGCACTGATCAAGGAAGCTGCTGCAGCCCCAGCTGAGGAGACAGGGCTCTTTTCATTAAGTTATAACAGGTCTTGTTTTTAATGCAGAAGGCCCTCAGTTCGTTCCCTGATCTCTCAAGCTCATGGTAGCTAACATACTAGTACTAAAAATATTTTATCTCTGGGATAAATATGCCCCAAATGAAGCAAGCAAGGAGGAGAGCTCATGGCAAGAGACATGGCCAGTTGGTGCAGCTAATAGAGATCACTTGAAATTGCTTAAGTGGCTTTAAAATAATCCCTATACCAAACCCAAGCCCTACCTCCTACCCTTCTATTTGCTGGTGTTTTTAATAGTTTAAAAGCCTCATAGATGTCTTGTCCAGTTCTTGAGAATGTTCAAACAATTTTGGATTTGCCAGGTTTAAACCTGTATTGACTCTTCTTTCATCTTGGACCTGACAAATTTTTTGGTCCATGATCTCTTCTGCCATGACCTGAATCTGAAGTGTTTTTATGTGATCATGTCTGTGCTGCAGTAGAGTTTCTTTCTTCCAGGTCTCTAATTGCCTTCACAGCCCAGAAAATCTAAGTGGTAGCTGGTATCCAAAGTCCACAGGAAGAAACTATTTTGCAGTGCTCATAAAAGAGTGGTAAATTTTTGTTACAATGCTAACAGCAGAAGCATTACAACAGGGCAATACATTTACAGCAGCTAATTTTGTGATATTTTCTGCAAGACACTAAAATAGTTCTGGAATAGCAAACCCAAACAACTTTTCCAGGCATTGATTCTGACTGCTTGGATGGTAGCAAATGCGGGTTGTCAAGATTTCAAACTCTGTGTATTGTAAGTGTTCTTCTGTTGCAATTCCTGAAATACCCAAAAGTAAGAAGATGTCATTGTTTTTAGGACCTGCAGAGTATAAGACAGGTGAATTTGCCAGCCCTTGCTGGAAATTGTCAGTAGATGCTGAGATGTGTTCTGCCAGGATCCTTAGTAGATTAACAAATGAGGTTTTCTTCATGGAAGATTTATACCAGTGTGGGGAATCCCTGGTCTTAAAACACATGAAATAGGGTGTCTGTGAATGAACAAAGGGCTAGAATAGGTGCATGAAAACCTGGCAGTGAAGAGTGGACAGCACAGGGGTGCTTTGTTGAAGCACCAAAATACTTGAAGACGTGAATCCTGACGCATTCCAAAGCAGATGCAGAAATCACACTGGTGATGGATGTTTATGAAAAGCTCTCTGTGCATACATAAAGAAGCAATGTAGCATTAGGGTTCACAATCACAAGCCTAGGAAAATTTCTGCAATAAATTCCAGGCCAGACAGCAAAGAAGAATCATGATGCATTGACTGCCTTGCTGTCTTTGAGTCAAGTTAGGTATTTGCTTGTTTACAAGCACTGAAGAAACTTTGTGGTGTCTGACTCCTGTTTGGGTGACTGGGAAGCAGATCCCTCACGTGGAAAAGCAGCAGGTCTTCATTGAGAGCTCATTTGCCTGGCATGGAATTCCAGAGACTGTAATTACAGATAATGTAACTCAATTTTCCTGTCAGGGATCTGCTATTTGTAGTACCAGCAGAACCAGAGTGTGTCACATCCCTGCCGCACTCCAGCCAAAGCAGAAGCAGCTGTCAGGGTCTGCCAAGCATCCTGGGGTAGAAGGGATACAGAGAAGGTATTTTTGTACATTATTTGGTGATCAGCAAGCCTGCAGGATCGTTCTGTGTCACGCCATGCATGGATACTGTGGTGCACAAATGCAGCGGCTCAGTTGAGGTAGAAAAGCACTCCATCTGCTGTGGCCTGATTTGTAACACAGGACTGTAAAACCTGAACTAGATATCCCTCCTCCAGTGAAAAGGTCTGCTGTGCTCAATATGTTGTGTCCAACCCAGCAGCAGCAGCAGAGAACTTACTCGAATAAGAGTGGACATAATTTATAGTCAGTAAGGCTCTCAGAATTAAAAACTACACACAAACTCAAACCCAAGGCTGTTACATTTAAGGATGTTGTATTTGTTTTAATTTGTGCATTTAGCAAATTAAGCCTTTGGCTTTTTTCCACCATTTGCAGTAAAATATTGCCTTCTTGCAAAGAGGGCCTAGAAGAAAAGTATGAAATTCTGGGGAGGTACTGAACTTTCAATGCCCAGGACTAAGTAAAAGGTCATCATTAAGGCAAGCAGAAATGACAATAAGATTTCTGTTTTAAAAGCTAGCATCAAGACACCTGCTGTTACTGAATAACATGTACCAAAGATTTTTCCACTAAATAAAGGTCATCCTTCCTCTTCAATTGACCCTGTATTTGTAAAAGCAAAATTGGCTTGACTCAATCAAGACTGGCTTTTCTCCCCTCTATGCATTAAGGAATTTAACACATATGCGGAAATGAATGACATTTCCTCAATTTCCAGAAATCCAATGGCCCTTTATGACTCTCTTTTAGTTTGATTCAGGTTAGAGTAACTGCTTGTTGAATCTACCTTTGAGTACCCCTCGTACTTAGACACTTTAGCTCTCCATCACAGGGTTATTTAAGGCAGAGACATCTTCACCTGCAGCCACCTGGAAAGAGATCCTCCAGTTTCCAATTCCTGTCTTCCGTCACACCCAGCAATTTTATTCCGAATGAAGATTAAAATCAACTTAGAGGAACCTGGGAATTATGTTTCAATGCATGCAGGTGCAACGGCTCTGAAATAGAACTAATAATGCTGTGACAAGTGCCTTGTAATTTCTGGAGATGTCACAGTTCATTTGACATCATTCAAATGCCATGTCCTAGTAACGCAGAAAGAAGCAGTGCCCACGATGTAGAAGTTGTTACATGCTGAGGGGAGTGAAAATTGCAACAGATTAATCAGAGAATCTGAACAATTCAAGTCATAAAAACTTGTAAAGGTTGTTTAATCTGACCTCCTGCTCAATGCAAGGGCATCTTGATCAGTATTTCAGGGCTGTATTTAAGTTTCAAAAATCTCCTGCAGCTCCTCTGCACTTTCTCCAGCTCTGCACCAGCCTCAGAAGGAGATGATTTTTTTTCTCATTTGAGTCAGTTAGAATTTCCTTGCAAGCAATTTGTTTTTCATTGCTCCTAGATCTTTTTCTGTGCCTCTCTGGGATGAGTCTTCTGGCCCCCTTTTCTTCATGCCCTCCCTGCAGGACCCCCAAAGCTGACTCTTCTCCAGGCCGGACCTCGGCATTTCCTTGCAGAGCAGGTGCAGCCATCCCTGGCTGTCACAGTGGCTCTCTGCTGATACCTTTGCTGTTTCTTGGTACCCAAAACTACTCTCACAAATACCAAGCAGAGGGGAATGACCACTTCCTTTGACCTGCTGTCTGCAGCCTTGCTACTCATGATGTGGTTGCCTTGTGTTGGCAATTGATTCATGTTGTTCTCCTTGCTGGACTGTGAAGCCTGGGAGGGAAATATGGAAAAATACCAGGTTTATGGAGGCAAGGAGGTGAAAAGAATTGTTCTGTGGAAAATTTTGAGCAGCATATCTCATGCAGGAAACTGACCATTGTGCAAGGCTTGGAGGATAAAAATGGAAGTGATGTACACAGAAAGAAATGAGTAAGGACCAGCAAGTGCTCTTAGAGCTAACACACAAAAAGGTTTACAAGTGGCAATCTCTTTTTCCCAGATATCTCCAGGCAGGGATTTGAATGCTTCTGGTCATGTTTAAGAGCTTGCAAAAATACCTGTGGATTCTGCTTGGATTTGTTTGGGGTTTTTAAAAATTTATTTTATTATTTCCTGCCCCACACCCACAATGTGGCTTGTCCACAATGATGGGTTTATATTCCCTGATCAATGTGTACAAACGTATCATTTTCACAAAACATGCATCAAGTGTACAGTAGGTCAATGATGTTTTGATTGCCCACGCACATTGATTGTCTGGGATGGCTATTGCCCAGCAGTCCCAGCAGCTCAGAGCCTGGAAAACTGGTACACCCCTGCTCAAAGCTGTATCTCCTCCTTAAATCAGGAGAAAAGGGATTGCAGCTTTTACTAGCAAGATACATTAAAGTTAATCCTTGAGCTAAGAGAAAACTCATGTGTGTATATATATATCTATAATATATATATATTTTATATATATATATATATAAATGTGTTTCTAGATGATGGTGTTTACCTCCTTCAAAAAGCTTTATGTTCTCCAAGAAGATACCATAAGTAGAGATATATAGAAAGGTTATACAAAAAGGCAAGCTTATTCACAGTGACATCATACTATAAAATTGAATGTCAGTGTATTATTTTTAATTTTTCCCCTTTAGAAATATCTGTCTCTACTCTGCAGTATTTATGCCATGGAATTAGGGATATAAGTAAAATAGTTGGGTTAGATATTACTAGACATACTTCGTGCTTCAGTTTATGAATATAGAAACCAGGAGGGCTTGTTAAGAAAATGTTTGTATTTTTAGGTTTGCATCCCTTGGAAGAAAGCAAAGAAAGCACTGGCATTGAGAATATATAGCAGCATTGAGTCAAATGTGAGGACTTTTTAACGGAACGAAGTAGGAAAAATTTTGCAATCTTTAGTCACACCTGCTAATCTTGAAAAATCGAAAGTGCAAGTGCATTGCGTTAAAGTGTATTTCTTTTTAAAGAGACTCTTGCTGGAGTACCTTACTTAGTAGTGTGATACTACTTGGAGCCTTTGCCAGAGATAAAGAGTTACTCCTCGAGATTTGTGCAAATGCAATTGGAAGATGGCACTTTCCTCAGCACACCAGCTCTGGATTCACTAGCAGTTGTGCACCTGCAAGACCTGACACTAGTGATGCCTTGGGAAGGTTGACCTGAAACAGAGACTGGACAGAGCTAGAGAATAAAGTAGGGATTTACTGAAAGGCCTCTAGGATCCACCTTGGGCAGGACAGGGCCTGACCAGGCCTACACCCAAGGTGGACTAAGAATGGTCACAAAATGGCTGACCGGTCATGAGATCTTACATTTTTATAAGTTTTGGTCCATTTGCATATTGGGGTTTAATTGTCCAATTACAGCTTCAGGTTGTTAGGCCCCATCCTTCTTGTTCCTCCCTTCAGCCCACCCTTGTTTGTGCTTTTGGGCCTGAAGGTTGTACTCGTCTTCAGCAGGAAAAGGATTTGTTTTGTCTCCCTACTCTGTGAACAGAGTTCACTATCACTTAATGTGAGACTCAGGTCTACACTCCTAGACAGCCCAGAATCTGAAAAACTTGAAAGCTGAAACTTAAGGCATCACTAGAAAATAAAAAGTGAGTGATCCTAGCTCTGCCTTTGAGATTGGATGCATGAAACAAGAAAACTGCATGAAAACACTAAAACAGTGCATGCTGATGTAAACTATGGTACTGTGCAGTGGAGTGAGGGCTCAACCACACCCCACAGGGAGGGGATTTTTCCCCTCCGCCCTGCTCTGATGGGACCCCTCCTGCAGGGATGCACCCAGCTCTGGGATCCCAGCACAGGAAGGAAGTGGAGCTGCTGGATAGAGTCCAGAGGATGCACCAAGATGATCAGAGGGAAGGAGCACCTCTGCTGTGAGGAAAGGCTGGGAGTATTGGGATTGTTCTGCCTGGGGAAGAAAAGCTTTGGGGTGACCTCATTGTGGCCTTCAAGTACCTGAAGGGACCCTACAAGAAAGATGGAGAGAGATCCTTTACAGGGGTCTGGAGCGACAGGAAAAGGGGGAATGGCTTCAGGGTTACAGAGTGGTTTTAAATTAGATATTAGGGAGAAATTCTTCTCTGTGAGGATGGTTAGGCACAGGTTGCCCAGAGAAGCTGTGGCTGCCCCATCCCTGGAAGTGTCCAAGGCCAGGTCAGATGGGGCTCTGAGCAACCTGCTGTAGTGGAAGGTGTCCCTGCCCATGGCAGGGGATGGGAATGAGATGGTTTTTAATGTTTCTTTGAGCCCAGGCCATTGTGTGACACACAGGAGGGGAGGTTGGTGCCATGCAGAGCCCCCGTGCAGCAGCACTGGGATGGAGTCCCACCAGCCTCTTCCCCTGGCTCCATGTGTCCGCTTGGGAATCTGCCTACCACAGTCACTGGTCTCGTGTGGATGTGCCCAGCATGTCTCAAAAGGCAACTGCACACATTGCACAACTTTTTAAAGTATCATTGGATGTGAAACGCACTGTTTGCATCTAAGGTTACAGCCTGAAAGGGAAGACAGGAAAAGTGGGAAGGATAGTTCTCCGTGTTTTTTCACAGCTTCTATTTACCTGAAGAAAATGTTCACGTTCTTTATGTCCTTGGGGCACCCACCCCTGCCCCAGTTCCAGCATTTGCTGTATCTCTCCTCAGGGAACCCTTGAAGCCATATGGTTCACTTGCCGTTCCTACATTTCCGTGTGCCTAAGGAGTTTGTCGTAGTAGTGGTCCCTATTCTTTCTGCTACTTCAGTCCATGTCTCATTTGCTTTTTATGCTTTTTTCCAAATGAAAATGTGACTGTTGCACTCTCCAGCTTCCCTCTTGCTCAACACTAGCGGCACATAAACATGCTTCCACCAGCACGTGGTCCTTTTCCCGTATTAGAGAAGACAAACAGATACAACTTTGCTTTGCAGTGACAGTACTGGAAAAATCCAGCTTCCTAATCTTTTTGTATTGATCTTCTCCTGAGCAAGTTCATGGATTTTGCTTCCAGTATATTCCTACATATCTCTCCAGACCTTTTTATCTGGGAATCTAAACACATGGAGAGAGAAATCTCTTCCCAAAAATCAAAGAGGCTGGTCGCTTTAGGAGTGTGCACATGTGTGTTCAGTGTGGCAGAGCTGGCAAATAATTTCTGAAGAGATTATTACAGGAAAGGCCTTTTGATGGTGTATAGTATAAGTGGATACATAATATTTGATACATCACTATGTAATATACAGTGAATATGGTGTAAGTGAAAGAAACTACACTGTGATATATGAAAATCCCATGTAAGTGTGTTTATCAGGTAGGGGATCCCCACTGGGTTTGCAAAGGATGTGTTAGTCTCAAGTGACAAAGATTTAAAGGGTGAATAACAGCCAGCTAAATTTTAGCCTGTTGTCCAAGGGTGCTGGGGCTCCTGTTTAGACAAAATGAAGGAAGAAATTCCACTTATATATATGTGGACTACTAGTATGCTTATTTTGTGATACTTAAGATTTGGTACAAAGGTTGCATTTAGACATTTAGGCTCCACAGGCGTGGTCAGTGGCAAAATAACATGAAATGCAATATCAGCAACAATTTTCCATAGCTCCATGTTAAAGAATTATATAGAAATGCCACAGTAGTAAGTACTATGGGATGCCAAGGTCAGTGCTGCCTGCTAGAACTGTGGTTCTGTCCTCCAGGGTCCAATGGCTTTTTTTCAAAGTGCAACATGTTCAGCAGAAGAACAGGAATTCATGGGACGATTGCAGGACAGAATACTGTGCAAAGTGTTTGTCAATAGCTCTTGAAACCAGAGCTTGCAAAAAGAGCTGGCAGAGGATTCATGAGAGTCTCCTTCAGCCTGAACCACTGAACCAATTCATGTTTGTTCCAAACAATTTGGGCCACGACAAGAGCTTCAAAGAGCTGTTTGAAGACTAACAATTACACTGAACCTGAAGAATTAGCACTTAAGGACATTAAAAAGAATAAACTGATTTGTGTGTCCAGAGATTTGACTGTGTATCTCTCAAGAGGAAGGTATTGTGTACAGTACAGTTTCTTTGCAGCCAAGAACAGAATAGTAATTCTAACTGTAAAAGAAAAAGAAAAAAGAAAGTTGCATTCATCTTCAATAACAAATTATTTTGGACATTTAAATCTGAAATCTGATTTTCTATGAATTTATTTTTCTCCAAGTTCAGACTTGTACTTTAATATTTTACTGCTTATTAACAGTAAAACAGTTTAGCATTTAACTTTTTTTCCCAATTTAATTTTACTGAAGTTGTTTGGGAAAAAGGGGTTGCAGAGGTAAACAGATTCTGCAGACACAAAAAAAGTGCATCTGTTCTTGAATCCCTTGCCTAGGAGATGTAATGGATACTAAGGCACCGTATCCAGTATTTTAAGGAGTGGGTGACATTATACAGCACATCTGAAAAATGGCTGTGTCATTATTTACATTGTACAGAACAAAGGAGTATTCAGAAAATGTCATGGATGATTAAAGCAGGAAAAAATGAAATCCATTCCCCATGCTGACACTTATTTTCCTTGTGTCCTCACACAAGTTTCATCTTGCAGTCTGCTTAAGAACATGCTTTCTGCATGAGTCACCTCACCCCAGTGGCAGGCTCCAAGACATATTCAATACATGCAAGTGTTTTCAGAAACAAAGGCCTTCAATTTTAGGTGCCTCATTTCCCATACCCTCACTATCAGGAGGAAATATTTATTAATCTTGTGGGACTGAGAGGACATATTATTGTTTGAGATGTCAAAGGGAAGGTTTTAGCAAGTAAGATAAACACAGAGCAAAATTCCAGTACACAAGGTACAAGTGCAGCTGAAATGAAAATCTGAATTTTGAGGGCTGAAACAGAAAAGCACTTTAAAAAAGGCTGTCTGCTAGAATAAAAAGAACATCAGAAGAAAAAGTATTTATAAAACAGGCTTTTAAAATATTTAGATTAGCATTTATCTAAAATGTAGCCCATCCTTAAACGCAGTTACAGATAAAATTTTTTAGTGTGACACTTCATTGTGTGTCCCACAGAATTCTTACTTGGTTGATTTGATACTCAAATTGATTTGTTTGTTAGGTATAGGACAGCTGCACCAGTCTTATTTGATTTGTTGGTCAGGTGGACATACAACTCTGATGGTTATAGTTAACTCTGACAGAAACCTTCTTTGTCACATAAAGTAGGTGCAAGCTGAATGGAGCAAAAAAAAAAAAAAAGAGGTTCACTCCACCTTATTCCATAAAAAAAAAATTAGTCTTCTGAATGTTTCAGTGTTTGGGAGTTTTTTTTGTTTATTTGCTTCTTTTTTAATGGTTTATCATTTCAGCGATGTTACAGCTTTATCCACATATTTGTAGATTTACCACAAAGAAGAACCCAAAATTTTCAAGCAATAGAGATAAATCTTACCTATATACCAAAAAGCAAAATATCTCCCTGCCCACAACGGGAAAAAGAGGATTTCTCTTCTTCATAGTAATATTTTCCCAGACTCTAGTGCTAGTCCATGCCAGGAAAACAAAGGCTTGGGCAACTTCTTTTCCTCTCTTTCCCCAGGCACTTCTTCCTGAAGGTGTGGCTCTCTTCCACTTGGTCCCTTTTATTTTTTAATGAAGTTAATCAGAAGTGAAGATTATACAGCTATGATAAATTTCAATTTATGGTTTGTGTTGGAAGGGAACTTAAAGATCTTATAGTTCCAAGCCCCTGCCATGGGCAGGGATGGTACCCCCTGGATCAGGTTACTCAGGGCCTCATCCAGCCTTGGCCTTGAACACTCCCAGGTTCTAACTAAAATACTGTGGCAGGATTATCCCCTGTGAATGCACTTCCTGAAGGTCTTTGAGTGCTGCATTAGGATGAACTCCATCCTCTACTTGAAGGCTTTGGGAAGTTTCTTCCTTCCTGGACCCTCATGATTTCAAAATAATGGGTTTCATGTAACCTTTAGCTAGACCATTAAAATGCACTCAAAAATCTTAGAACTTTTGGAAAAAAAATTGCTTTGTCGATGATTGATTTTTCTTTGCCTTATCAACCCCAAATGGGTACCTCATACATGCTTATTGCTCCTAGGTACACATAAAATCTACAAGAACAAATGGAAAAATCCCTACCATTTTTATATATATACTGGCTTGGGGTCTGGCAGTTGCCCATTTGCACAGTTACCTGTCCGAAGGCAGGCAGGGTTTTGGGTGAGATGTAATGAATAACCTGGCAGTTGTTACTCCTATGTCACACAAGAGCTCCAAATTCTGGTGTTTGGACCTCCTTATGTACAGGCTAATCCTGACACTATAGCTATATGGGTTCAAGGGCAAGTAGGTCAGTTTTGTGGAGGTGGGATCTGTTTTGGGGAAAAGGAGAAGTAGAATTAGTCATGGATACCTCTTCTTCACCACGCAGCTCACAGAGATTAAATGTTCTGTGTTATAGCTGTAGGTAGGGTGGGATCTGAGGCATGTCACAGCACAGAGCCAGGAGCAGCTGCTGTCATCTTTAGTGGCAATTCCAGAGCAAACTAAATTAATAACCTGTAATGGTTAGGGCTTCTTTATGAAATTCATCCTTTTGAAATTATGGGCTGCACAGATAAGACAGTGGGTGAGATGAATGTGGTATCATGTATATATGAAATACATGAGCTGGATAAAACACTTCTTATAGATGCAACATAGAGAAATAACTTAATATAGATTATGTAATTATATATATAAGGGAACATATAAACAAAAATTAAGCTTGGCTTAAAGCATGTGGAAAATTGGTGGTGGACTGGACAACTTGTGTTAGTCAGAAGATCATTCAGCAAAACCTAAAGAAAGGTCTATTTCTGTATTAACTTTAATTTTTTTCAGGCAGCATTGCCCTTCTAAAGATATCCCTTCAAAAGATGGACCTTTTAAGGATGTCTGCAGATCTGGACTCCCTCAGATTAACTAAGGGCACACATTTCAAAGGGAAGTGGCGTTCATGGGAATTCTCTACCAGCCACCCAGATCTCAGTTGCAGAAGTAAAGGATAAGTAGTAAAGGAGTTTAAATTTCCTCGAGCTGCCTTCTGTTGTGCTTCAGCTTTGATCTGCCAGGATTACCTTGAGAGGTGAGAAAAGTAGTTAATTTTCCACTTTCACTTGACACTTCCCCTTTCTCTAGGGGCTGCTGAGTTACTGCCCACTGCCTACCGAGGTGAGCTGAATGCAGTACCAGACCTTGAGCTTTCTGGGTGTTGACTGACTTCACAGACTGTCAGATGAGGGATCCAGGGATTTTCCTTGGTTTCAGTGTAGCTGCCATACAGCTACAACCAGAGAGGTGAACTTTCTGCTCTGGTCAGCCCGTGATGCCACCATCTTTACTTTGTCTTTTCTCCGTGGTCCCATAGGAACTCTCTTGAGTTCCCAGGGAACATTCTTTACATAGTTTTACCAGTTATCTTTCTCCAGCTCTAGATTAAAGCCATTCTTTGTGGTGATGGCTATAAAAAAAGATTTAACTCTGCTTAGGTGACTTCTGCTTTGTTTATAAAGTTAAATGTGTTGTCTTCTTGTGTTGTTTTACTCCTTCATCTTTTGTCTTCGGAGTTATATTTAGGCTTTTGTTTTATTATTAATTAGACGCTATCCTTTTGTTCTGCTCTTATCACACCTCAAACAATAGATTCTCAGCCATAGCCAAGGCTTCTGTCTTCTTCAGTAATACAAATATTTGGCAGCAGAGCACAATGTGTGTTTGTTTTCAAACAACCATCACATGGAAGCTCTCATGTCCTTGCACTGTTGTCAGCTGTTGCAAAGGACAGGATAGCAGATGGCAAAATGGGCTTGGAAAAATGACTGAGCATGACTTGAGCTGCACTAGGAGGAAGAGGGATCAGAAATAATGATGCCCTCCACTCCTGGATCCAGCTTTTTTGCAAACTTCTGGCACTGCTATTCTAGTTGTGTTTTGGCACTGGACGAGGCTGGTCCTTGTGCTGTGGCTTTCCTGGAAGGATCATGATGGCCGGGGTACACGTGCCCTGGCACCTCACTCTCAGAGCTGCTCTGTTTTTATTCTCAGCTGCAGTGCACTGTGACAGGTCCCATGTGCTGGTATTGTGTGTTGTGCATCTACAGCTCATCAGACAGCTCAGATGTACCCTGCAGACTCAGACCCACACGGTGAAAACAGTAAAACCTGAGGCACAGGTGTTGTTTCCCCTGTGGCAGGAAGCAGAAACTGCTGTGAACAGAAGCAGAAACACTGATCTAAACTGTTTAGCTGGTCACAGCTATCCTTGAAGTGATCAAAGTACTGCTGGTAACCTCCAGGACTTACAATATGCTTTGTCTCTCATGGCAATCCGTGTTCAGTCCAGGGACAATTTTAAATCAGGCATGCCAAAAGCCAAATGCAGCTTCTTCACTGGGCCCAGCCAGACCTGCCACCATGCATGGGGTAAGCTGCTTCTGTCAACTCTGCTCCCAAGACACAAAGGGCAGATAAAACAGCATCATGGCAATTTGTAGGAAATGCAATGAGTCAGTTCCTGTTAATGATGAGACCCCTGTGACTCAGATCATTACAACTGATTTCCATTTCCATTGCTCTTGTTGCTGTTGGGCTTTTTGTTTGTTTTAAGAAAGGGGATATTTTCATTTTACAACTGTTTTTACACTACTGTCATAAGGAAATGGGTCTTACATGGTAATTGATCTGTTTGCCCATCCTTTCCCAGAAACTTTTGTGCTCACCATCAGGAAAGGTAGCATTTTCAAAGTTGCTAAGTCCCTGCAATGTTCATGAAAACTGCTGGCTGGATAGAAGAAAAAGCCCCTGTTAGTGCTGTGGTGAGAGACATGCCACAAAGGCAACTCGCTCCATGAGTCACCAGAGAATCCACACCTCCAGATAGCAGGAAAAGCTTTGGAGTTTGCATGCTATATTAGACCTCAAACAGAGACACATCTATTAGAAACTAAAAATAATCATCGCCGTTGCTCCCAAGAAGACTGATTTTTAATTGTACAAAATCCATCCTGTAAAAACAGTGTTTGTATCTGGCCCTGTAGATTCATATGCTCCCCTCTCTTCACAGGCATTAAGATTTAAGGTACTCATCAGTGGGAAATATGTATAACCTCCCACAGGACTGCAGTCTCTCCTTCAGTACTAACATATTAAAACTAGACTTCTTAAACATTCATATTAATTAGTCTGTAAGGAACCATTATCAAAATATGGTGTGAATACATAATTATGAGGGTGTGTTGTCTGGCAGAAAAATGAGGGTCTGATCCTGCCTCCTCCCAAGCAAACGGCACCTTCACCACTTGTTTTTGTGTAAGCAATAGTGAGCCCTGAGGCAGCAGAAACGGGAGACAATTTCCCCCTTCCTGCCTCCCTGGAAGCACTGTCTCACCCTTGCTGAGAAAGCACTTCACCCCTCCTGGGAGGGGAGATAGAAAGCTGAGCGTTTGGCGGCTATTATCAATATTCATGCACAGCTGCAATTCACAGGCCTTATTCCCCGCTGAAATGTGCCATTAGCTGCAGCAGGGCTCGACCCAGAGTGGGACAGACCCCTGTTAGCGCCCCCCAGGAATTCCTGGATGTCCTCTGGGTGCATCTACTGTCCTGCCACAGGAGAGGACAACCTGGCTCTTCTTGTGTCAGGCCTGTTTACCACCTGGTCCTGGTGCTGTGAGAAGGGCCAGCAAACTGTCCTGCATGTGATAAGTCTTCAGGCAATTGCAGAAGTTCAAATTCTGCCATTTCACTGGGCTTACAGGAAAAACTTTTGTTTGGCCCCGATAAATACAGTGCCAGAGCCTGCAGGGTACGGCAAGCTACGTGTTACTATTAAAACATCAGTCCCACAGCTCATCTCTGATGAGGATTTCATTTGTTTGGGGTTTTTTTGTTTGGTCTATTTTGTCCTAAATAAAAATTAGCATGGTCTAGAAAATGCAGATTGGGACTAGAAAACTGGAAAGAAATCTCAGATCTTGTTTTTCTGCCACAGATTTGTTTGCAGCCCTGGGAGAATATGAGGATATTATTTCCCCATCCCCAATTAACGTCTTGTTTGTAGTCTGGTGGAAGTGCTTTCCCTGCTGTTTCCCATCCCCAAGTTTCCCTTCTTGGCTTAACCATATGCAAAAGCAATGGGGTTTGTTTTTTTTTTTTTTGCTAGCACTAGAACACATTCCCTTCTGATCCAGGGTTCCTTTCTCTCCTGTAGTTCCCATCTCTCACATTGGCTGCAGCAAAGTTGCCCTGCATTGGGAAGAGCAGGGGTGGCATATGAGCTTGTTCCCAGCTGCCTCTCACTGCCCTCCCTGCCCGAGTGCTGGCAGGGGACAACTGTCCTGACACAGGGTCCTCAAGGTGTCCCACACCGCGTGCTCCACCACCCAACAGCTGCCTCACTGTTTTAGGAACAATGCAAAGGATTTCCATTTCACACTCTGTGCTGGTATAACTGCACAGCTGTGCTAAAAACACCAGCATGAGGTTTTTTCAGTCACGAGGTTTAATGACTCTCATTGAGGACAGGCAGACTCAGAGATGGAAATCTCTTAGTGATTTCCATATAACCCTGACAGTGGCAGTGTGGAGCTCCCCTTGGGCTCTTGCTGTAACAAGTTCCTACCCCAAACAACATCAACGACCCTGGTGGTGGTTGGGCACTAAAGGCTGGAGTGAAATTCCTACTTTATTTTTACCAAACAACTATTGCATATCAGTAAGGGTGAAGGTCAGTTATTGTTTAGAGAAAACTGGATCTATAATAGGGTAGGCATACAATGAGATTTTCTCCACATGCACAATAGAAAATTTCAGAAATTCCTTCTAGGTGCACAGTTATTCTCTTTTTTGCATCTAATTACTTCTAAAAATCTGGCCTTTGGTCACTGGCCACTTGAGCTGAATTATTGCTTGTGAGCAAGTGGAGAGGAAAGGAGAACCTTATGAAGTTAGCAGCCTTTTAACACTCAAACATCACCCTTTTTTATTAGATTCATCCCCCACCCCCACCCCCCTTAAATGTTCTGTTGGATTTTAGGAGAACAAGAAGTTGAAACACATCAGGAGCTGAGGGAAAAGATTATTCTCACCTCTCTCTAAATATTGTATATCCTTGGGATTTCAGAGATGCCCTGAGATGAACAGTGCCAAAAGCTTTAGTTTGGTTGAGATATACTTAGCCAGAAACAAATTCCCAAGCCTTGGACATTTTCACCAACTTCCACCTCTTTCTAAGCAGTATGCTTTCTGTGAAAGTAAGCAGCTAACAATCCCTGCAAAATGAACACTTTCTAATTGGATTTAGTGAAGTCAGGACTGCATACTGATGATGTGCTCAATAAACTGCTTTAACCTGGGACCTTTAGCACCGAATTTGATTATGGCAGTGATTGTTTAACTAGAAATGCCATCCAAAATGCAAGTGAAGCATGCGGCTATAGTGACTGTACCTAGCCACTAGAGAGAGACATTATCCCATGTAGTAAAGTGAAACGTTTCACTTGCTGCCGTGGTTTAACCCCAGATAGCAACTAAGTTCTACACAGCCCCTCACTCACTGTCCTCCGAGGGATGAGGAGGAAAATGGGAAGGATAAAAGTGAGGAAACTCCTAAGTTTGGGTAGAAACAGTTTACTAGGTAAAGCAGAAGCTGTTCACACAAGCAAAACAAAACAAGGAATTAATTTCCTGCTTTCCATGGACAGGCAGGTGTTCAGCCATCTCCAGGACAGCAAGGGCTCCATCACACATGACAGTGAATTGGGAAGACAAACACCATCACTCCAAAATATCCCCCTTTTCTCCTTCTTCCCCAGTTTTATATGCTGAGCATGATCCAGGTGGTCTGGGACATCCTTTTGGTCATCAGTTGGGGTCAGTTGTCCTGCCTGTGTCCCCTCCCACTGGTGGGGTGGGTGAGGAGCAGAAAAGGCCTTGGTTTAACAATAACTAAAACATCCCTGTGTTACCAACACTGCTTCCAGCACAATTCCAAAACACAGTCCCACGCCAGCCACTACGAAGAAAATGAACACTATTACAGAGTTAATTTTTCAGTCAATCCCAGCACACTTCCAAATGTCCAGGGACCTCACCTCAGAGCAAAGTCTCCTGTTCATCTGCAGCAGGTGACAGAATTGGGCTCCCTGACCAAACCTTGGAGAGCTGTGGCCCGTGGCTGCACGCACAAGGAAGGAGGCCATTCCAAAACACTATAACAACGATATGGGGAAGGTGTCAAATTTACATTTCTATATTTTCAATCAAATCTGTGCACGTGCAATTAGGGAAGCAGAGCAGGGCAATGCTAATCAAGCCCGTGCAGGTAAACTTCCTGCAGCGTGACACTTGGGCACGCAGACAGATTTTTCGGGCTTTACAGAAAGGTCGAGAGCCAGATTGTACAGAATTGTTGCAAAACCTTCAGCACCAGGGTGCCTTGTTTAGACCAGGTGTGTTTTAACCCCAGACACGAGGGTGCTGCTGGTGCGCTGTGCTGTCAGCAGCGACCTGGGAGGCTGCACCAGAGCCCGAATGGTTAATGTGGGCTGCTGAGCCCTGAGATTAACAGGTGCTCATGTGCTCGGAAAGGAGAACCGGGCAGACTGGAAACTGTCATGAGCTGATAGCGGAAACGTCCGTAAAACCAGCACTACATCCAAGCCGATAAATGCGCTCGGCGGACTCGGATAATGCCCGGAGGTCAGAAGCTGCGCTCCGATTTGTAAAGCCTGCCAAGGCGTTCAAGCTTCTGAGCACAGGAAGATGTAGTTAAAGTAACTGTGGTGGGAAACGTGGGAAGCCTGACCGCGCTAAAAGTGCATCTGGATACAAAAGCGGCTCGTGCTGTGAGTAAGCGGGACGGTGCCTGGCTGTAGCCGTGCCGGGTGTTTAACCCCGGTGATTTTCTGCAGGCAGGTGCCGGCTCTGAACCACGGAGGAATTCCTTGAGAGGGGACTAAGCACCGCCTTGCTGTTTTGATCTTTCACAGAGTGCCGAGCAAGGATCTGCTATCAGGATCAAGTGGTCATTTCCTATGTCATTAGTTCTCTTTTAAAGCAGGCGAGGAGTGGCGTTGTCCTCGCGTGCGCTGTTTAAGTTATCTGGGGAGTCCTGCAGGTCTCCTTTTTGCTAACGTGAAAACACTAGGTAACACGTATTTGTTTTCTGACTTCTAATTATTTTATATCCGTTCTTAAACTTTGAGTTAGAACTTATATTAGTATCTTTGTTTGCACCTGCACTTAGTCTCGATTTCTCAAAATAGAGCTGAGGTTCGCTTGTGAAAATCCCGTTAAATTTCACAGGCTGATTTGAAAATCTCGGTAGCAGCACTTTAATCCTCTGAAGGTGCGGGTTCAGCTGTATGCAAACATGCAAGGAGAAGTCTCGGTCTGGGTTTCCACTAGGACTTAACTAGGTGCACGTTGAAAGTGAGCATTCAGTTTTTGTCTTGCAAATTAGCCAGCACTCAGCTGAGGGGAGTCCTCAATCATTATGCAAATAATAAACGGGTAAAATCCCCTTTTCTTTTTATATAGCAGCACACCCTTTAGCGCATCCTCGGAATTAATCAGTTTTAAGGATTGATTACTGTAAAGCGCCACAATCTGCTGGCATTAAAATATTAAAATGAAACCTCTTAAAAGCCCCTTTTTAAAAAGCTAACCAAGCCTGGATTGCAGACAGGGGTATTTCCTGACCAGCTGTGTTGGTTCCGAGAAGCTTTTCTAGAATCTGGCATGACACTTTCTAGCATCTTCAACACTCATACTTTTACCACATTTTCTGCATACTGGAAAATTACCTGTACACATTAACATTTAAATGAAAAAATGTACCTGATTAATACTCCTGTATCACAGAATTCTGATACATGTGCAAGCAGCACTAGAAAAGTCTGTAATATACACGGAGTGAAAAAATATATATGAATTCAACTACCATCTTGATGGTTGATATTAATCCTCTAAAATGAGAAACATGAGAAAAAGCCATCCTCAGTTTTCATGGGAAGAAAGGGGGCAAAAAAAAGGGTTCAAGGCAGATTCACAGAAATAATTGTTTTCTGCTTCTCCTCAATTGTGCAAAAGTGGACAAGAACAGGTGTCTCTGCTCCTCCTATCAGCAGCTGTCCCACTCTAGGGCAACACAGCATAATGCCATTTGCATTTGCAATATGGATCCATCATCCCACTCTAAAATTCAGCAAGTCCGGACTGCTGTGCAAAGGGAATAGGAAGAGCTTCAAGAACTTTATGGGGACTTGAGCTTGGCTGTGAGGGGGCTTCAGCTTCCTCCTGAAGGACTGTTATTAAGAAGAAAAGTATTGTCCTGTTGTGACAAATTTGTGGCATTCCCTGACCACCACCTAATTCTAACTTCATTTGAATTGTGCATGGGCACAACGTGATTCACCTTACTTTACAGGGGAGACTTTATTAAAGCTTTCCCTTCACAGTTACCATTCTGCTTAATGAACAAAAAAATATTTTCTGCTCTCACCCCAACGCAGATGACCTCAGGTCAGTGACCTTTCAGTAGTACGTCTAAAGAGTTATTGACTCTTTTCATTTAGACATGGAGATGACATAGTGATGAAAGAGTGGCTGTCTTTGCAATATAAGAATTTCAGATGAGGACAAGGAGCACACAATAATGCCACGGCTCAGTGCGTCTGGGGCAATTTTGTCTGAGTAAAGATGGGGATTTTGGGAAGCCAGGTGGGCAGTTCTGTGTGCTTACACACTTGTGCTGTGTATACAGACTTAATAACTTTGCTTTCCTGCTGAGCATACATTTCAGCTTTGGGGGACTCAGGGTTAAGTATTTTTGCTGGTTTGAAAGTGGGAAAACTGAGATGGGAGAAAGCCAGCGGCTGGAATGGGGCAGGAAGTCCTGGCCAGCTCAGGACTGTGAGGCTCAGAGTTCTGTGCTCAGACCATGCAACCATAGCCCTGTGCAACAATAACAAGTTTCAGTTCATTCCCATTTGTGGAGGAAAAAGGGACCATTCAAATTAGTCAATAGTCCCTTTCTCTGGAGTGGGAATGCATCCCATTAAAAGGTGTGTCGAAGAAATAAAGGTGCCCTAAGTTTATACTTGTCATCCTTTTTTTTTTCCTCTGTTGATTGCACTGTTTCAGCACCCACATTCTAAAGGACTTTGAAACTGACGTGGCTGTTTGTTGAAAGGAAACTTCTCAGGGTGGCTCGGCTTAATTGTGTTCTCATTGGAGTGAAACAGGATGCTTGGCCCAAACCTTATTTCCTTCATTTCACTCCGTTCTATTCCAAGCACTTTTCCTGCATCCTGAAGTAAAATATCAGTGATGCTGCTTTTTTGTGAGCACAGGGCACTTGAAGGGATGCACGGTCAAGGAAATGTTCAATTATTGATCTTGGAAGAAATGGGAATGCCCATGTCCTATTGGGAATTACCGTGGGCAATTCTTTAGAGCCACTTTTCCCAGTTTCCACTAGAGGGGTTACATGCTCTAGTTCAGAGTGCTGCAACAGCCCAGGATAAGATGGAGCTGCTTCTTGTCCACCTATATTTTTAACTGCTCCAGTTAATTCACAAATACAATAATGAGCTGACAGTACTAGGGCTGCAGGCCTTAATAACCATTACAAAAATCATTAATTACCAGGAAATTAGAGAGGTGTCTGTTAAGTGGTTAAATTTGCAACCTTCTGTCCACAAACAAGAAATCCAAACGCTTGCCTGAATCATAGCTAACTTCCCACACATTGCTTATAAGCTATATCTTGTTTATTTCTGCATATATTACGCTCAGTAAATGATTAGATTTGTCACCCATGACCCAGTATGCTGTTTGCAATTATTTCTTTTATTAAATTAATCACTACATATTTACTTTGAGAAATTATGTATGATATCTATCAACGCACGCATGTGTATGAGTATATGTGAGCACATGAACTTCCCTGATTGCCTTTCCTCTTGTACAGCAAATTAAAAATAACAGGCATTAAAGCTGGCAGAGCTACACTGACAGGGAAACCAGCTCAGAGGGAGGGGGGAAATTGCTATATAAAGTTTTTTCCTTTGTATTTTAAGTATTTCTACTTATGTATTGAATTTTAATGATCTGGACAGTCTAATCTTCGCTAGCAGATGTATAAACACTTGTGGCTCTAAGATTTAAGGGTGCTGGTGTGGGCTGCACTCAGCTTTGCTTTTTCCACCTCCCACGTCGTGTGGATGTGCCTGTGTTGGGGGGATCTGCAGACATATGGGCCCTCACCATATCTTTGGCACTTTGTGTAGCAGTAATACTACCCAGATAACTGCTTTGCAGAATCAGATCCTTTGTGAATTACTTACTGGGAGAAAGTAATTCACGTGGCTCGCCACTTTTTGCTGGGGAATAATATAAAGCCTCTCCTTTCTACATTGACAATAGAAGTAGCTCTTTTTCTAGGAAAACTAAACCTTATGGTATATATAGAAATAGGACTTCCATCAGTTTGGGCTGCTGTAAAGTTGGGGTTCTCTTTTTTTTTTGTTGTTGTTGTTGTTAATTTTCTTTTTTTAAATAGAAATATTTCTATTTCTGTTTAGTTTCCATGTAATCTTTTAGATATTTCATCCCATCAGATGTCTGTTCTGTCTGGTGCTTTACTTTCCATTGCAATGCTTTCTCTGTCTTCTCAACATAATTTCTTCTGAGCAGAATTCACCCCCAACAGCTTCTGAGCTTAATTTACAGATCCATTGTATTTGAGCTGGTTCAAAATGAGACAGAACTACTCACTTTTAATCTGTTATATTTCTGAGGTGTTAATTAGTTTGCCACCTCTTGCTTGCCACCCAGTTCAAACTGGCAACCCGAATGCTATGAGAAATTCTTTTAATAATCCTCTAAGAAAATGATATAGAGTAATTTACTTCTGCAACAAGTAACTTGTTTCAGGAAGGGGATCACTGAGACCAAGACGGTTGTGATAATGTGGATTTCAAGCCACAAACACTTCAGCTTGTAAAGAAACCAGAATGAGGCCTATTTAAAGACAAAGTTTAAACAGCCTTGTAGATTTCATGACTTTTGTCCGTAAATACGTAGTGTTCTTTACCCACATACAAAGGGTGGGTTGGAACCTCCGGTAGGTACACACAGAAATTCCTTTCTTGACTTTTTGACTCTGTTCCTTTCTTGCCCAACAATGAGTTCAGGGGTGCTGGGCTTTGCATCACCTCGGTGGATGATCTGCTCGGTTCCACCTTGCTGCAAAGCAACAAGGCAGAGATGGGAGGGAAGTGATCTGGGAAAGAATCAGCCTCCTACCCCTGCAGAGTACGTGCGTGAACCCGCCCTGACACACGAGCAAACCCTGGGGTTTGAAGTGTTGCATTGTTTTGTCTTCTGCCTGCCTGGAGTCCTTCCAAGCCCAACTAACAAAGGCTCGAAGAAAGGATCCAAAACACCATGAGGGAGGGAAATATCTTTGCTAAAGACTCAAATGGGTTTTTGGTGCGTTGCCAGGTGTGCAGGGGAGGGTGCCCAGAGCTGGTGCAGCTGCAGCCAGCCCCGGGCAGGTACCCAGCTGTCCCCACAGATGCCAGGCAGGCACCACGTCCAGAGTTCCCGGGTGGAGCCTGAGGAGGGTATTGGCAGAGCAGCAGGTCTGGGGAGAGCAAAGGGGACATCCCATCTGGAAAAATGCTTCTGTGTGCATGAGCTGAGGCTTTCTCTTAAGCTTTTCTTCGGTCGTCTGCTTGCCCCCTTCCCTCTGCTCCCTCCCAAAAATAGGGTTCACCACAAATGAAAGGACTGTTGGTGCAAACTCTATGGGTTACAGGCAGACAGGTGGATGATCACAATAGAGATAATTTTCTCTCTTTTTACAAGCAAAAGAATATCTGGGGGTGAACTGTCTTGTCTTCAGAAATAAAATCAACAGGAGAATTCTGCAACCCATAGAGCCATATTCAGGTTTGATATTCAATTCAAATATTCACCTGAAATTCTGTAAGGTGTTGTTTCATCTTTTGGACTTAGTGGAAGCTGCTATGACTGTTTTGGTAATAGGTTTCATTGTAAAATCCCTAACTAAAAAACTTAATATTTGCCCTAAGTCTGCAATATAAATATTTGGCATATGGATTCAGTTTATAGTTGGTATAATTTATCCATGTTCTCTGTCAGTGGAAGACACTGTCCATCCTGTCTGGAAGCCTCCCAGTTGCACAAAGCCTGTGGGATGGGTTCTAAGACAGAAGCACATGGGAACTCCAGCTGTCACCCTGCCAGGTAGTGCTAACACCAGCTGTGGAATCACAATTCTTAAAATGCCCTTGGCACCTTCCTACAGAGGGATGTCTGGGAAACACCTCCCCTTTTAGCAGTAAAAATGCCAGTAGCCAGGAACACACCTGAGGAAGGCCAGTTAGCACCTTTCAGCTGTTTGTTTGTGCAATCCCAGATCCCACCAAACACAGCTGCCAAGATGATAATCACTTTCAGCCAGTGACATTTTTCATGAATGTCACAGTTTGAGCAGGGCATATTTTGTGATCTGCTAACCTTCCCTCCTCTGTCTGTCAGAAGTTGGTTATGATCAACTGGCAGTGGCACAGCTCATCTTCTAAACAGCCAAGGATCTTTAAAATAGCTTTACCTACTTCAGTTCTTGTTCTTAAGAGAAGGGATTTTAAAGCCAGAGGAGCTGTCATACCTCACTCCAGTTCACACAGGCATCCATGACAGATGCAGTTGGAATTGAGCAGGAATCCGGTTAATTCCTTAGGCTGGGTTTTCCTCTGTTTTTACCTTCAGCACTTTTCCTCCTCCCTTTTCTGTCTGACATCCTTTACTAGAAGTTTGCTAATCTCAGGATTATGCAAGGGAGCATATTTTCAGTCACAGGATGCTCACATGCTTCATGGACCAGGGTGAACTTGAGCTCCATTGCACACTCGTTGCCTCACACACACACACACACACACACACAGAGACACACACAAGCACTGGCTGAGCGCTGATCATCGGGGAATTGATTACACCAAGAGGGGTGAAGATGAGCTTGTAAATTACGGTAACAAGCAAGATTGCTGTTTACCACCTCTGTGGAATAAATGTATCCAAAAAAAGTCCTTCCTCTTCCCTTCAAAAATGACACCCATCTCTGTGCATTGTTCTGACACCACGGAAATGGTAATCCTGCCACTTGCCAGCAAGCTTCTTTTTTAGGAAAACAGTGGGCGAGGAGGGTAAACAGGTTGCAGGGGAAGGTAGCAGTGTGAGTAGGAGGGTGATTAGTTTTCAATGCCATTCCAACAATTCAGCCACTAAATAGATTGTAACTTGGAACAAAGAGAGCTGAAACAGGTAAAGATCGCTTTTCCAGCTTTGCAGTGCTTCAGGAGATGCTAGATAGTCCTGAGTAAAAACGTCCTTACCTGCTAGAAAACAAAGACTAATATTTAGTTATTCTGAAAGCCTTGAAAAGTCCCAAAAGTCTGGGAGCAGCCTGCACACTGCAAGCAGTGTTAAAACTCGCTACTTGATGACTGATGCTCTTCAGGGCTCCTTTGTGTCTTCCTTGGTGCCTCTTCCTCTTGTCCCACACCTGTTGTTGACCTTTCTCCCCCCTTCCCCTCATCCTTCATTGTCTTCTTCCCTATGGATACTGGTTATCTCACAGTCACTTTTCTTTTTGAAAACCTCCTTACTCAAAAAGGAAATTTATTAATCAACTGCATGAAGGCCTTTCCTTGTGTAAGTATCAGTTTGAATCTATGAAAGAAAAAAGGTAATTCCAGATATAAACAGCTGGTGTCTGGGTGAGAAGGACTTCAAGAATATTATATTTGGAGAGTCCTTGCTGTGAACTCTTGGATTTGGCTCTTTGTCTGCAAGCCTGGCTTCTAATCCCCGCCCTGGGTTTACAAATACCAGCCCTGCTTCTGGCTTGGAGGAGGAATACAATAGGGTTTTATTGCAGGTTTCTTTCTGAACAAAAGTCCATACTAGAAACCTTCTGTTTTTTCCAAACTTTTTGGTTTTGTTTTGAAGTCAGTTAAAAGACAAAATACAGCCACCCCCCACCACACACACACGAATTCAGAGACTTCTAATTGGTCTGACAGGTTCTTAGTGAGGTGTTTTGTTTTTTAATTTGTCTAATAGGTAATTTTCTGCAGGTCCCAGAGTGCCACTTGACTTATTGTTTCTATTTTGATTTCATCCTTGTGTCCTGACATCTCTTCTGGCCTTCTTTCCTGCTTTGACTCTTCTGCACAGGGCCCTGAACCTGGTGCCAGCAGAAGGCTAAACCTTAGGTTTCTCTGCCCAGGAGTTCACCCTGTATTCCAGCACATCCTGGGACTGTCTGGTGCTGAGCCATAGGCTGTGGGCTCTTCACCTTCAGCAGAAGGTCACAATAGGGGCTTCAGAAAGGAAAATCATCTCATTTCAACAAATCCAACTGAAAAGCTGTTTTTTTTACTAGCGAAACTTCAACTTTATCAATAACAGCTCTTCACATAAACATTTGCAGAAATAGATCATTGGTTTGCTCATCTCTCTATTTTGTCTGAAGAGAATCAGTTCTATTAAAATAGAAAAAAAAGGATTAAAAAATATTTCTCTGAATGACCTTAATTTTTTGGCAAAAGATTTGCAGTCAAGTCTTATGTTTCAGAATGACTAAGAGTGAATGGATGGTGGGACACCTGTTCTCCTTGAAAGCTTTTATGTTCTGCTGTTTGAACTGGGGAAGCTGGATCACCAGTCACATGGCATATGTTTAAAAATATTATTGAAATGAAACTCTTTCAGAAAATAGTATGTAAGCCTGCAGCATAAGTGTTTGGGTTTTGGCTGGGTATTTTGTTTGGTTTTGGGTGTGTGTTTCATTTGGTTTTTTTGGTGAGTGTAGGCACATGCATTTTCTTTGTGGGTTTTGTTGGGGTTTTTTGGTGGCTGAAACTGAGCTCCAGAGCAGCAATTTAAGGGCACAGATAAGTGCTATTGACTTTCAGCCAGATAGCAGGTATGTAATTGCTTTTGAATAGTTTTGAATATGTGACAACTAGGATCAATATATCTAACATGTTTGCTAAGTTTTGCTCGTCTGCTTTGGATTTTTTGGATGCTGGAATCAGCATGTTGAAGTGGTTTAGGAATATTTGTGCCTATGACTTGATGTGCTGAGATTTGATTCTCACTGGGTTCAGCATATGAAACCTCTGAAAGATTTACACAGCCCTGTGTGTTGATATATTTGTGCTGCTTCATGTTGCTGTTATCTGGAAATTCCTAATACTGAATATAATTATTGTTCATGTAATATTAAGTCGCATTTCTAACTTAAATGAATCAACTACATGAATCTGCAAAGTTCCACAAATTAGCTCTGCAGTGTAAAATGCCCTGATGTAAATAATGCAATACTTATTAGGTGTTTCTTATATTGCAGGCTATTTTCTTACACCAGATAAGCACGTGAAAACAGTGAGAAAGTAATGTTTGTTGTGTTGTTTTGTTTTCTCTCATGCTATTATTTATAATTTCTAACGCCATGTCTTACATCCTGTTTCACAACAAGAGTCAGATACTCTTGTTTAGCTGTTAAGGAAGTCTGAACAGTTTGATCCCAAATAAAGGCAGCTCTGACTAGATACACTAAGAAAATAAAAGGCAAAACCCACTCTCCTCTCCTGGCTGCAACCTGACTGCCAGAGTAGTTCCCACAGTACTACACAGATAGCTAGGTTCATTTTGGAGCATCCAGCTGTGAGGTGACACACTTAATGCACCAGTGATCTGATCCAGTATAGAAAATCTTTGGGGCCTGATTCTCCGTGCCTCTCACCTTGTGCAGTCATTTGTAGTGAACAGCCTGAATGCCCACACGCTGGAAAAGCAGAATATAAAATATTTTGCACTGCTTATCCTTCGCTGCATACCTGTAGCCACGTGAGCAGGTGCATGAGGTAAAAAACAGGTTTTGAGTCCCTATGAAAATTTTATTTATATGCCCCTTTTTTTTTTTTCTTTAAAGGTAAAAGAGCTATTTGAGTCTTCTGGACAGTGATCTTACAAGCATTGATACAGGATACATCCAGAGCAACAGAATATGCACACACAGAAATACGTGCGGGTCTAATAGTCAACACAGACCAGAACAAGTGCAAAACCTGGGTCCTTCCTCAGAAACCCAGATGCTGCCAGTTTAAAGGGTTGTTTTCCTAACCCAGCAATCATTTCACAAAAGGAGCTCCAATGCCAATTTTAAATCAACAATTGCCCTGTTATGAACACAAACGACATCTCATTGCAGCACAACCTCCTCTCCTCTTTGTTTTTATGATAGTAATTTAAGGATATTAGGAGCTGTGTTACTCCACAAAAGATGGTAGTGCAAGAAAACAGCTTTACATGAGAAATGCTGTAGCAAAAATTGCATATGTTCTCTGATTTTCCAAACAATAATCACAAATTCAGAGAACAAACTTTGTAACGAGAAAGAATATTTTTGGTTGGAATTTGGCCATTTTTCACTTAATTCTGTTTGGTTTTGTTATGTTTGTTTGCTTTTTTTTGCATACATGCTGGAGAATAATCCTACAGAAATGTGCTGAATTTTAAACAAGGTCACACCATTTTTTTAACATTTATTTTAGTATTAATTACTGCACCTAAATATATATTTAAAAAAACCCCAAACGGCTCTATATTGTGGCACAAAGGTTGACTGTATTGAAAATTAGAGGCTTTTGGCAATGACGGGAAAGTGAGTCATCTCTTCTCTCCTTTTACAGCAATTTTTTTCCCTTTTGTTTTCATTTAAGGAGCACTGTAGAGATAATAATCTTAATAAAACAGTATATACAAATCCCTGTTCCTGTGCTACTGATAAGCCACTAACTGTTCAGTCCTGCTAAAAGTTACTCACAGGAACTGGCCTCTATTTTCAGAAGTCTCAGATTATTTTGATTACCTCCCTTTTTCAGTCAATCACCAATTTTAGACAACGTGGCTAGATGTAAAAAAAAAAGAAAAAAATGAAAGACACCTGCTTTTGGAAAGCTCTATGCCACAATTTTTGTCAACTTGTAGAGTGCCCGAAACTCTTGGAAATCACTCTGGAAACTTTGTTGCAGCCTTGGGTTGAGTTTGAAGTTGCCAACGTGTGCGATGTAGACATACCTGGGTTACTTGATGGTCTGGAAGTTCCATGTCTGCACTGCCCTAATTAATGAGGGGGTCTACCCTCATTAATTAGTCCTGAGTGACCCTCACTGAGCCATGCAAGACACATTCCTGGTGGTGTCCCCACACAGGCAGGCATCACCACACGGTTTCTCTTCCTGCAAGTGCTTGCTCTGCCTCCAGTGGAGGCTCCGTGGAAAACACACTAAATTAACTATTAATTAACCCGGTGGTGGGGTTAACAGCCAAGAAGGAAAGGGGACAGTCAGAATATATGCATGAGACCTCCAGCTGTGATCCTCTCATTTCTGGCAGGCACAAAGTGAAGTTAAGGTTTGGATCTTAATCCTCTCCTGTATCACGATGGATAATCTGTGATTTTGGGATGCTGTGTCTTGCTTGGGAATTCTGGCATCAAGAAAGGCGTGTTCTTCTATTAGGGCAGAGTTGGAGAGGTTTCAGTATTTTGACGGCCTTTGTAGCACCACAGGATCAGGGTGGGCTAAACAGTTGGATTTAGAAATGGAATATATGAGAATATACATATTTATTCATCTGTTGGAATTGACAGAAATCTTTTGATCGTGTTCAGTGTGAACTAAGGCTGAATTAAAAAAAAATAAATCTGGAATGACTGGATTTGTGCCTAGGAAAGAAGCAAACCTACATTAAGTGTTGTTCAGGTCTTCCTCCTTTTTCCTGGGGAAGGGTTGAGGGGTGGGCTACAGATGTGAGCTCATTGTAAAAAAGGGATTAGGGAAGATCTGCCCTAAACTGTAGCTTTGTAATCCCCGAACTGGGCCCACTTAACTGTTTGACATGTGAAAATATTGTGTTAATGAAGTTCCAGCCTGCTTCTTAAATCCATCCTTGTGACTGTCTTTATTCATCTGCATGTCCTGATAGATTATGATTATTTTTATATATACGAGTAATCTCATTGAAATCTGTGTGTTACTACTGGTAGCATGATAGATGATTGTGGCTCGTGCCTTTAATCCATTATTGAAGCTGAAAGCTGTTTACAGGTTCTTGTAATACTTAATTTTTGCTCAGCATGGACAACTCAAAGCAAATATCTTAACTTTTTCAGCTGGCTTCCTTTTCTCTGTAGCATTCCATGTGCCTGCCGTAGTTTAAATTATAGAGCGCCACACTGACATTTAATTTAATCAACATTTCCTGTTTCTTTTAGATTTTGTATGCACCTTCTACTAAAAATAAATATATTCCCTAATTAGCTAATAGGACCTAAATGTGGGATCCAAACTGCCAGTTGCCCTGCTGAAACATGATTCTATCATTTAATTTCAGCAATCAGCTAACAAGAAACTGGAAGGAGTGCCCTGTTCAGGGGCGCAACGGCAGCATGGTTTATGTTCCCTAGGAAGTTATTTTAATGTCTTTTTGAAATACTATAGATGGGATCCTCTGTTGCCTCTGGGAGAACAGAGACAAGACCTGCATAGAACCACATTGCTTTAATTTAAGCAACAGAGGCTTTTCCTACTAGCAGAAATCAGTGCAAGCATCACCCTGATTTTATTATGGAGGAGCAGATAAGCCATGCTGAATGTAAAAGATGAGAGTGGTGCTTGGACTGATTAGGACCACATAAGGGTGTTCTTGTGCTGATGCTTTCTGATACGAAAACAGATGTTTGTAAGTTCCTAAGTGGTTTCTTCATTTTGATATGGCTTTGAGGTTATCTCGGTACCTCGATGATTGGATTACTCCGGCACAAAGATAATGTTGGTTTATAGGACTCAGGTTTTGTTGTTCAATGTATTTATACCTCTGGGAGGTAGCAACAAACCATTTCCGTGTCAGAAAGGTGGCATTTTACCACAGCTCTTGTGGAAATGAGTGTGCCAAGACTCAGTGGAGTAGAAAACTGGAGCTATGAATTTTCTAGGAGGATGAGGCAAGAAGCAGGTGGTGAAGAGTGGTAGTGAAGGGAAAAAGTCTGGGAAAACTAAAGAGAGATTAGCTCTGTTTGAGCAGAGAGATTTATCTGTAATTTTTTTTTTCCTTAGGATCATACATAAAACTTTAACTTGCAGGTTCAGGGGTGGGTGGGGGAAACCAAGGTAGGGCTGTGCATAAAAGACTTTCACAAACTGATTTTTAGGTGCACACTGCTCACAGTAAAGATGTGTGATGCCTTCCATTTCAACACAGTTATGTTCCACGAACACTAAAACAGAAGCAGGCTGAGGCGATGCTTCCCTGATGCTGGGAAACCGAGAGTTATGCAGAGCTTTGCAGATTTCAAATTTAAAATAGCTAGCAATTTTTACACAGTAGCCTACCTTTCACTGGGTAAGTTGCACTGAAAATTTTCTTTTGTGCTTTCTTTAGTTATTCTGGGTGGAAAAGTGGCTTGAAGCTGTGCTCCCAGCTGTGTCCAGCCCGTGTGCTAACATTCAACATCCTGTGCACTCAAATATGCAGGGCTAAATAAGGAGATGTCTTTAGGTTCTACAAAAAAGCATTTGGTTGACTGAAAATGTTGAAATGAGTCAAGGCAGAAATGGCAACATCCTTTCTTTATATATAAAAAAAATAAACACCCCCACCCCCCCGTCCCCGGAATTAATTCTTTGCAATAAATAGTAAAAATTAAATGATTATTGGCATTCACAATTGTTTTAAGAAGTATTTGGAAATAAGATGCTAGAGTCTTTGAGGAATGAAACATCCTCATTATTCAAGACAAACTCAAATGCAGCTACTAGCAGTCCAATGGGGTTTTTTTTCCTTTCTTTCTTCTTTTTTTTTTTTTTTGTAATTCTCTTTTCCACTGAACACCTTAATCCTATTGTAGAACTAGAAAAATACAGCTCCTGTGGAGAGCATAATACAATCTCACACCATTGTGCTTTTGATCTTAAATAAAATGCACCCGCATTTGGCTTTTTCTCTTTGCACCAGATTAGTTTTGGACCCAGCCACCCTTATTCCTTTCTTGTGTTGAACTGCAAGGAACTTTACCATGATTGTAAGGAGGAGCTGGCATAAAGCAAGTAGTAAAGGGAGGGGGGGCAAAGCTTATGCAAAGAAAAAAAAGGTGTGGGTAGGGTATGAATAGAAAAGAGTTTTGAAAGATGTGGGGAGGACGAACAAAACCCATCAGCCCGACCCATGGAAGTCTGGCTGCAGGGCCCCAGGTTTGAAAGGACCTGAGACAGAGTGAAGCTTCATGCAGGAGCGATTTCATTGCCCACGCAGCACGGAGGGTCAGCAGCCATCAGAAGCAGGATTTGCATGAGCAGCTGAGGATGTGCAACTTTGACAGCAAGCACCAGAACCTGTGCGCAGTTTGCTGACTGGGACAGTGCAGGGTGAAACATTATCACTTAGTATGTGGCCACCTCTCTGAAAAGTGAATAGAATTCAGAAGAGGCGAGTTTGAGGTTGGCTTAGGGTTCGCGTTTTTTGGGGTACAATTGGGCCATGGTCCACTCACTCCCTGTCTGTCCTGAAAGCCTTGCTGCTTCCCTGGCACCCCAGGTCTGTGCCGTGCCAGAAATGCTGCTGCAGAGCTCAAAGCCCCATTCCCCTCCCAGCCTGGCCTTTTCTCTGGTATGAGGAGTTATGGGGCTGGCTGGGAGAGCTGATGCTTGCACCTATACAGAGCTGGCCAAGCTCCCATCTGCCCTGCTCCCATCCCACCCACAGGACTCCCGTGGGAGTTCCTGCCACAGAGGTAGGGAGGAAGCCAAGAAAGAAACATTCCTCCAGCTTTTTTCTTTTTTTCTCCTTTTCCCGTCAGAGTTACCACCCTCTCTCACCACTCCTACGGAGAGGTCTGAAAGTCTCACAGAATCAGCAGTTGTGAATATTATCTGTGCTGCTAATGGTTTGCATCTTTTTGCATGAAAGGGTAAAATCACTTAGGCACACACACTCTGAAAAGATCATATACAGTAACACATCCAAGCACGAAAAAAAAAAAAAAAAGGTTGTAATGTTCATGAATTCCAGATGATGACTTTTTAAATCCCCAAGAAGGCAGTGAAATTGTTTGATTGTTCTTGTTAATTATTGGACTTGTCCCAGTATCAAATATTTGTAGAAGATAAGACTTCCCTCGTGGAGATGAATAATAACCGAACTTGCTCTTCTTTGAGCAATTTGGCTCAGGGTGCAGATTTCTGCGTTTCCCACTCTCTCAGGCTCGAACCCCGTCCAGCCGGCTTCGGCGCTTCGGAAAAGCACGTGTACAAACTGCTCCATTAAAAATAAAAGACCCCGTAAGTAAACAAGACGGAGAGAGCGAGCGAGAGGCAGACCTGGTACTTGGAGAGCGTGACTTTATTAGCGCCGGGGTAACCCTCCACCCTTCCCGGACCCGGGCTGCGGCCGCCGTGCCCCCGCAGCACCGGGACCGGCTCCGAGCAGCCGCGCTGGGTACGGACAGGACCAGCGGCTGCTGCCGAGAGGAAAACACAACTCCCCCACACCCACCGCCGCGTACCCTCACCCACACGCCGAGCCCCGGCAGCGGCCGGCCGGGTCCCCCCGCGGGCTGGCGGGGCCAGCCCGGGACACGGCTGCGCTGCCCCGAGCAGCGGCGGGGGTTGCTGGAGCGGAGCCGGAGGAGAAGGAAAGGAGGTAACGCGGGCTCCGGGGCAGAGGCGGACCGCGGAGACCAGCGCTCGCTCCCCGCCTGCCTGGGGGAGCGCCGACACGGCGGGGGCTGCCCCGGCCCCTCCGCCGCGGGCACGGCTTCCAGCAGCGCCCAGAGCCGCAGCCCCGCCGGGCCCCGCGGGCCGCTGAGGTAACTCCTGGGGCTGCGGGGTGACACCGGGGTGGGCTTCCAACCCTCCGCCTCATCTTCGGCCCCTGCGGGAGAGCGCGGAGGGGAAGGGCGCGGCGGGACCCCAAACTTCAGCCTCTCTCTCGGGTTGCTGCGGGTCCTGGGAATGACGGGGGAGCTGAGGAGAGGGGATGCAGCGGGTGTCCCCACGGGCGGGGGGGCACGTGCGCGGTCGCACCGCCGTGACAGGGTCTGTCGGTGCGGGAGGTGCCAGCGGACACCCACACGCCCACGGGCACGCACTCTCGGCGTGTTTACTCTCAGCGAAAAGGCGGGAGGGGGAACCGCTCCTCGGGAGGGGACTCGAGAGCAGTGTCCCCGGGACCCCCGCTTGGTGAAGAAGTTCCCGGGCGGAGCAGGGGGGAAGGCGGGAAGGGCTCGGTGCCGCCGCCGCTTTGAACCGCTGGCTGTGCCGGCGGACAGCCGCCGCCCCCGCTCCCTCCGCGGACAGCGAGGATGAGGATGGTGGTGGCGGCGATGGCCGTTCGCGGGGGCGGCGGGCGCGTCACTTACCGCTGGCCGCCACGCAGGGCCGCCCCGGTGCGCGGCGGGGCGGGCGGCGGGGAGGAGGTCGGGGATGGTCTGAGGCAGCCCCGCCGCGCCGGGGGGACTCCCCACGCAGCCCCCTCCCCGCTGTCACCACATCGCCTTCCTCCTCCGCCTCCTCCTCCTTCTCCTGCCTGCCGGGGTGCCGGCGGCGGCCAGGCGAGGCGCGGCGAGCCTCTCCTCCCCCATTGTTCCCGGTCTCCCTCTCCCTGTCCTTTTTTTTNTTTTTTTTTTTTCCCTTTTGTTATTTGCACTCGCATTGTGTTGTTTGTCTCTGAAGCCGCCTCATGACCAGCCAAGGGATTTCACCTCGTCCTTGAGAGACAGAGCGAGAAGGGGGAAGGGGTGGGAAGAAGGGGGGAGAGAAAGGAAGAGCTCACCAAACACCCATCTCCCGGTCCCTCCCCGCACCTCTGGCTCTCCCCACCCCGCCAGTGTCTCACTTAGCACCCCGCGCCCGGAGGAGACATGACAGACAGCGGGTAGGTGCGCGACTGCCGCCGTTTTAACTTTGTTCCTCGCCGCGGCCGCTCCCCGGGGGCGTTCGGCGCTCGGCGCCCCGCGGGGCTCCGGGGGCGGGCGGGGTGGGCGCCGCCGGCGGGGCGGGGGAGGCGGCGGGGCCGGCTGTCAGCCCAGCTCGGCCGGCTTCCTCCCGGGCGCTCGCACACCTCCCGAAGTTTGGCACAACTTGTCACGCCCCCCCCTTTCCTCCTCCTCCTCCTCCCGCTGCTGCTCCTGCTGCCGCCGCCGCCGCCGGGGCTGGGGGCGGGCGGGGGCGGTCCGGCCGCGGTGCCCGCCGTGTGTGTGGCGGGGCAGCGGCTGCTCCGCGCCCTGCCCGGCCATGGCTCAGCCCTCGGGATCCCGGCGGAGCCGGCGGACGGGAAGCTTTAAATTATTGTAATTGCCTCTCCGTGCGTGAGTGCCGAGCTGCGGCGGCCGCCGCGCCGCTGCCGGGGAGCGCGCAGGGGCGAGCGGGGGGTACGGCGGGCACCGCACCGGCACCGGGGAGGGGGGCACCGGCGTGAGCATCTTTACGTATTTCTGCGAGGCACCTTCCTCGCTTCTGCCCGTGCAGGACGGTGGCTCTTTGGAAGGGTGCTGAAGGATCTCGGTTCGCTCGTTTCGGCTCTTTTCCCCCTCAAAAAGAAAGCAGGTCAGGGGGGAAAAGCGACTTTCCCGTCAGGGTGCGGAGCGCGGCCGCGCTCGTTCCCGCGGCTGCCCAGGCACTGGCATTGGCAGCGAGCGTTGCCTTCTCTGAAAAGTTAGGGGACTTTATTCCAGCCCGACTGCGATCCTAGAATAACCGGAGCCGCTCGCCGGGAGGAACGTGATCGGCTTTTCCCAGGGGATGGCATGCTGCCTCAGCCCTGTACTTTGGTCAAGGGTAGAACCAATAGCGAGCTGTGGGATTTTGGGTAATAAGTGTGGGAATCTGCAAGAGGAGTAGGTCTAAGAGTGATTTGTTTTCTTACTGCTCATGAATAATGGCCTCGAGCTTTTTTTTTTTTTTTTNCTTTTTTTTAAACAAAACAGGCCAACGAAATAGGCACGTGGGAGATTTGTAGGCGTTCAGCATCGCAATCATCATCATCAACAACAGCAGTACAGTAGGGACGTCCAGGAGGATGATGTCTGATGAGAACTGCTTTCTCTGAGAGGCTGGCACAGGTAGCTTTCGCTACCTATTTGCTGCCTATTTTGCTATCGTTGCTAACATTGACCTCTCCTAAAAGGAAAGGCAGCAATATCCTAAAATAAGAGAGAAAATGTTTTTGGTCTTTTTTTTAATTATTATTTTGATAGAGCTGCGTTTCATTCCATCTCTGTCAAAGAGTGAAATATTAAGTTTAGTTCAGACTAGGAAAGGAAGTTTGATTCCAGCTGTAGAACTGTAGGATAATGTGTCCTGGCTTTCATCCTTCCAGTTTAAATCCAGCTAGCTGTGTGCAGTCTTGCTGAAGTGAGCCACTCAGATTAAAAGGCGACTTCTTATGAAGAGCTAGTACAAAGATTTTCATCAAAGTATTTTATCACCTGAAACTTACCTGAAAACAGCGACTTGTATCTGCTTCTCCTAATCCTTCCCAGACCTGGAAGATACATTACTGCCTCAGAAATTAATTCTTTATCTTGCAAGCTATACCATTTTACAGCTATCACACTGGAATTGCAAAGGGAGATATTTTAAATTTAGCTATAATATATCTGTCCAGGTTAGAGCCAGCTTTGTTTTACAAGGCTTCTGCAGCTGAAGAGGGAGAGGCTGGCACGGATGTGTTGCATCTTGCAAATGGATAGCATGTCTATTCTGACATGATTTGAACATGAAAACCCAATAAACACATGGTCATTATGCATGGAAATCTCACAGCAGAGCTTGCTGCTTGCACTTAGACTGTTTTGGTTGAGAGTTACACTATAAGGAGCACAAGACTTGAAAGCTGCAAGTGGCTTGTGTAAACAGATGGACATTTGAGACGTATTGATGGTTTCAAGTTAATTCAGTTAACATGTGGGTGCACATGTATTTAATTTAGCCTAGTATAAGTTTCTGTAAGCAGTGGAAGCAGTGGAAGCTTATATAGGCTTTTAAAAAAAGAAAATAAGAGCCTGTGGATTTTGTCTGTAGGTCTTGGAGCTACAACTGTAGAGGCTCTTGGGGGCTGTGACCATCCTGTTTTCATGATCTTGTAGGCCCAGGTGAGATTTAACCCTGAGCTTAACAGTTTTTCACTGAAGTTCACAGGCAGCTTGCAGATGAATTTTGAAATGTTAAGGTATCCTGTGCCGAGAAAACACAAAAGTGCTTCAACGCATCTTCCTGCACTCTTATCGTACATGCTGCTTGCTAGAATCAGTTAGGTTGAGCAATATCATTAAACTGTCAGCACCATTGTTTACAGTGGGATAGTTCCTCAATGCTCAGGATGAAGAAACCCAGCAGTTTTTCTGTTACTCGTCGTAAAGAATGCAGCGCCGCGTTCCAGGAAGGTTTGTAAGTGGTGGAGCTCTCACTGCATAAAGCACGGGAGGAGACTGGGATTTGGCATCTCCAGCAGAGCTGCTGTACAGCAGTGTGCAGGAGCTTTGTTTTTGCCTGCAGTTCCTACTTACCCTGAGATAAAACACTCTGATGTTGGCATATGATACACCAAAAAAAAAAAAAAAAAACAACCCAGATCGTTTGTTGAAAAATAAGAACTGCAGCATTTAGGAGAAAGTAAATGAACAGTCCTTCTAAAAATACAGCAGTATGCTAAAATATTGCCAAAGCACTGCTCTGACGCTGTTGTAAGCTGTCATATTTTTTGACCATTATAAATAGATAAGTTTTATTACAAGGATTTTTTTCCTATTAGCAAAGAAGTTTTCTTTTTCCTGTTTTCAACATGAGGATCCTCACGTGTTCCCTGAACAGGGAACATGTTCTGTGTTCATACAGAAGGCAGTGGGAATGTTGCTGGTGAGGAAGTGAGCATCCAGACCCTACTGGATTGGCCCTCCTAAAGCCTTTAAGCCTCCTGTACTGTAACTTCAGGGGGTTTTGTAATCTGTTTTGCTTATATTCTCCATATTTTCAAGATGTTAGATATAGTCCAGTTAGTCACTTAGCATGTATTAAGTAGTCGAGTTCAGACCCAAATTTGATTTAGACAGCATTCGAATTGAGGGTTGAAACAAGAATGAGCTCCTTTCCAGCAGCACTGAAGCACTGGGGGCTTCGGAGAGTTTTCTTTCTATTTCATGTTGTGCCCAGACCCAAGGTAAATTTCCTTTCAGTTTTGTAACCAAATAGTAGGACTAGGAAAATTGACAGCCAGATCTGCTTCATTCTGGGAAATTTGCTAACAGATCAAAACATTCAGGGCAGGATCAGAGCATTAGGCTTGCCTTCTCCTGCTGGTCATGCTGCACTTCCACCTTCTTTGGGCACTGCATGGAGAGTGGAGGCTGCATGTAAAGTGGATTTCCAATGACTTATGTACAGTGGAGTCCACATGATGCCGGCTGCACTATGGACATCCTGGATAAGTGTCTGAGGATCACTCTTGCAGTGCCTTTCCCCGGGTCTCCGGCCTCTTCAGGCACGTGGTGAATGCACAGGGACACGCACAGTACGCTCTGTGTATGTAAAGTGCATTGTTTGAACAAGTTTTTTATTGCTTATAGGGCACTCATCCTGTCTGGCTGCACACGTTTCTAGGTGAGGAGACCATACACTTCATGACAGCCTGAGGAGGGTCTCCTATAATATTTCTGACAGCTTTATTTTCTGTCTCCTCCAGCCTCTTTCTTTTCCTTTGAGCTGCAAGCATAGATTGAAACGCAGGTAATACATAAGAGGATCCTTTAATATTGGCTATTTTCGGAGGCATAAAGGACAATTACTTTCTCTTCCTACTAACCTCCTGCTGGCTTACTAGCTGCTTGGGAGGCTAGTGATTTTAAGAATACCACTTTACCCAGTGCATCAAATACGGAGCAAATCTTTGCTCACCAAGATCCCAGTTCCTACATCCCGTGGTAACACCAAAAATTGAACTTGAGTGGCCCAGAGCGCCAGCCCCTACTGTGAAGACTCATACAACCATCAGCACTTTTGAGAGTTAAATTTGATCCATTGGCCCTGAGCTGTGCTGACAATTGCCAGCTAAAAGACTTTTCAGTGAATTGTCCTTTAATAGAACTCTTCCCTCCCCCTCCCCAATCCCCATTTCCTGTTGTTCTTTTAAATAAAAAGAAATCCTGGTGACAAAGCTGAACTGTATTCTGTCATTATTGTTTGACGAATAAAGTATTTGTCTATGTTTCAAGGAAACTAGTTGCCTGAAAAGTGCAGGTCAGAGTTATTTTAAAAGGATAGTATTCTTCACTGCTGCAAAATCTCGAGGAAGAATCCTCGCACAATTTAAATTATATATTTTTGTACTATTTCTGTACTATTTGATCCTTTGAATGATTATAGTTAAAATACATGGGAAAGTCAGTACTGTATTAGTGCTGCACTGGTCTGAGAAAGGACACTGAACACTTAGACCAATCTATTTTGGTTTGTGAGCATGTCCTGAGAGAAACTGAGCAGACTCAATGGGCCAGTGCCATTTGATGACATTTTGTATCTTCTGCAAGGAGCAGAGTTTTACAGAAGAGGAGACAAGACTGCATCTTGTAGAGGAGTGATTTCCACTGTTGTCTCCTGGTGCCTAAAAAGGTAATCCAGGTTTTACTTGAAATGAGTCTGAAAGGTTTTAGGACTGCTCGTGTCTAATTCAGCAGGCTTAGATTTGCCCTATGGACACAGAACTTGGCTTTACCAGTCCAGGTCTAGTGGGATGTGTAAGGTATAACTGGAGTGTTACTAAAATTGTATTTAAGGCCTTACTTACTACTGCTCTTAGTGGCAGTGATGTTGTTGTATTTAATTTAATTTAATTTAATTTAATTTAATCTAATCCCAGATTCTCAGCACTGGCTTTTGGGTTAAGCAGGTTAGAAGATTGGCTAGGATGGCAAAGAGCTGATGGGATAGGGTGAAATTGCCAGCTCATAGCTGAGCTGCTCCTCCTTTAAGTTGCTTTGCCCATGTTTTGGAGGAGAGGGGACAAAAGTCAGTTAAGCTTGCTCTGCTCAGAAGCTTTGAAACAGATGTAAATATGGCTTGCAATATCTTCAGTTTCTATAGGGAGTAAGTGAACAAAACAGGTTTAAATTAAACTGAGTGCCATATTGTGGTTCGTAGCAGTCAGTCTAAAGATACATTTAATTAAATTGGTTCAATTTCTAAACTTGGACTATGGAGTCTACCTTTTCCACTACTATAAAATCCTTGTGTGTGAGTGAGCTTTCAGTGTAATGAAAAAGACTAAAGGGGACACTTGTGATCCTCAGCTAACCGATTAAATATTTACTTAATAAGGATCTAGCAGTTAATTTTACAGTCCATTTTTTAAAAATGAAAGCAAAATACCTATTATATGGCTAAGTCAGTGCCTGTAGTCAGTGAATAGAAGAGTTGCTTTTCTTAGCTGGGAACACCATTTTAATGTCGCAACCGACCTTCTAGCAGGAGATTAGTCCTAATAGACCAGGTTTATACCAAAAAAGATTCAGAAACTATTAGAGAAGAGAATTAGGAAATGATAGAAAATGAATGGTTTTCAAGTGATTTCAGAGCAGATTGAATTAAAGCCAGACACTGACTTCTGTATTAAAGAATTTTTTGCTGAAACGAAAGTACCTATTCTGTAACAATGATTATTCCACCAAATCACACACTGCTGGAGTCTCCACCACTGACTCTGGAAGGAGCCTGGGGACATTGAGGTACCCAGGGAAAGGCAGCTGTTGTGGCACTCTGTGTGCTGGCCCTACATGGCACCCAGGAACACACAACTGTCTTTTCACTGAGATGAGCTTGCTCCTTATGCTAAGGCATTAAAGATCCTGCTACTCATGTTGATATATAGCCAAATGCATAAATAATATCCAGGCATGCAGTGTATGTGTCAATTACACTTCTGTTTAATAACAAATTGAACACACCTGCCAGGAAGCTATGCAAAATATATAAAAAGTGAATTAAGTCACAGGAAAGGGAATGTGCTAATGCAATACTCCGCTTTACAAATTCAAATCTGGAAGAAGAGCGTGTTCAGTAGGAGATACTGTGCTCTTCTCTGTGCTTCAGATTGATTTTATATCTGTAATTGCATGCAGGCAGCTGCCAGGAGCGGGACAGAACGATTCTGAGGAGACGGAGCGATTTGTTCCGATTCCCGGGAACGTGGGTTTGTTTAGTGGCACCATGGTGCATTAAGCACGCTGTGGTTGAGATTTACAAATATAGGACAATTAATTAGTTCAGGTTTGGGAGTCACACGCGGATTACTCAGTCACTGTGTGCACAAGTAGGGTGAGCATTGAGCCCTTGATGGAACTTGTTGGTGAGATCTGTTTTGAGCCTCCTGTAGAAAGAAAAGACAGGGCCGGGAGAGAAATAGTGAAGTGCTTGTCACTTCTGTAAAACAGCTTCCAATTGAAACCTGAAATTATATATAATGAGGCATTCCCATAAACAGGGTTGCCGTAGGTAAGTAGCAGTTTGCACAGGATGATGGAAGTTTTGCCACTGTAGAGGAATAATATTAATTCTCATGAGAGGCTACAAATGAGTAAATGCTGATGAATATGTACAAATGTGTTCGTGTGAGTTTAGTGCTTCTGAAAGGCAGTTGGCAGCTCTGGAAGCTGAAGGCCTCTCTTTGCCAGCAAAGTGCCATGGAGGAAAGCAGCCCAGTAAAAGTGTGTGGTGATTCCCCAGGATGTCTTCCGTGGGCAGCCCCTAAAAGCAGGGATGAGGATGGCGGTCAGGTCTGCACTCACTTGAGGCCCTCTCAGTAAAACGTGGAGGAGATTCTCCAAGCACGTGTCCAGTGGATGCCCAACACATTTAAAACGTGTGCTGGGGTACTTCACGTGGGTGCTTGCCTTCTACCCCAGTCACAAGATGCCATTACAGGAGATGCCACATCTCCTTCTGTGTGAGACATGGTCTTTGAATGAGAGCAGTGTGTGTGTTTTTATAAGGAGCAATGCAGGGGAGGGAAGCACCTTCTTGCACCTTCTTGCACTTTCTACAGATGTCCCACTATTCTTTTAATAACTAATGTGCTGTGTTGGCACAGAAAGTGGCTCCTAGTGAGAAGTAGCTCAAGTTGAAATGGGGCAGGAAATGGAGAAACCAACAGATTATGATCCTTAAGGAATATTGGAGGTAAGGGTGTGGGTACCGTGGTTTGAATAGCAGCAGTAGTTGCATACTCAAGCACCTCTGCCATGCATGCAAACACAGCATAAAGAAGTAGCTGTAAGAGGCAAGATGGAAGAAAAGTACTGCTGCACAATAGTAAAAGGTTTTAAGAATGTGAGATTTTTCTTCTTGCTTTGCTTACTTTTAAATTCTGTGGTTTTACGTATCAACAAAAGGAAAAATATGTACTTGTATAACTGTACAGTTTTCTGTAATTGTTTTTATCTCAACACCTGAGTGTGAGGTTTGCTTTATGGTGTTGTTTAAGACCAATATATAAGTTTAGGATTAGCTTTATAAATGTGGGTTAGTTCATTTCAATTAAGCAAAATATGAGTTTACACAAGTGCGCTGTTAGTTAGATAAACGAGATTTCAGTGCAGCTAAATCCCATTTCTGAAGACCTTGCAGAGAGCGCCCCACTGACCTTTAGGTGCCTAAGTCATTCTAACAAAGGGGAAAAGAACAAAGTTAATTTCCTAAGTTACCTGTGGGGTTAAACACCATTCTGAAAACCTGCAGGGACTGTGACATGTGAGTGTGAGAGGTGTCTTCCAGGACCTCCAGTGACTGCAGGATTTACATGAATTCCAGTTTTAAGGAGTGATACCGAGGACATTGTAAATTTCTCATAATAGTAGCAGAAATTGGGTTCTCTACGTCCTTCTACAGTTTTGTTTTGTTTCGTATCACTGGGGATGTTGGTCAGGTGGGACCAGGGGATGGGCAAGGTCACTGACAGCAGCAGATTGGGACAGTCATGGTTTCGTATAGTTGAGGCTTGAAAACCTTCAGGATGGAGGTTTGTTTGGAGTTATTTAGGGTTGTTTCAGGGTTTGTTAGGGTTGTTTTGGTAGGTTGTATTTCTCTAATTATATTTCAGTTTGTGTTATGTTCTTGTTAAGAACGTCTGTGTTAATTTCATAACGCTTTCTGGTCTTTTTTTTTAATCTGGTTTGATATACCAGATCAGTAAAATCTTCATGAGGCTGATCATTCGTGGCTTCCTCTGTTAATGAAGAGGAGTTTCCTGCAGAAAGTGTTGCAGAGAAAGAACTTTCATCTTCCCATTGACAGTGATAGGGACAAGTCCCCTTGTGAGGCCAAAACTGCACATGAAAGAGCAGAGCCCGAGAGATGGGAGGGGAGCATTATGGGCCTGGTTTTGTTCCTGCTGCTGTCAAGGCAGAATTTTCTATTTGTTTTAGTCTGTTGATGCTAAAACCTTGAGGTGGTGAGCCTGTGGTTAGCCACTTGAGTGTGCATCCATGTGGGATTTCGAAAAGTGCAGAAAGAAGTTCAGCAGTCGGTGTTCAGCGATGTTCTGTGGGCTTGGAACACAACACAAATCCAGCTGTTTCAACTGAAAAAGTGGCAAAAAACTTAAAAAAAAATAATCTGACTGAGCCGTGGAGTGTTTTGCTATTAGTTTCTTTTATTTAGCAGGACAAGGTTTTGCCCTCTCTTAGGCTGTTGAGAAAGCGTGGAGTCTTTTCAGTGCCCTAATAGGCTTTGGTTCAGCCCCTTGTACAGTTTCCCGTGTAGAGCTTTTGTTTGTTACAGCTCCAGCTCAGGAGAGCAACGAGTGGGGTCTTTCTGCAGAGCTGTGGACTTCTTTGTATTGACTGAAACACCCAGAGTAAAGGAAATGGGGATGTGTGTCGGGAGGCAAATGAAAGCATATTGTTTTTTATAAAGTGTCACCTGCAATGCGCTTCTAAATAAACCTCTGTATGGCCATGTATGGTTTTTTTTTTTTTTTTNGACACTATCTTCTTCTTCTAAACATTTGCACAGCAAAGTAATGCATTATTGCATTTTCATAAATAATTGAAAAGCAACTTAAAAGAAAGTAGGCCAACAGAAAAAAAAAAAGAGAAAGTGTCGGTTTCAAATTTAAAAGAAGAAAAATATGTTTCCTTCTTGATAGCAAGTCAGTTAAATGTTATTAAATCCCATTTTCCCACCCTGACATGACCAAAGACAAATCTGAAATTTGACAGTTTCATTTGAAAGAGAGAGAAATGGGGGAAGAGGTTTTGAAATGCTGAGTTTGGTTTGGATTGTTTCTCCTTTTTTCTTTTTTTTTCCCTTTTTTAAATCCTCCCCATAAGAAAGGAATTGTGACCCCTTATCAGTTTGCAAGTCTCTGAGGAGCAAGTCTCTGGAGGTCTGCATGTTGGCTTCTCAGTGCCATTTGCCGTGCTGGGCTGTAATAATGCAAGTTATTTTAGAACTGTGCATACGTTAGTGTTCTGGCGCAGCATGATACAATAATGTGTGAAAAAGCATAAAATCACACCTTGGTGAAACTTGCAGATTTCCTGCATAATCCGACAGTGAGCTCTTGTCAGGTTTTGACTATATGTAAAGTGAGAATAAAGTTTTCAGAAGCAAAGCGCAAGCCTTGGATGCATTTTTGAATGGCTGTGCAGGGATTTTGGCCCTGACGTGGTTCCGAATGTGCCTGGCTTTAAGCCCTTTAGTCCCACTGTAGCCAGCAGGTCTCCCTTGGTGCTTAAAATCTGGCAAATGCTCCAAGCCCTTTGCTGAACGGGAGCTTTAATTTTACTGGTGCTGAGGAAGATCAAAGAGCCCGAGTAAATAATTTCTTAAAAACCATCAACGACTTGAACTTGAGTTTTCAGGGGACATACAGTGGTATGGATGTGGTGACCCTAGCAGGTGTTGGCTGTGGGGATGGTTTATGGCCATGGGTCTCTTCACTGGTCTGTGGGCACGTTGGTCCCAAGCTGGTGTGGCTGAGGGAAGATGGGCAGATGGGAATGGGGATGTTCAGTTTCTAGTGCTCTCGATACAGGATGAGGACCAGCAGGCTCTATGCCTGGGCCCCTTTTTCTGCTGTATCAGAGGTTAGAGGGAATTGCTGAGGGAGGTCCTTCCATCAGGCAGGAGGCCTGACCAGTGAGTCCCAGCAGTCTTTTTCTGGCATGGGGATCAACAGATCAGTGATTACCTGCATTAATGTGTTGTTTAATATGCTTTAAGATTATAAGAGCTGTTCAAAGAGTCTACCCCAGTGAAGATAAGCTTGATGCAACTGATCTGTCCTCCAGAGCAAAAAATGTGCATTCTCTCCTGATTTCCTCCCAGCTTTACTCTGTCTCCTTTCATTTTTTATACCCAGTGGGGCTGTGTTTCAAGTCCCTGCCCACCGTTTCCAAAGCGTGTGATGTATTTGTTAAGGATTTGGAATTTGGGATGCTTCGATATAACTTTGTGTAGGTTTTGTAGAAACACCTGACATGTGTGTTTAGTTCCTAAACACCTTCTGTACTTGATTTATCCTCACAGGTTGTCAAGGTATTCAGATGACCTGAAACTGAGGAAGTGAGAGGGAGCTCAGCTGGCAAAAGTCTGACATTGAGTCTGACTGCGGCTCAAATTTGTTTTGCAGAGTTGAGCCCAGGCTGCGTAGGCGGTGAAGAAAGTCTTCTTCACTTCACCATTGTATCCAAAAAGCTCTGAGCAGCTTCGTTTTTTTTGCAGGTGATGAATAACCTAGTTAGCTCACATTGATTCAATCCAGTGACAGCTCTCCTCGGAGAAGGCATGGTGGGAATTTGTGAGATGGGGTTCATTGGTGGGGACGCTGTGGGGGTTCAGTGGGACGTCCCCTTGGGCAGGGAAACCACGACTTGGCCATCTGACAGGGACCACCACGCACCAGTTACTTCTCTACCTTTTACCTTGCTGTTTGCCATGGCTCAGCAGCTTGGCTTCTACTGGACCAGCATCAAAACTTTTACCCTCGTTGGGTATATTTTTGAGGTCACCAACTGTGATCACCAGGGCCAGGCAGGTCCCGAGGTTGGATGTGTGGAGGATGCTCACAAACCAGAGTCCCTGTCTGTTGTCACAGAATTTCCCTTTCCTTTTGACTGTCCTGGCAGTGTCTTTTGGGGTGCAAGGCCAGGCCTGTCTGTCCTGGCAGGTGTCTTGTCTAGGTTGGGGGAGGCTTTTCTGGGCAGAAGACAGTCGTGCTGTTGGTACAGCACAGCGTGCATCATTGTTTGTGTTATTACTGTTTTACATTTGTATTTGTAAGAAGAGCATATTGATGACTGTGTGTTAAAACTCTGTCTTTTAGTGCCTTGCTTTCTTTCCGAAAAAGGAAGAAAGCTACATTCTTCCTTGGAAAAACACAGAATTACACTGGAGCAAGTACTCGTGCTGTGTTCATACATGATCAGATGCAGGCAGATTAGGGCACGGTGTATAAATTGCCTTTGTGTTCGTTGGGTTAGCACCTGTCAAATAAGTGATTACAGGCGTTGGCATAGCTTTCCTTCCCATAATCGCTGTGAAACAGGGATGGAAATGTAACAGATGCCATTTAATATGGACCAGCACCTAGGTTCTGTCTCTGGATCTGGCTCTTCTTGCCTCATGGCCAAAGTTTCTTAGCATCTCTTTTGCTTTAATTCCTCAGTACTTATAAATGGAGATAATAGTGCTCACACGCTTTACAGGAGATTTGGTAAATCATTTGGGATCCTTTGATGAAAGATGGGAAGTATATGCTGGAGCATTAATGATAAGATTAAATTGAAAAATTCTGTTGAGATTGAGGAAAATTACTGCTCCTAGATGAGCTTTGCTTTGCTGGATGCTGCTAAACTTCTGCAGGAAGTAATTTTTTCAGAGATTGTGTTGGGGTGTCATTTCCTGGGATTTTTTAATTTGTTAACTGACAAGGCTTTTTGATACCAGGCGCTACACTTGAAGTCCTGTTGAAGAGCAAATGAAGTGTTGTGATGCTATTTTTTGCAGCATAGGAGTCTATGGTGACTCATTTACTGTTTGTAATGCCTGTGACAGATTAAAAAAAATGAAATCAGTTATTCCCAGTGAGATGGATACACTCAGCCAGACCCTATTTGAGAATTATTTGCTGCACTGTTAAGACCAAAGTACACATCTTCCCCCTCCCCCCTGAAAGAATCCAGCTTATCATGAAATGTTTATCAGAGCCATATAAACATTTCTTGACTGCCGAATTTTGAAGGGAAATTCTTTTGGTCTAACATATGTATTGCAAGCAAAACTCTTCACAGATTTTTTTAAAAAAAATGTAATTAGCTTGGTTGCAGCCCTACTTATTACCAAGCATGCCAGCATCTGGCAAGGGTACGGCGATCTGGGAATTCACTGCTTGAAGCCTTGGAACAAAGTGTTCTGATCCGACCCCAGGCAGTGAGTCCAGGACTTGAACTGGAGTCTTCAGGAGCAGAGAAGTCTTAAGTGTCTGGAAAATTGGCCTGTTGAGTCACCACACAGGCACTAAAACAAAACTAATTTTAAGCAGGTCAGAGTTCAGTGATTCCCTCTGGAATCTAATTTTTTTTTCCCCTAAAAAAAAAAAGAAGTCTCATGTTTTAAGTGAAAAGGGTCAAAGTTGATGCACTGCTACAATTTTTTGAATGCTTTCCCTTAAGAACAGCCACCCAGGCTAGGATTAGCATGAAGGGCTGCTAGGCTGGCACTTCAGTGTCTGGGTTAAAAATATTTTAAAGCAGTAAATGCAGTCAGAACAGAGAGAGAGATCCCTAGGAGCCTTCCTATTCAAAAATGTGTAAGCTCAGGGCAGCAACTGCAATGTAATTTAGGGCAGTATATGCTTCATAGCTTTGGAGAATATTGCCTCTTGTTAATGTTGCATTGGAGGACAGTGGGATAGTAGTAATTTTAGAAAGGTGGTATTCCTGTTTGTTTTACATTGGAAACTTCAGAATAAATGAAGGGAAGCATCAATTGAGGAAGAAGTGTAACTGCCGAGACCCAGCAATGAATCCATCTCTGAGCAAGCTGTAGAAACGACAGGGGAAAGTGGCTGTAGAAACATTTTCCTGGGAATGCAGCTGCAAAAGGAGCGTAGCAGACAAAGGCAGAATCAGGTACGTACTTTAAACGGCATGTGGGCAAAGTTCTGTCTGAGAGCCCAGTGAGGAGCCTGCTCCCATTAAATTACAGAATGTTCGAGGGGATCAAATGACAGGACAATTGTATTGCTTTTCCATTGCTGAAGAAGTGGGACTGTCTGTAAGCAGGGCTGATTCAAATAGCTGTTCAAAAAAGCGTGGCTGGCGAGAGGGAGGGAGATTTTTCGTTCCCATTTCTTTATTGAGATAATTTCCTTCTTTCCCCCTTTGGGTCTTGCCAAGTTTGCTTTACATTTGCAAGTGAAAAGGATGGATCTAGGCTACCCAAGGAAGCTTGGATCTGAACTCTGTTTGTGTCAGGCATTGTGGGCTTGGTGATCTCTGTTTATCTCTGAGGAAATAGTCCTGCTTGCACAACAGGGCAAATGCAACGCGCAGATGTCAGAGCTGCTAGAGCAGAGAGGGCTGTCTAGGAAAGGCTATGCCAAACCTAATGGTGGAGTGGAAAAGGAGCAGCTAGGGCTGCTGGCTTCCTCCCTGTGCCTTTCCACGGCTGTAGGAAAATCTCTAGGCCAAACAGAAAGGTTGTTGTTCTTCTTGGTGAGCTGTGGCTCATGAGGACTGCTCTGTTGATGGGAGGATATTTTTTTTTTGAATGTTTACTCACACAGGGGTGCAAAGATTTGTGTGCTCTGGTCACTAGTGCAACAGTCAGAGTGGGCTGTGAAATAGCACTGCTTCCACTGGACTTCCCCTTCCTTCAATGTGTAGGAATTGCTGAGGATGTGGCTTTTGGAGTGAAGGAGCTATAAAGCTGAAATTTATTAGGAGAACCGCAGCCTGCTACTGCATGAAGTTATTGGACTGCTTCTCCTGTGATATTCCTGCAGGTACACGAGGCACGGAGTTTTAAATGGGAGGATGTGTGAGGCTCTGAGATCCAATTTGTTTTCCAGGTTACAGCAAGGCTCCATTTTTTCCCAGGCTTAACAAGTAGCAACCATAGTTTACTAAAATATTTATTTATATTTAGTGAAAACTTACTGACACGCAGTTGGTTTGGCGTTTAAGATCACAGTTTGTAGCCCTTTGAAGTCTGCCTGTTTGAAGGAAAGAGAAATACTTAGGATAAGCTGAACTTGAATTAATGGTGTAGGCAGATACAGATTGAATTTCCTGTGTGGCTCATTTTGCTAAGGGAGTAAATCAAGCAATGAGTAATGCTAGGCCAACTTGTATCACAACAGGAGGTGGTGTAGCTTTAGTGCAAAATAGCCTGGTTCACTGGGTCTGAATTATTGACCAGTTCCCCAAACTTCAGTGAGGATGGTGGTTCTGAAGAAAAAAAGTTAGTTTATGATTTGTATAGCTTTATGATTTGCAATTGTGAAAGTGGGAAAAATCACACAGAATTCCAGCCCTGAAACTTTAATCTGCAGTGATTTGAAACTTGAAAACTACAGATTATTTAAAGGTTCGGATTTATATTTTCCTTTTTGAACGATGTGTTTCTTTTTGTGACCCAGTGGAAACTTTGCCATGAGGAAGAATTTTAGGGAGCCAAGAGGCAAAATGCGTTTTGGGTGGCTCCCAAATACAGTGGTTTTTTTGTTTGTTTGAGCTCTGCATTTGTAATTCCACAGTTGTCCTTGTATCCAGCCCCTTTTAAATCGTCTCTTAGCACAGGAGAGTTGCAGCATGTGCATGCTGTGCTGATCCTTTTTGTTTAACTCACAATGCTTTGCTCTCAAACTGGCTATCAGAATGTGATGGGTCAACAGCATCATTCTCTTTAGCATGAAGCACACCTGAAATATCTGCTTAGGTAGTGCTTGTGATTTCTCAGCAAATATTCAACCCAGTGGGGAGCTGCAGGACTCACCTCCATCTCCCAAGGGTTAACAGTAACCTATAATAATAATCTTGTGGCACAAAAATGCTTCTTTTTATGCATTACCTATTTCCAGAGGCCTAATTTAGGTTTTGTATCAAAATGGATATCACAAACGCCTGAGCTTCCTGCTGGGAATGAAAGTGCTACCAAGAGACTCCGTTCTCTGTTATTCCCATGGCGTCCAGGAGGGGTGAGGAGGCAAGGAAACAATTGCTGATATCTGTAGCAGTAAGTATAAATAGTAGCAGGATGGGTTGCAAAGGTAAAATACTTTGACAGCATTGCTGGTGTGAAAGTCTGGCCCTTGCTTTTGGTTAGAATATATATGTGTGTGTAAATATATATGAGAAAAAAATTCATATATATATATGAATATATAATATTTTCATATTGGGGCCAAATTTACATCTCGACCAGAAGAAAGTTGGGTATATTTTATAACTGCACAAAAATTCGTCTGTCATCAAAAGAAAAGGATATTGTTATGGTGTAAAATGAGGTTGTGTATTCATGCTGAAATATACAGGCAGCTGTAGTCAAAGATCAGCACACGTGTCCCTGCTCTCTCCGTGCATGTTTCATGCCATATTCTGCTGTAGATCCAGTGGAACTGTTTCCATTACTTACTTTTCCTCAAGGATCTTTCTGTTGAATGTTTTCACGCAAAAAAAATCGTGTTTGGATATTTTGTTGTTGTTGTTGTAAGAATTTGGAACAAGAAAAACAAAAGCTGGATTAATTTTTTTTTTTTTTTTGAGGTCAAAAATACTTGCTGAACACCCCAGATAATTTCTCTCTCCTCGGTATTGATTTTACATTGGAAGCACATCAGAGAGGAGAAGGAAGGTTTTAACAAAACCTACAAAACACTCGTGTTTCTGAATTTCCTGGCAGTTGCTATTTTTCCTTCTCTTTTTTTTTGGAAAATTTGGTTATGTTAAATTTGTCCCAAACCTTTGCCTCCTTCTCCTCTCCCTGATCCCTGCTTTGGGCAGCAGGGCAATTCCTGTGGCAGAAGTCATTCTGCTCTCTGTCTGTGGAGGGAAGGAATTCCTGGGGATTCTTGTTGCTCTAGTCTGGCAGATTCAGGTGCTGAAATTCGAATGGGGTGAAGAGTGCTCACCTCATCTGCCAGCCCCCATGAGTGCAGACACCTGGGGTCTAGCTGGGCATGAGGGAGAGAACAAGAATCCTGCCCAGTCCTGGGGGCAGGTCTGCCTTGGTGTTCCAGCCCGTCCCCAGGCTGTCCAGGCTGGATGTACAGTGAGTTCTTTGGGGGTGAAGTGAGTGTGTGTGTGCTGCCTTCATTGCCATGGGAATAGAGAGGGCAGAGCCAGGCCAGGCTGGGGGGGATCTATTCCACTGCTTTGAGCCTTGCACAGGTATTGTTGTCTTGGCCTTGCCCTGGCTGAGCACCCAAGTGGTCCTTAAGGGGAGCAGCACTGGCCCACCCAAGTGCAGGGGTGAGTGTGGGGCAGGGCACGGAGAGCACAAACCCCACTCTGCCTCTGCCATGCTCTGCCCTGCTGGGGAAGTCTCTTGACCTTTTGTTCCTCAGTTTTCTTGTGTTTTAAAGACGTAGGGATTTAGCCATCTCTCCATGGGTTTTGCAAGAATTAATTAATTACCATTTCGACCAATTTGAGGACTCGTAACCCTAAATAAACGAGATCTTAATCGGGTTTTTTTTTCTTCATATTTATGCTAAAGGAAAAATCCACTCATGTATTTCCAAGCACATGACACACAAAAACTATCTTCACACTTCTGAGTGGAACTGGGGCTTGATGCCAGGGCTTTTTTTTTGTTTTTTTTTTCCCTAGAGAATAAGGTATACTCGTACACTCAGATCGAATGGTACAACCTTACGGTGTCACTCAGGAGGTGGAAATTTTTTTTCTCTCTGTGTTTTTGTACTTAGAAACTGTAAATAGCAGGTGCTTCTCTTTGGTCAAGTTCTTTGTCCTCATGGCTACACCCATTGCCAACGTCCTTCAGCATGTGAACTTGCTTCTTTGGAGTAGCTCTAACTAGTAAACGGGATGTCTTTTCCCCCCCCATATTTCCTGCCATCTCCTTCTGCATTAATTATTTGGCTTAAAGAATCTGGGAATTAAGGAAGGAGAATGGAGGAAAAACATAATAGGGGTGCTTATCATCTTTTATCCTCTTTCTTTTGTGTGTGGAGAAGCCCTTGAGCGTATTAATTTGGGAATTAGGAGCAACTTCTGTCCCACACCTGATGCAGCCCTACAGAAAGGCCATGCAGTGCCCTGGTTTAATGCGGAACATCGAGGAGCAACAGAGTGAAGGAAGTCAGAGTTTTGACTCCACATTTGCCTTCTTCTTAAATCAGAGCTAAGGGCTTTTTCTTTTGTGTTTTAATTTCCTTTGTTTTAAGAAAGTATTTTTTAAATGAAGTGGGGGAGGAGAGCAATATGCCAGCGACATGCTTTGGGATCTAAGGCTCCTTTGGACCCCATAGGATGTCAATGGACTCATTAAGATTTAGCCAAGTTTTATGCATTATTCATAATATACATTCACAGCATGCACCCTAAAGACTGTCTCCTGTGAATGCTTAGTCAGAATCATTTGCATTCTGTATTATGGATCCATAATATAGAATACATTTAGCTTCATTTTATGTATTATCCTTTACACTTATTTCCAGCCTTTACTGTTCTGGCATATGCAGCAAATGTTTAAACAATAGCATGCAGTTATGTTTTGTTGCTCTATAAAAACTAATGCATAATAAGGACTCTGATGAAAACTAATTATTGCATAAGAGCAATGGACAGCTTTTTCCTCTTTGTAGCTTCCGTGACATTTTAAACTTACTTTTCTAACATATTTAGGAAGTGTTTTAAATTGTGTGCTGATATTTTGTAAATTTTGTGTTTCAAATACGCACAAAAATCATTTTTGATGTGCAAGGTTGGCAGGTGCTAAAACATCAAATTGAAGCTGAGATACTTAATAATCATAAGAGTCTTTTGCTGTGAGTTTACTCTAATCCTATGAACATTATTTCTGCTGTACATGACAAGACGAAAGAATCAACAAAACACCACATCAGAAAATTAATTCTCTTCCTGTCATCCAAAGCACTGAAGCTCCTCTATTTTCTTTTTCTCAGCTGCCAGTACATCATGGTGATGGGTCTGATCTCGGCTTTGCACTGATCCACAGAGTGGCCCAGACATGTTCCTTATATACCTCTGCCTTAGTTTCCCCATGGGAAATGGTGCTCCTTAAATTCCTCTGTAGGAGCTGTCTATCTAGATTTATTCCTTCAGCACCCCACCACTTCCAGTAGAGAGTATTCCTGTTGGAAATGCTGCTCTTGCAAGAAAATGGGATTTCTTTGGGCGCCAAATTGCAGTAGAGGGAAGACAGGGATGTATGAGTATTGTCTTCCTTGTGCAGGATTGGTTTAAAAGATCACTTCTGTGAAGTCTCTTCTTCTTTTGGGGACCAAGATAATATTTCTAGTTGCCGGAGCTTGCACGGGAAAACACCAGATGGGCAAAATGCAGGATCCTGTGGCATCCTTTGCAGATCCATTTCACTTGGGGAGCTGCCTCTTTGTGTGTTCAGGAGGACATGGGTAATGTCAGCCATTCATCTGTTGCGTTTTATCTTCATTTTTTTTTGTCAGAGTTGGGATTAAATGCGTGGAGACAGTATTTCTTGTTCGGACTGGGATGTTTATTAGTTCTTACCTATATTACAGTCTCACAAACCATGAGCTCTAGAGCACTTCAAGCTAACAAAGTAAAAAATGAAGCCCCCTCTCTTTCTCTACAAGGCCTTTTAAGGATAAACTGTTCAATTAAGAAATGACATCTAAATTATTTTTACTTTTAACCCAATAACCAACCACCCGTGGCCCGCAATGCAGATTTTTCTATCCAATTACAAAACACCAGACCCATGAAGGAGAAGGTGAAAAAGGACTCAGCCTCCACCCTAAAACCTCCATCTCGCTTTATAAATATTACTATATTTTAAACCCTTAAACTTTAAGCTTTCCACCATGTGATATCACACACTTCTATTCAAACTACACACCCATAATCCCAGCGCTATCACTCAATTTTGGAAGCCTTCTCCATGGCTTCAGGTCAAATGCAGTGTTTTCTTGGGGGTCAGTGCCTGTTAGTTCAGAAAGTCTGAAATTCTCGGTGCCCAGGGTTCCAACATTCATGCATTTCATTTTTTAGGGAAGTGCTACAAGGTTGTACAGGTGACAGAAAAAGCTGTTTGGGATGGTGATGTCCTTGTCTCAGGAGCCTGGCTCACAGTGGGCAGGAGTGGTGCCTTGAGACTAAATATACATTGTATACACAAGGGATATAAGTGGCTTACTACGTCAAGTTCTTTGCAAATGTTGTAATAGTTGATTAAAAGCCAGTGCTTATCAAAACACTTCAAAAAGCCTTGATATCACATAAGATGGAAATGTTTTTTTTCCCATCATAGACTTAACACAGAAGAATGTTTTGGCAAAGTACAGTCAGGAGGAAAATAGTTGGTATAAAACAAGTTTAAAATCCTAAGGATTATTTATGTTTACTTTTTTCCCACTAGGTTTTCGAAGCTACCTTTAGCATACAGCATGCCCTGTGGATACAGTAGGGAGTTAGCAAGGATTTTGCTGTGGCCCAGGCAAAGTGGAAACATGCTGTTCTTTGGTCCAGAACTGTCTCTTGAGCTCTCAGTAGAGTAACGCCTAAAATACAAACATTTTATTGCCTTTCTGTTCAAAAGAGATGAACAGAAAGTTTTTCACGAGCATTTTTTAATAAGTGAACTGAGAATTGTAAATTCGTAAACACATTTATTTTGTAACATGCCATTGCTGTTACTTGTTTCTTTTGTTTACATATTGGGATTAACAGTTCATGATTTTTAAGTCTGATGCATAGAAACAAAATATTTGTTATTTCTTTAAGGTGAGGTGTGATGGAGTGGAGTACTCTTTGTGTAGTGTAGTAATTCTGTGTGTTGAGTGTAATAATGTGAAGTAAGAGTAATCCTTGTAGAGGGAATATAATCTCTTGATAGAAAATGTTACTGGATGCATTGCCAGGTGATTTTATGTCCTGTGGAGTAAAGCTACCTTTCCATCTTGGCTGCTGCATACATGGGACAAGGAAGAAAGACAGAAGACATGAGGCTGAGATCCAGGTTTTTCCCCAGGTGGAAGTTTTTATTATTATCTTTCTTGAATCTTGAGCTTTCCTTCCTTGCCCTCTCATATTCCCTCTCCTCCCCAACTCGTTGCAGCTCTGGCACTTCTCTGCTGTACCCTTGTAGGAGAAGGGGATGCAGGTGACCTCAGCCCTGATAAGTAACAGCAGCGTTAATTACACAATACAGCCTCGCCCCTGATGAGCTATATCCAATAAAGATAAGCTTGATAAAAGGGAGTGGGTTAGCTGGTGAGTAGGATCATGGAGGAGGATGACCCTTGAGGAAGAGGGAGCCATGAAGAGGAAGGATCCTGGGGAGAGAGACTCACTGCTGTGAGGTCAGTTGGGGCTGCAGTCAGAGTCTGCAAACTGATCCCTGTAGTCAGAGGCTGCAAGGGAAACCTCCAGCAGGAGCTTGGTGCAGGCAGGGTCAGTGAATGGTTGGAGTCAGGATGGCTGAGCTGTAAAGAGGAGTAAACCAGGACCCTTTTCATGCTGTGATAAATAAGAAGTCTGTGTCTTGGCTCATTTCTATTCTCTAACAGGAGGGCTGCTGCAACATAGCCTCTCTTCATTGCTGCCCCTAAAAGATCCAGCCTAAACCCCAAATTAATCTATGCATCAGAGGTTGTTAGCTTGGTCTCTGCCACATGGTTATAATGCACTGTTGGTCCATCTCACTGGTTGGACATCAACATTTGGGACCAGTGAGAACACATTTTTGCCATTACAAATCAACAGAACACGAATATAAACAAAGCTCAAAAAGTTAAGACATCTAAATACCCCTTTCAGATTCATGAATATGCTATATATAAGCCTAACTTCTGAGATTTCCTTTTATTCTCATGAATATAATTTACATTTGAGCAAATGCAAATTCATTTCCACTTTTGATGCTCTGGAAGCTGCTTCTGGAAAGTGAGCGAGTAGAATGTGCCCTTTAGTCCATCCTAGTTCAGGCCCCAGTGCTGCATGTGCAACCCTGGGATTTCAAGAGCATTTTGCCGTTCTGCTCCATCTGTTTTTCTTTTTTTCAGCAATCTAAATTCATATTGTAAAGTTTGCAGTAGTGCAAAGAGCAGGGGTTTTGTTAGTGTTATTTGGTTTATGATGTGGAAAATAAAGAACCTGCTTCCTACTGTTTAGCAAAATTCCTAGGAATTTTTAATAGTTTTATTTAATACTTGAAATAGGTGTCTTTACCTTTCTAAATGATTTTAAACAGTTTTTCTTTAATGAGCAGTTGTATAAATAGAGGCACTATGATACATAGAAAACGAGTGCTGTAGATTAGTTGGACTCACAAGGGATGGTAAGAGAACTAATTTCTGTCCCTCCATGGTAGTATCTGGCCTAAGAGATCACCTCTACGCCAGGTGTCAATTCAAGGCCTCTCAGATACTGGGTTGCCATTATTAATAATTATACTATAGAAGCAGTGGTTTGAATGGGTAGATTTTAAAGCATTTCACTGGGTTACCTGCTGTATTGTTATCCCATTTCACACCTGGAAAGGTTATAGGATTTTACTTCTGATTCAGTTCATCACAGGAAATCCAGACTTTGCAGTTAGCTGAGATTGTTGTACACTTTGTTCTCTTGGTGTTCTTTTTGTCCTTTGTCAAAAATCCTCTGCACAGTGTTTCTGTCCATCCCTTGTGTTAGAAAGTCAGAACTGTTACGCATTGTGGGGTTTTAAAAGTAAGAGATTCTGATTTCCTTTTTATTAGCCTCAGCTCTCCGTCTTTATAGTTTAGGCTCTTCAACTCTCAACAGTAAAATTCAGCACTTTAAAAAAAGAAACTGAGATTTTTTTGCATGATCACAAGTGTTGAGACTTTAAGGTATTCCAAGACAATAGAAAAAAGTTCATGGGTGTTTGCAAGTCTGGAACTTCCTGGAGCACACCATCAAAAGGGGCCACAAAGCCTCTCAGGTTATGTGTTCTTCCCACAAAGAAGACCTTTCACCTTGTGGTGCTTCATAGGGTGCATGATATCCAAAGGCAAAAAAAAAAATGGAGACAGTGTCTCTCATATCCCTGTTCTCCATACAGTAGATTTGGGAGCAGAGGGATACTGACAATGATGAACTGCATTTAATGAAGGTAATGCTTCTGTTCATTTTGCTGAGATAGCTTTACCCAGTTTAATAAAGAAGAATAATAATTTTCTCAACATTTTATGTGAATTCCCCAAAATTTAATTGAAGAAGAGGTAGAAATTTGCACGTATTTCTGTACTGTGAATTGTTCAGACACTTTGACAGACTCTGAAGAGCTGTGCCTTTGAAAGGAGTATTCCTCTCTCAATCTTCTCCTTTCATTGGTCTTTGCTTGTATCATCAGGAGGGCAGGGCAGAGAATCTTCTCTCCTGCTTCCCTGTTTCCTTCCTCAGAAGAGCTGCAGAAATCAGCCATGCTCAGCCAGCAGGACTCTTCACTTCCCAGTGGAGGTCAATATTCTGGGTTTTATTGCTTAAGATCTCCAGGTCTCTGATGTGAGTCTGTTCTGAAGCAATTTTTTCTGCTGTTTTTCTGTAACTTTCTGTTTGCATACAAATTTGTCCTAGGAATTGCACCAAAATTCCTCCCTCCCTCCCCTTTCCAGTGTTTGCTAGTAAAGCTTAAAGTCGTGTTGGGGTTTGCAGTCCTTGCCAGGCTTTTCCTTCACCTCTCTTGTGTATCATTCTCAGGCAATTAGCAAGATGTACAGTAGCCTCCCTGTTATTTATTCCTGAGTTTAAAAACCTAAACTTGCTACTCAACATCTTCTCACTTTTGCCAGTTTTGCAGCAGTGGCACTGCTCTGATCTTACTGCTTTGTTTCAGCTTTTAGACCATTTTGTAGTGATGGATGAAAAAGCAAAGGCGAGTTTAAAGCTACATTCATTCATCTCTTTGTTATTTTAATGCTAAATCCCAAGGATAAATATTATTGTTATATTGCCGCTGATTAAAATGTGCAAGAGAAAAGTCCTGTTTTGAAGATCAGACTCCTTCACTGAGGAGAGGGGATGACAGCCCTGTTGAAAAGGGTAAAAGCTGAAGAGCCCTGGTAGGTATGTCCATTTTAAATGTGTGCCATGTGTGCTGAGGGTGACTTGGTTCACACAGAATATTTGCAGTCAGTCAAAAATAGAACTCATAACTTGCATGCTTGTGCTTCCTCAGCCCAATCTCTTCAGAAACAAATCTCCATGTTACTTAAAAAGAGCAGCACTGAGACGTGACTGCTGGAATTTGCATCAATTGCCTGTTGATGTGGGGTGAAAGGCAAGGGACAAAAATAGGGACAATATATGGGGAGGCTTAAGCAGATGTTGTGAGTGCTGCACTTGCCCTGCCTTGTAGTACTTTGGTCTTTATTGGTGTCAGTCCAGCATCTCCTTTAAGTATCGATTAATAGAAATAAGATTAATACAAATATTTCAAAACTAATGCCATTACGGTACAATGTATTACTCTATTCCACTTAGGACTGGGCATTATATGTAGTAAATAAACTGCAGACAATGGCAGTCTTGGTTGCAGCTGGCTTGTTTCCTAAATATTAATACTAATACTAAACTGAAAAAGTAAAACAATTTAAAAGAGCTGATTGCAAAATCTGTACAGGTGTAAAAGTTAAGCATATGGCGGAGAGGAGATTGCCAATGAAAATGACAGATGATTAACATTCATTAAAACTTTCAATTAACACCTTGAAAATCTCCATAAAATAATACTGCATGTAAATAATGTGTGATTTCTCCAAGCATTCTTCTACCTGTTTTTAAGGGAAAGGAAGAGTGAGAAAGAGAAGGAGGGAAGTCTCTTCCAAAAATACTTTCTATTAAGATCTTTTCAGCCCTTGGAGTTTGCTTTGGAGTTCAGTGGTCTAGAGAGGAGTAAAACAAGTTTGAGCTGTCAATATGGGAAAAGATTTGGTCTGGGTAAAAGTTACTCCTGGCTTTTCCTACCCATATTTTTATGGTGGGCACGAGAGTGAAGCCCTGACAAACTGCAGGGCGATGTGAAGGATGCTCCGATCAGTCGGCTGATTACAGAGATTAGAACATGACAGTAGTGGCAGTCCTGCCTGTGTGACTTCACACTGCTGTCAGCTTCAGCAGGATCTCTCCACGTTATGGAGAATTCTGTCTGTGCCTTTTCCTGTTGGTGCATATACATTAACCGAGGAAGAAACCTTTGTATTGTCTGAGTGAACTTTATGAAAGTAAATTAAAAAGTCATCATTAAGAGCTGACTTAGATGCTAGTTCTTAATGTCTGCTGTTGATTGTACTCAAAAAAGCTTCTGAAATCAGGCATGCCCTTGGCTGCTTGTGTTACTGGAGGGAAAGAAGCATCTTTGTCTTGCAAAAGCAGATGTGTGCTTTAACCAGTGCACGTAAATTCATGTGAATATTACCTGTGGATTCCCTGACCCCTGGGATTTGACTTGTTTATTTGAGAAAGCATCCATTGACACTAGCACATGTAATCCTTTTTCTCTCTCTCATTACTGAGCACTTCTGTGGTCCTGGCTGGACTCAAGTGCTGCAGAGCTCTGGGGTTGTGGAGATCCAGATTTCAGGCTTAATTTCCTCTACTCCATTCCGGTTTGAAGTTCTTGCACTTGTTACTTTGTCACCTGTATCTTCTCTTCAGAATTGGATATCATCAGGGTACCAGTGTGGCATTTTAAAATAGAACTTTCCTCTCACTCCCCAATTCCTTCCTTTTTTGAAATGCTGTTCCATAGGTTGAGAGTGTGTATGTCATTATGTTTTCACACTGTTGGTGTCTTAGGGCTGCCATTTGTTCGATGTAGCTGAGGACTCATGTAGAGGATGTGATGGCTGGTAAAAATACTATGGAACAACTTCATTTGTAAAGCTCTCTGCCTTCCTGGCTTGGCCTAGCTCAGTTATGCTTTGGGCCACATCCATATTGTAAAGCCTGGGTCTGGATTTTTCTTGGTTCTTGTGGTATCCCTGTGATGGTTTTGTGACATATTTTGAATTCTGGCCATTCAAAACACCTGTGCTGCTGGGCAGATAGCATGGCAGAGTGGTGTGGGCGATTGATTTTTCTACCAAATGCCATTGAGTTGTGTGTTTCATGTCCTGAGTTGTTGATTTGTGCATGTTAGAGGATGAGAGGTCTGCCAGAAAGGTTGAACAAGCCAAATTTGGCATTCCAGGTATTCTTTATGCAGCATGAATGCTGGGGTGACTCTCCTGTCAGGCTGCTTCTGCTTGGAGCACCCTCACAGTTTGTTCCAGAAAGGAACAGAGAGAAAGCTAGATTTTTTTTTTTTTTTTCAGTGTGGACAATCAGGGCTCCTCAATACAGCGGTAAAATACGAAACAAACTAAATAAATCGTGTGCATGAATTTACTCTTCCATGAGAAATGAGAAAGCTGGGTTGGAGAGACAGCATCAATTTTAGCAGACTTGCAAAGGGCCTTGACCTCTCCATTTGGTCCTGGGGACCCCCTCCCTGAAGCAGAATGTAGATGATGGGGCACAGTTAAATAAAGCTATAATTAGAAGCAACAGGAGGGAAAAGAAAAATCCATCAGTCTGCTATCTTTTTGCATTTGACTGCTCCTGGATTGCTGTTTTCAAAAGAGATCCGCAGTGGCATCTCTTGGCTTCCTGGAAGGCAAAGGGAATTTTGTAACTGACGTCAATGGGAGCAGACTGATGCTAAATGCTTTTTTTTTAAACCCTGTCCCTAGTGTGCGGTCATTTTCATTGTTTTCCCTGATATTTTTGTGGGTGTTACATAGATCAAGAAGGAGAAAATAGTACTTAAGAACGACCAGTTGTGATTGTGAAACCCCAAAACTGTGAGAGAGGCTCTGGGGAGGGGCAGCTGTGTGACTCCTGAGTGCTGTCCCTTCATGTTACAGGTTTGAGTAGCTTTCAGTGTCACACTATTACTTTGAGCACCTTTTGTTCCCGGAGGACATCATCAGTAGAGTCCACTCTCTCAAACAAGAAAACCCAGAGCAATTCCACAGGTGAGTTCACGATCTGCTGCAAATGAGAAGAGTTCAGCCCTTTGGATTCCGGTTTGTGTTGCCCAGCTGAAGTCTGACACCACTCCTGTGTTAATGCATTTGGCTCAGGATGTATAGAGAATACATATTTCCTTGCAGCAGTCTGACAGGCTGATCCATGGTGAGACCTTTACAGTGTGATGTCTACTCTCCCTTGATCCGTGTCTGACATCCACGAACATGGATGGCCAGGATATGTGTGTGTGTGGAAGGGCTGCTCAGACCCAGGACTTGCTCATCATAGCACTGAAGCTAATCTCTTCACTCTGCTAAGGTCAAGGTTGAAAAATTACTGCAAAGAGCAGAGAAAGGGAAGACAGGTTTGAAAATGGATACAGGTAGAACACACAAAATATGCTGCTGTAAATGCTGATTTGTAATCTCTCCCTTCCTCTCTTGCCATCCCTTTTTCTTTCACTGTTGCAGGTTATTCATTAAGTATTTATTGAAGTCCGTGGTAAAAAGAATTTGTTTAACAGCTGAATTGCTGATTTTGGATTAGGCAATTAGGTGATGGATTTAAATTTGGAGAATTTGTATTCACCAAGTGTTTGGGGGTGAGGTCAGAAGTTCCTCCCTTACAGCACATATTCTCATTTGCTGCAGTACAGTGGTGTTCTCGTGGTACATGGGACAAAAAAAGTGATTAGACTGATCAGCCTTTGCTGCATCTCTAGGGGGATTGCTTTTTAGGGCAATCAGGAGAAATCTGTGTGGAATGTAATGGCATTTGTTGAGCAACCCAAGTTACCCTTGATCCTACAAACTGCTCTTTTAGCATTTAACAAGAATGAAAAAAAAAAATGAAGTTATCCAGTGTTGCTTTGTGTTGTTTTTTTGCTTCTTTTTAAGGAATGAATAATAGATATTGGACTCTGGCAGGAGTGTGTCATGCTGTATTACATTTCTGTTTTTAATTCAGCGGTTTAAAAATTGCGTGAGGGATAGTCTTAGTGTTGCCAGGTTAGAGGATGCAATGAGTTTGCTTTTCAGTAGTCATGTACCACTATCATAGCTAATACAGTAATTTTTGAACTTGTGCTGTGTAACATATAGGAATAAGCCAAGTCTTGCACTGAAAACATTGTGTGATTTCATGTATCTGTGTTTTGTATATTTCTTTGTGTTACAGTCTTTTAGCAACACTAGCCAAGAAAAAAAACAAAACCCTCTCTCTTTGCCTCAGTATTGTTTTTTAGTATAAAGAAGTAATAAGGTTTTTGTGTGTAGGTGTATCATCTTTATATCTACTCTGAAAACCTTCCATGGAAAGAGCACTAAAATTATGATTAAGTGCTGTAGATTTGTAAAAGTGGACTCTTTAAGACAGCATTTAAGTGTGCAAGATGAGATAACTTCCTGCTCCAGAGCTCATTTAAAATTATACCCATGAACTCCTGACACAAGAAGAGTGTCTGCTGTACTGCAAAGACAGCAGTCATTCAAACCTCGGCAGCTCCTCAGGTGAGTGTTCCTGTCCACCTGTGGTGGGTTTTTCTTCAAAGTGAGACAAAGTGTTCAATGCCCAGTTGTGCTAGCTGTTTTGCAAGAGAAAAACCTTTATGGATACTTCTACAGCAGCATGGAAATCGAGGGGGCTTTGCATGCAGCTGTCTGCCAGCACTGAAGTCTGGCAGGACTTCACCCAACTCCTCTGGCTCGTGATCTGAGAAGAAAAAGTTCACCCCTCATTTATGAGGAAGCTGGTTTTTTTTCTGCTGTTGCATTTATAAAGCCCGAGATTGTCTTTGTTCAAAAAGAATTTTGGTATTTCTTGTGTTTGGAGCATACCATGTCCTAGCATCTTCCAAGTTTAGCACAGCATTTGCTTTCAGTGTTGGAAAGCCAAAGCTCTTGTAAAGATTTTAAATTATCTGATAATGTTTAATCAGTTTATAGACTCTGTGTGCTTGAATAGTAAGCACTCCTGAAGAGCTTGCACCTTTAAAAAAAAAAGTGAAGCACACTGATAATATTGCAGAGTGTGGAGAGGTTTAAAATTATTGGAGCACTTAATTTTTTCTATAATTGCTTCGATTTGAAGGGAACTAGGCAAAATACCAAGCTGAAAATGAGTTGCATTAATCGAAAAATTCATCAGTCAGAAAGTAGGATTTAAACCAAAATGCCCAATTAGAACAGGGGGAGAAAAAAAGAGATGCTAAACATCTTGGCATTAAAGCCTTAAAGTGATGAGCCCCACATTCCTCTGCGCTGGCTGTTGACTTCAGAGACTCTTAGAAGATTCTCACACATCCGTTTCACTGGAAACAGTGGAGGAGCTGAGGTGGAATGAGGAGCACCTTGCTTGGAGCACCTTGCTTGGAAAGTAAAGCAGTGCAGAGTGAAACCCTGGCCCCTTGTGATGTACCACAGGGGACAGCAATCAAATGTGAGCACAGATCAGCTAAAGGTTAATATCCTTTCATAGTAAGCCGGCAATAAGATAAAACATTCAACACCACTGCAGACACTGTATGGCAGGTAAAGAACTTTTAGGTATTATATAATTATATTTCATGATGATTTAATGAGCCTTATTAAAAAAAAAGGAAAAGTTGTATCACTTGAAAGGTACCAGAAAAAACAAATCAAAAGTATGAGGCACGTTGCTGCAGCTCAGCTTTTTTGAAACTTTCACATCAGTAAGTTTACCATTCAAAATCAAATTTGGCAAATAGGCTGTTTTTCTGGTCTGACATATCTGGCATAAGCAGTGATTGTTACTAAACAAGGGAGAGCAAAAAAGGATTTATTTTTGAAAGAGGATGAAATACTAAGAATGCATCTTATATTTCACTGGAGTTTAGTAGTTCCAAGTGATTCTTGACCACACATGGTTTCAGTACAGCGCAGGGTATGCTTCCATGTACCAGGTTTCACTGAGTTTTTGACACTGACAACAGACTCCCAACTTTCAGTATGTGACTTTCAGGGTCATCTTTGAAACCATGGGACAGCTCATGGGGTTATGGACTTGCAGTTCTTTCTGAGCCTTGTTCACCCTTTCTTTGCATCATGAAGAATATTTCGTGATCCAGTACTTTGGAAGGATGTGGACAACTAAAGTTGTTCTTCAGTAAATCATGAGTGGAAAAAAGTGCACTCTCTTGTTATTTGAAGTCTAATAACCTAATGGCTCCTTTCAAAGGCTCATACTCCTTTTGTTCACACAGGAAAATGCTGTGTTTGGCATGTGGCCCTGTTGGTGAGATTGGGCTGGATCCAAAATGGCCAAAAGGTTTGAGGGCTGGAAACCTGCACTCAAGTCCTTGGAGTTCTTTGCTGGGGAAAAGTAATCTGACCTGCACTAAAAAGAGCTTGAATGCCAAATGCTGTCTGCCTCAGAATTAAATGTTGGGATGATTTGTAGCCTTGTCCTTTACACCTGTGTCTCTGGGAGGTGCCGGGGCTGGCTGTGGTGGTCTCAGGAGCAGAGAGGCCGGGTACTAACAGCACCTGTGGGATTTGTGTCAGAGCAGCAAATGAAGAGAGAGCTCTTGGTTGATATAACCAAGAGGCCTGCAGGAGTTGTAGCCTTCTTCTCAGAGCTTCTTTGTCTCTCATCTTTGTAGCCCTGGGCAGACTTGAGCCGTGTGGAGCTCCGTGGAGGTGGAATCAGGCAAGCAGGTTGGAGGTGGGCAGTGGAGAAGCCTGTGCAGAAGAGGGGTGCTCAGTTTTTTACCCAGACTGTACTTCTGCTCTTCCAAAACTACGCCTTCTTTCACTGTGTTCAGGGGAGCTCAATGTGGGCTCTCAGACCAAGGGCCCAGTTTGTGAGGGAAATGAAAGGAAAGTGCTTGTAGCTGTTAAAACAGCCTGAGCTCAGGTGCGTTTTCTAAATATCCTACCTTATCTACTTAGAGGTGATGACAGATAATTTAAATATTGTAGCATCTCTCTAAAGAAAGGAATGAAGCATGAGGTCTTTTAAGAAACTTGAGTGTTACTTCAGCCAGAGCTGGAAAAACTTCCCTGGACCACTGCTGACATTGTGTATGAATTTCTATCACCCCAATTTTGTTTTATCAACTACCTCACCAGTCCACACCTCTCTTGTGGTGTCCCCTTCTTGTGCCTCATACACTTTAAGTTTTGCTCATTCTGATCTTTCAGCTGTGGTTTAGCCTGAAACTATTGAGCTGAGCCGATACTGTGAGAAATTATTTTTACTATTTTTATGTGTATTTTCCCCCCCTTCAGAAATGTGAGCAATAAATATTAATAATTTCAAATTCTAGAGTGTTTGATTACCAATAGAGATGACCCAATTGCATGTCAGATTTTTACATCTGATACCCTGCTTCCGTTTGTTTCCTCACCCTTATTTTTTTATCCTCCCTCTTGCTGGTGGTGATACAAATCATCCTCAGGAGTACATATATACTCTGGAAGTTGCTATGCTGGAAATTAAGACTTTTAATAGTCAGGGGTTTTGGTTTTTTCCTCTTTTCTCATCTGCATTAATCCTATCTTTAGTGCTGAATGAGAGAAGTGAGAGAACTCCAGTGATGCTTGTCTGTATTGCAGTTCCACTGCATTTTAATTAACCTTAGGCTCAGTTTGCTTGGGTTTGTAATCCACTCATCAAGGTGGATACAAACTCAGAGAAATGAAACCCCAAATGTGTTTTCTGATGGAAATTTGCTCTTCTCTTTTTGTACCGGAAATACATATTTAAATAATAAAAGTAATTGGATTTTACTTTTCAGTGAATATCACTTGCTTTTTAAGAGTTACAAAGGTGGCTCAGGCGATCTGCTGCTGTCTCTCCTGTGTTATGTGTCTGTAAGATATCTGTGAATACCTGTGAACGTCTCCTGAGATTGTACCTCTTCTGGAAATAAGTATTTTGGTGGAAATACAGTGGCGAATCCCAAACATTCCAGTCAATCCTCTATTATCCTGCTTTAACATCCCTGTAAGGCATGCAAGGACTCAGGTACCAAGGGCTTCCTTTACGTATCCTCACAATGCCCTGTGGCTGGTGAGGAGCAGCACTGGGCTCATCTGGAGTGTCTTTGTGGTGTCCACAGCTGAAATGGGTGGTCTGACTAACTCTGTTTTGAAGGCAGATATGGATTATTTTCATCCACACATTCATTAATCTCTCTGAGCCCTGCCAAGCTCTTTGAGCTACTTTCTCAATTTAATTGCATGTTACAAAGTTTCCGGGCCTTTTTTTATAGTTCTTGAAAAAGTGTTTTAATTTTAAGTGCATTGTATGACATTTAACTGTGTCTGCTGTTGAGAAGAGGAGTAAATACGAGCAAATGATCTCTGCAATTTTGCATTAATGGCCTCTGTGAACTGCATTTTTTTCAGGATGTCATGTAAACTTACCCACGCTGCCAAGTATGGGAATGAGAGGAAAGAGTTTCTTTCCAATTTGTCCATTTTAAGATAGAATAATCAGAATTAGCACCACTGGCTGATGTTGTTTTTAGAACACGGGGCTCAGTCCACACAGGATTTGATGGGAAGTCCTGCCAGTTCTTTTATTTCAGCAAGGTACAATCATGGTACAGGAGTCCTTTTTCCAGCCTTTTAACAAATGGGGAATGATTGTGGGCTCCTTCAAAGCGCCTGTGAATAGTAGCTGGGAAAAGCAAGGGGTTCTGAATAGGCTTGAACTTGCCCAGGGGGCTGGGATTTTACTGCGAAGTTTTAAGGTTTCTACAAAGTAACGAATAGCATATTTTGCTAACTACCAATCTGTTTTAGAATCGATGGCCTGAATGTGAGAGAGGCAGACTGGACCTGAGTAATCACTTTAAAGAGGTTCCAGGATGGGATGTCACAGTGCAGAGCAGTCACACATCCTTCCTAGGGCTTGGCAGTTGTGTGAGGAGCCAGGGCAAGGGAGTGACTGCCTGAAAACTAATGTTTAGTGAGTTTTTTAATGACCAAACCCTGTCACATAAGCATCAGCTGAAGTTGCTCAGAACCTGTTTTTCTGTGACCCTATGGAAGCAATTTCAGAACTCCAGGGTGTTTTTAAAATACGTATCTTGGATTGGGGGGTTTTGTTTGGTTGGTTTTTTTTCTCCAACTGCTATATTTAAAGTAGCTGAAGGAGGGAATTTAGCAGTCAGATGAATGAAAAGAATGGGTTCTGCTTGTAGAACCTCCTTCTCAGAGAAGAAAGCCATCCTGCATGATGTACTGACTTCAGGAGTGCTGCATCTCTGCCTGTGTTGCAGCTTGGTGGTATCCTGGGAATAGACCAAGTCCACAGCTCGTGGTGGTGTCTGGAGCTATGAATGCCTGCTTTGCATAAATACGTGAGAAAAGACTTTGGGGGAACCTCATTGTGGGACTTTACCCTGTCTCAAATGTACAATTGTAGTTGGAGCCACTTTGGGGCCAAGGACAGACTGCTATTTTTTTACACACTGTGAAACTTTGTCACAAGAGGTTACGGATGGTCTAAAGACTAACTGTGTTAGAAAGCAAACGGACAAGTGGATGAATGGAAAGTGCAACAGGGATGTTGAATACAAAGATGTAGAAGGGAAGATTTTCTTCCAAACATCCAATCTAAACCTACTCTCTGTCAGTCTGAAGCCATTCCTCCTTGTCCTGTCACTCCAGGCTCTTGTAAAAATACCTAGGAAGTCTGTGCACCAAAAGTTGCAAGGAAGAATCACTGACATTCTTCCATGGTCTTTCCCTGGGTATATGTTCTCAATTATTGCCAGAGAAGGGAATGCATGGGCTTTTTTTCTGTCTGTGTATGACTTTTTGTACAACCCCTTGAAGTTCTTCTGAAATCTGCTTTATATGGTTGTGAGAATGGAGTGTGGCTGAACTGCTGATACTCTTCATGGTGAGAATTTCCTACTTGAAGTTGAAATAGCTTTGAACTACTTGATGACGTGTGCTGCCATTAAAAAAAAAAAAGAACCCAGTATACTAAATGCCATTGTTATCTTTTATTATTAGACTTATGTTTGCAGAACCAGCTGTCATTATAAAGCAAACTGAGAACTTGACTGCTTGAGTCAGAGTCCATTAAAATGGGCTAAAGGCTGAATATCCCACATCAGGCTGTTTGCTGTTGTACTCAAGTGGGCTCAGGTATGAATACTGTTCCTCTGAGACCTTAATAAAACCAAGGTGAGACTTTTTAAGATTCTTCTGATGTGTAAAACCAATCCACAAAACTGACTGTGCAGTAGGGAAATACTCATAAGGGATTAATGATGGTGCAGTTAGTTGCCATTTGTGAACAACAGGACAAAAAAAAAGAGAAAAACCTAAACTAATTTTTTTTTAAATGTACCTTTATGTTCTCCATTTTAAATGAGCTCATACAGTATTTGCTGAGAACTGAAGGTCTAGATTTTGCAGTTATGTGTCTGGTTTTGCAGGGCTCCAGAGCAGCACAGGCTTTTGTCCCCTAGGATCCAGCTGCAGGCCTGGAAGCAGACTTTGTGTGTCAGTCTCAGTTGCTCTGGACTGGAGCCAGAGTTTTGCTGCTGCTTAAGGACAGAATTGTCCTGTCAGTTCTTCTGGTGGTGCAAAAAGCAGCCAGGCTGTGTGCTCTTCCAGCAGGATTTAAACATATAGTTCAAATTAAGTTAGTGTGCCTAACTTAGTGTCAACTCTTCCTCCTGGAGCCTGGTCTTACTCATTTTAGTTCATACACAGAAGTTAAGTGACAAAGCCCTTCTCATCTGTAAGCAGGACCTAGTTTTAAGTGGCTTCATTAGGATGGTGTGTGCTGCTTTATGGGCTGTGGGATTTGCACAGCCCCATTTGTTTAATCTTGTAGACTAGTTATGGGCTTACATTCTTTTTCAATGTCTGTCTGGTTTGTTTTCTCAAAGTGATGGGCAGGCCTTTCCCAAACAACTCTGATCCTCTAATTGATCTGGTTTTGGAGCTCACACTGAATTCAATAGATGTTCTGAGCATGGAACAATCACAGGATCAGGACAATGTCTATTTAAGTCCAGTCAAGTCATATAAAAGTGTCTTTTCCCCTCCTTACCAGCAGGAAATTGATTTCATGCTTTTCAGTCTCCCAGTATAGTTATTAAACTATTATTTATTCATTTAGTTACTTTATTATTTAATTTTATAACAAAATTCAGCTTTGGTCTTTATAAGAAAGAGTGGAAAACACTTGAATTTTTTTCCCCTCAAAAAGCATGTGTATTCTTGCCTCTTTTTTAAGGTACAGTGCTGCTGTGCACCTTGGAACAAAAGTGACTAACAGCTCTCAACAATAGGAGTGGAAATAATGGCAGGGGTAGCGAAGACATGAAGAGTTTTGAAAAGCAATATTCTTCAGTGTTGGGAAAGTAATAAAAGGTCAGAACAAAGCGCAATAGAAAAGCCATTATGAAAGGAATGGGCAGAATTCTGGTTTTATGTTGATGTCAAGGCTTTGGATTTGTTTTCTTCCCATTCTGACAAGTTTTATTTAGTTTAATTCAGATTATTATTATTATTTACCTTAATGCATGCGGCTTTACTAGGTGTGATTTTAACGCTGCACAACTGTAAATGGCTAGGTTTGAGACACTTACTTCTCTTTCCTTTTTTATTTGGAACCTTCTGTATAATGAATTCTTAACCGAGAATTATTGTTTAGTATTATTTACTCAGAGCCGGGCCGTGCTACAGAAATACAGAGTAGCACCAGACTTTGCTGTTAGCCCTGCAGGGCTGCTTGTGGAGGAGGGTGGGTGCTCTTAAAGTATTTCATGTACCATTCCAAACTCCTTGCCAGTGCTTGACTTCCCTGTGTCTGCAGTCCGCGTTGAAACCCCCATTGACCTCCCTGCCAGCAAAGCTAAATCCGCTGTGACTGTTCTTGATAAATCACCCTAGAATTTGCTTTCTTAGCCCTAATTAAGTAAAAGACATTCTCAGCCCTCATCAATTATGGCAAAAGTATGTTTTGAAAATAGGAGTGATTAAAATTAGATTCATACTGGGTGTCAATGCTGAAACCCATCCTCATTTCCTTTTGGTTTTGACCTAAGAATATAATTTTGTTTGATGGGTTGCTGATGTAAAGCACTGTCCTCCTCCTACCTTTTCCCTTCCCTATATGCAAAAGCAGCAAAGTTGGCCAATGCAATTTATGATCAGCATCCTTCAGGTAAATATTTTTTCCAGGATTATCGCTGGTTGCTCAGCAGCTGCTCAGTCCATATATCCATGTAGCCAGTCATTTGGCCTATTTCAAATCTAAATAATATGTAGGGGCTACATGTAAGGAGGGCCTGTGTCACTTAAGTTTATTTCCTTTCTATTGCATTTCATTTTTTTGGTCATTTTCATTTCTCCCAGCCATGTCTGATAATAAGATCCCACTATCCACCAGTGGATAGTGCTGGGAGTCTGGAAGGTCTGCGGAAATGTCCTCCCAGAGCTGTTAAAGACAGATTAGGCATCCATTTCAGCAAACAAATTGTCAGAACCCCGGGCCAGTCCCCTGGGTGGTTTTATCCAGACAGTTTTTTTTTCCTGAAGTTTTTTAGAGCAGTTATCAGAGGCTGTTTCTGGTCTTGTTTTGTAGTAGGGGCTGGTGATTTAAAAGCGCTCATGCTTTCTCTCTGCTGTTATGGAATGAAATGCTAAAGCTCTCGTTTACCGTGGAGGCAGATGGACTTTGCTGAATGGCTGGAAATCCCCAGCCCAGAAATACAGTGATGAGCCCCGGATGCAATCCACCCCTGCCATGGCAGAGGTTAGTCTCAAATACAAGCAGTGAGTACAACAGCTGCTCCAAAGATGCAGATCCCCAAATAAACAGCTTATTCCTTTACCATTTCCTGGTCCATTATGCACAGGGAGGAGTTTTCTGTTTTCTTTTATGTGTCTTCATTTGTTTTTGGCAAGTGCACTTAGCAGATGAGAGAGCACCCTTCCTTGTCTTCACTGGATATCAGTGTTCTGAAAAAAGGACACAAAATGCATTTGGACCCTCTTTCAGGTCCAGACCTTGGAGTTAAAATATTTGTAATTGAAAGTTTTGCTTACATTTTGAATTAAGTTTACCTTTTTCCTCTTGCCTTTTTTTTTTTTTNTTTTTTTTTTTTTTTTAATTTCAAATTGTTAGACAAACATGTTTCTTGAAAATTGTTTTGCCACTGGGGAAAGGAAATGTTTTCAATATTTATATCTAATTGAGGACTGGCTTATCCTTTTTCTTTCCTTTTTTAACCTCTCCAAACATGTACATTTCAGATTCCTTCGTAGCTGTCTCAATTTCCCCTATGCCCTTTCTGGTGGACTTTGTTAGCGTGGTACACTCCTTTTATGGAGTTGTACATTTTTCAGTTTTTTATCCTTCAGTGGATTATTCAGATGGGATTCTTGGCTGCCAACATCTGCTTCACTCTGGGTACCAGTGTGTGCTGTCATCTCTTTCATGGGAAACTGGGCTTGTGTCCTTCCCTCAGGGAGTCAGCATGGAGGATCAAGGTACAAAGCTGTCCCTTGCCGTAACCAGGACTCTGCTGCAAGAGGGTTTTATGTTTTGTGCATGATAGTGCTGGGCATTTGTTTGAATTTCTCAGCTGAGGGAATGTTGAACTGTATGCCTGGGAATTCCACACTTGCTGTGCACTTCAGGCTTCCAAGTTTTGTATGCGCTGTTGCCTCTGTATGCACATCATACATTTAAGGATGGGTAAAGGTGTCTAAATCCAGCACTTTAATGAGCTTAACAGAAAGAACATCTCTTTTTAGTCTAGTAGAGCAGCAGATTATGCTCCTGATTATGAAACTGGAGACCAGGCTGCCAGGAAAAGGGTGAAAGAATAAAATAGACCTCTTGATTATTTACGGCCTTCCAGTACCTGAAAGGAGCCTACAGGAAAGATGGAGAGAGGCTATTTACAAAGGCCTGAAGTGACAGGACAAGGGGGACTGGCTTCAAACTGACAGAGACTAGGTTTAGATTGGATATTAGGAAGAAGTTCTTCCCTGTGAGGGTGGTGAGGCACTGGAAACAGGTTGCCTAGAGAAGCTGTGGCTGCCCCATCCCTGGAAGTGCCCTAGAGCTGAAAGGACCTGAGCGACCTGGGATAGTGAAAGATGTCTCTGCCCATTGAGGATGGGTTGGAATGAGATAGTCTTTAGGGTGCCTTCCAAGCCAGGGCTTTCTATGTTTCTATGATTTTGTGATTGTATTCGCAGCCTTCTCTTCTGTTGCAATGTGCCAGGGGAAGTTCAGGTTGGACGTTATGAAAAGGTTCTTCCCTTAGAGGGTGATCAGCCCGTGGAACAGGTTCCCCAGAGACGTGGCCATGGTGCTGAGTGTGTCAGAGTCCAAGGACTGTCAGTATGATGCTTTCAGTCCATGGCTTAGTGTAAGGTAGCCCTGCAAGGAGCAGGCAGCTGGACTCAGCAATCCTTACAGATTACACTTCTCTTCCAACCTGAGGTGTTCTGTGTTCTGTGATCCTATGAATAGTTCCCAAGCTGGTGTGAGGAATGATAGACTAACACTCACCTGTACCATAGCTCTGAATAATTCTCTTGTGCTACATCTCTGCTCTGCCTCCACATCAGATGGGATCACCTCTCACTGCTCTGTCTGTTCTGTGTGGATCATCTGCTGTTCCATACAGACACGGTGAGTGGGATCTCTGCTTTTCCCATCCTGCAGGCTGCTTTGAGCTTATGATCCCTCTGAGGTCTTTAACTGGCACACTGATCCCAGCTGGAGGAGTTTACTTGCTGTTTACAGTGTGTTCCAGAAGTGTTCTTTGCACATACATGGTAGATCTTCACAAGGATCATGTTATTTCCTACTAATGTACAAATGTTGGGCTTGGTGCTCAGTGTTTTGCCCCTCTGCCTTTCTTCAATCCATCCTCTTTCCACATGTCTTTTTTTCCTTTCTTTTCCTTGCTGTCATGTGTCAACTGCATCCTGTGGTCATTGCTGTCCATAATGCATTGTTTCAAAGCAATGAACATGTTATGGACAGGATAAAGAGGATCAAACAAATTCCAAGGATATGGCCACTTGCCTGGACAGGTTTCAGTGCAGTCCTCGCAATATCATGAAACACAAAATAGCACAGCAGTAGAGTCTGCTTTGCCACAGGGAAGCCCTTGCAAGAAAAGCCACTCGTGAAATACTCTTGATAGCTGTTTCTATCTTTTAGACTAAATAAATAGACCAAGGTTGGAAACTCAGTTCTGTGTTGTGAACGTTCTTCATGGCAGTGTCAATTAGAAATCTTTCTTTCTTAATCCAGATGTGAGCATTTTTCACCTTTCAGTACAGCATGATTCACTACAATGGACATAGAAGCCAAAAACATAGTTGAAATTGTAGAGCTGTCACTGAAGGCTAGAGTTACTGCTCTGATTTATGGTTTTATTCCCCACCCTCTCTGAGATTATTCTGCTTTCTGTCTTTGTCTCTGTCTCTTACAGGTTTGCTTCTACATTTAAGTAAATTGTTATTCTGCACTGCCTACTTCAAGTATTACAAGAAAATTTACCTTGGGTTTTTAATACATTGAAATGACTGATTCTTAATCTAATTGCAATTTGTTTAACTTTATGTCCAGTTTAGAGCTTTGAACTTGTTGTAAAATGCTGTATAAAGTACTGGGCGTTCTTGTACTTCCTAATTCTGTCTGGCATTTACAACAATTCTTTCACTATCTCTGAGGGTACAGCTCCCAACTGTGCCAAGACAGAGTCTGATCCACTCCATTGCTATGAATAGGAGTCTGTCCATGGCCTTCAGTGAGACTTGATTCAGACTCTTTATTGCTTCACCTTTACAAACAGAATTCCAGGCCATTCTCCATGGTAAAAATCTTGGCAGTATTGAAGTGAATGGGATATTTGCTGTGGTATTCAAAGGAGCCAGGATTTCAGCTAGAATATTTAATATCTTGCAATTAGAAATAGCCTATTTTCAGTCCTGGGATTTGTCTTGGACATTTTGCTTTACAACAGACATGGGAGATTAAGGTGAAATAAATTTTTCCGTATTGAAGCTTGATTGAGGTCAGAGTTACTATTGGATAATTGGTGTTCACTGTGGCTGTGGAGGAGAGAATTACTCAAGTTTATAATTTGCCCATTAAAGGAAATCCTGTGGTTGTATCTGAGGCAAGGGGATACCATCCCAGTGATAACTGTGACTTTGGATCTTGATGTGTGTCAATACTTGCTTTTTACCACTAAAAGTGCGTATACTCTGTACAAAAAGGACACAAATAGTGTGGTTAAATCTAACCGTGGGTTTATTTATTTATACGTATTTTATGGGGCAATATTTCATACTCTGGTGAGCCAGCCAATGAACCCTGAGAAGTCGGATGGTGACTGTTCTCATAGAGCTCTTGCAGGGTGATTTTTCCATCTGTGAGCTGAGCATTTCTCTTGTAACATTAATGCCCACAATCAAGTGCAAAATCAAAACAAGAATCTCGGCTATTTAGGGACTAGATGCAGATATGATATCCTGCTTATATCTCCCACACTTAAAATTGCACCATATAGATTTTTAAGTGTATATCTGGTATTAAATATACCTCCAATAAATATAATATTGTATTAAACATACTTTGAAGTAAATATATTTCAAAGGGAACCTATTAGGTAGGTAGGTAAGTGGTTTGGTCTTGGATTCTTAAAGTAATGAAAATAAATATTGAATTTGGTAGGAATTATAAAAAGGAGTGACAGACTTGTCTGAATTGTTGCTGCATTTTTCTCTATATGTCTGTCCAACCAACTAAAAAAAAGGAGGAAAGTCGTAAATTTAGTTCATACATCTAATATAGAAATTCACTCATAAGATTTCTCTGCAAAAATTAGAGTATATGTCTGTGCATATTTTTATTTATTACATTAGTCTACACAAACAGAGGTCTCCACTTAGAATTTCAGAAAGTCCGACACTGCTCTATATTTCATAATGCTTGAATTTTTAATTTTTTAAAAATCCTTTTCACAATAACCGAGTAACTAAACTCTTAAACTGTTTCTGTCTGCCCCAAGGGTTTTTTCTCTTCCTCTATGTGTTGAAGGGAAATCTGAGCCTAAGAACACTAAAGAGGAAAAACATGTCTCATCTACTTGTCACGGCATCTATACTTTGCCATTTTTTTGCCACCCAAATGTGACAGGGCAGCACATAAATGTGTGAAGTCTGTCACAAATGGCAGCCAGAGCTGGGAATTCAGGAAAATGAGCTTTGCCTTTTTGAGGCTTTTGCATTTAAATCCTGCAAAGTGCTGAGTGCCTTCTGAAAGGTTATGCTAAGCCTGCTCAGCGTTAGTTCATGGGAGGCGTTCACCTTGCGGGGCTCAGCCTGGAAAAGACGCGTCTCCTAGATGGAGCCCTGTGGGATCTGCGTGGGGTGAGAGAACATGACATGTTGCCTGTACTCTCATATGTCTCATGTATGTGATGTATCATACGTCAGAAGTCCCAGGTGTGGCTCAGAAGCGTGGGAATGACTGCTGTGGAGACAGAAAATCTCTCTTCACCCGCACAAGAGAGAGGGAGCAGGGGTGCAGCCTACCCAGTGCACTTCTACTTGGGAGTGAAAAGGTGTTTACAGTTCCATGATGCGTTTTATGGCAGTTCCTTCTTCTAAAGTGCTGCTTAGTGTGTCTCTTTGTGCCCCACATCTGCAGGTGCTCACAATATGCTCAGATTAGAGTTGAGGATAATGCGACTACACCGAACAGGAGGAAAAGGCCACCATGTTGCTCTTACACTAACACTTGAGGGAGAGCATCTGTGCAGTAGTAAAAATGGGCTGTTTTCAAATGAATCACATGAGGCTCCAGGTGTTTTACCAGTCTGCAACCATTCAGAGCCTTTATATTCAAATCCCTCTTTATGTGTGTCTGCTTCTCTGTGTGCATGTCCTACACACGTGTATTTTATTATTTCACCATCAGCAACCCTGATCCTCCCTCTTTTACAGCCAGGCCCTTCTGAGACAACCAGCTAGAGGCTCTGTTTAGGCAGGAAGACAGCACTGTCATAGGGTTTTGCCAGAAGAACTGCTTGTGTCACCATATTCTACCTTCTAGAGCACATGGCAGTGTATACTCCTCTCCTTCCAGCAGGCAGGGGTTGGTCTGGTCCCTTCCCCTCCCCTTTCCCTCCCTCCCTTGGTTGGAGGGCAGGCTGGGAGCCAGGCACATCAGCAAGCAGCTTGTCTTGGGTGTCTGGCAGGATGGGCAGAGCAAGGGCTGAGCAGCACGAGGTGTGGAGTGGGCATGTTAACTTTGCAGTCTGTGCTGTCTTCTGTGGTGAGGTATCTCATGTGAAAGCGGGGGGAGGTTCGGCGGAGCAGAGAGGGGGAGAGAGTGAAATGCAAACATCACCGCTATCTTCAGTAAGAGATTTAGATCTCTGTGTTGGCATAAAAAGGTCATTTTGGGCCTGAGGGTTTTGACATTGTTCCTTTAAGTTAGACCCACAACATAAACTATTTTCAACACTTGCTATGAAGAACAAATGACCTTTAGTAACTTGCCCAGAAGACAAATGGTACGTTAACACAATAAATGTACTTTGCTAGTATCGTGCTTCTTGCTTTAATTTTCAATTAGAAATGTTACTTTTCCCTCTCCCTTTTACACAAAGGGCTGCACTTTCATACTTTGATTTTGTAACAGAGATTTCCTCGTCCTCTGTGGGATTGGTAATATTCACTGATAATTACTGGCTATACAGTAAATTTCCTTCTGTTCAGGGACAGCATTTTGTGCTCATCTACTCGGAATGGTCTGGATGGAGGGTATCTGTGAGGGAAGGAGGGGATAGTTAACAAGCATCACCAGCCACGTCTGCTGCAAGGGCAGAGGAAAGGGAGTCAAACGGACAAACAGTTCACAGGCGGTGCTGGTGAGTATATTTTTTTGCTTGGCAGAGCTTTTTTAGCATGTGAAGGCAGAAATGGACTGAAAATTAAAGGTGAAATTATTTCAGTTTCCATCAGTGAAGGCAGGAGGTGTGGATGTTGGCATGTTGACTTCTGTTTGGGGAAATGAAGGGCTGTCACTCTTCTCTGTGCTCGTTTTTATTTTTATTTCGGTGAAGGTTTCCAGGCTTTTGTTATGTAGCTTGCTGCCAAGAACTCTTTGGAGGACCTGAAAGTGCACCCCTGGTTGTGTGAGTGTGGGAACACCATCATTTCTGCTGGGCATGCTCAGATGATGTCTTGGCCAGCTGCTGATCTCAGCTCAGAAAGTGTGGTGGAAGAAAGAGAAGTCTACAGTGTCCTGGTGTAGGTCACCTGGGGGAGGAAAGGAGGAAAACAAGGAGTAGGGAAGCACCAGCCCTCCTCCACGCAGTGCTGTCTTTCCTAAAAAAACGTGGAGGAAGAAGGTGGACATTGAGATGCTTCCAGAGATCTGGGTAAACTTTTGTCAAGGGGATGACAGAAAAGATGTCGCTGTCACACGAGCAGTAAATGCCTGGAAGAAGGGAGAAGGGCGTTGGTGGTGGAAAGAGAGCAGATCAACGGATGGCACAGCAACAAGAAAATATTTAGAAAAAGGAAAGTGATTTGTCATCCATTGGAGTCACAGATACACTTTCCTTAATATTAATAGTGTGAGGAAGGTAGGAAGATCTAGTACATAATGCAGAGGCTCATTTGTCATTCCATAAATGCTGGTTAATTATTTCTAGGGCTGATCCCAAAGGGATCCAGAACACTTTACAGAAAAGTAGATTTTTCAATTTGCTGATTTTTTTGAGGATTGCAGTTATTTCACATCAAATAAAAACATTTTGGAGAAGGTGTTTTTATTCTTTGATGTGGAGATGATCTTTTGTTTCAGCTGAACAGAAATTATTTTACAGAACCTAAAATGAAAGCTGTCTTTTGAGTTCAGGATCGTAAACACTTTGGAACCTCACCAGCAGTGTGCTTATAAAGAATAGCTTTTGCTATTTAAGCAAAGCCTCTGGAAGTGAAAAATTTAAATACTTCGAGTTTAAATAGCCCTTCTACATCTCCAGAAATGCTTGTTTCTTATTTTTCATCAGACTGACAACTCAGTCTGACCTTATTTTATACATAAATTCGTCATCTGATTTCTTTCTAATCAGCTGTAACAGTCTTTTTTTTTTTTTTTTTTTTTTCCCCAGCTATATGTTTATGCCTTTTTATGATCATTGAAAGGGGACTTCAATAAAGCTGAAGAAGTGCAGTGCTCCAAGGCGGCTTTACTAGGGAAAAGCTGAGCTGGGGAGAAGGAGCTTGATGTGGAAGGAAGAAAGGGAAAATGAACTGAAAATGAGGGGGAAAACTAGAAAAGAGATGGACAGTGTGAGTAATGGTGATAGTTACTCCCCAGAGTAAAAATAGGAGCGAGGAAATATAAGGATTAGGGATAGGAAAATGAAAAGGGGAGTTGAAAGGGGAAAAAAACCAGCTGACTAAATAGCCAAAAATATGACACTCCACCTTTAGTGAATGCTTTATATCTCCATTTTCATGAGAAATGCCATATCTTTCTAAATTTGGAAAGGAGGATAGGATGGCTATTTTTAGGAATTACTGATGTTCCTGGCTGCTTATGATTTTGTAGTTACCCAGAGAAAAAAGGAAAATACAACAATGTAAAAGTTAAAGAAACTCAAGAAACTATTTTTGAAAAACAGAAACTTAGTAATAACTAACTTTCAGGTTGTGTCATTCTAAAAGGATGGCATAACATCCATATTTCTTAAATTTCATGTGAATGTTATGGGCATAATCCTGCAAACACATGTCATTGCCAGGTATTTTTTTCTTTTAATGATATTGCTGTGCAATCAGGTGGCTTCAGAATCCAAGGACTTGAGAACAAGACTTAGTCTTGCTACACTTGTGATAAGAAATCACAAAGGTTGGGTGGCCTTTTTCATGCTGATCTTTAGCTCCAGGAGAGAATTCACCAAAAAAGGTTTTTTGGAGTGATTTTTTTCTTCAGACATTGCAACTGTGTGTGTCTGGTTCCGAGCTTCGGGAGCCTGGTTTGCATTTATGTAGCAGAAAAGATTACTGAAAACTGAAAAATTCCTTCTGTCAGTTCCTAAATCTCACTTTAAAGAAAATTTTTACTCAAAACTAATCAGTTAAAATGACTTACTCCTGTTAGTGGCCCTCCCAGAACCCCTGAGGCAGGTTTTGCTGATCTCTGTCTTTCGATTATTCATCCTTTTATAGAACAACACTGGGAGCTTTGAGGATATGTTTGACTAGCAACCTCACTGAAGCACTCATGGTGTGAGAAGGGGGAAGGAGAGGGGAAAAAAAAAGACCTGGGTCAGCAGTACAAACGGGGAAATGACACCAGCATGGTGGTGAGAGTGAGGATTTCTGCTTCACTGGTGATTTCTAACTTTCTTTTTAAAGGGGTTTTAGATGTGGATTTTCAAATGAGCTTTCTGAAGTAGACACAAGGCTACGTGATTTTTTTTTTTAAACAAGAAAAACTAAGAGGGAAAATCAAAATTATTCTTACTCTCAGACCCCCTCCACAATTGTTCTCCCTTCCCTCACCGTGGTGTATACTGAGAAGGACCATGATTATTGATCAATATTTCTGTAGTCCAACTGCACCTAAGCTAGAGGGAAGCCACACTGAAGTTCCCAGTGCAGGGAACACCTTTGGTGTGCTTTTACTAACCCCACATTAGGTGAGTGTTACTATGCTGATGTGTTGTTTTTTAAATGACATTTTGTGTCATAGTCCTTATCCCCTGTTGGTGATGTCAGGGGGCATTTTGTTGCTTAGGGAAATTGGGCATTGTATTTCACAGATATTTCACAGGTTGTTCTGTGGTCCTGTCCTTGCTTGGACAACACAAAGCACATAAATGTTTGTAAGCCTGTTCGTGGTCTCCATGTCATGAGTTCTTGTTCTTAGGGATAGGGGTTTTTTTTATACTGCACGTGTTATTTATGCATTTGAATGTCTTAATTTCAGTTCAGCTTTCCATCTCTGGCATTTTACTTCAAAGTCTGAAATTCCTGCTTTTCTTATAGGTCATTACTGAGTTATTTTTAGACATCAATGTTAGATGGTAATTATGATAAGTGAAGTAAAAAGAGTATTAATTTTGGTTTATGAAAAATTTGTGGAAGTTTTAAGTGGAGTTTAAGTTTGCATATTAAAAATAATTTTCCTTCAGGAGTAAGAAATCAAGAAACCTTGGGTGCAAGCATGATAGAGATATTTATAAATTTGATTCAGAGACAAAAATTCAGAAAAGAAGGAGATGTCTGCTTGGTGATAGGAAGAAGCTGAAAGCTGGTGATACTTGTTTAGGAAAAATACTGGAAATGTGCTAAAATTTTGTGTTTGTGGAAAGGGGTGTCAATGACAGGAAAGAATATCCAGTGCAAATGCTCAGGAGAAGCTGAAGCTTTGTTCTCCAACATGCAGTGACCTTCTGAGGAAAATGGGACAAAGCCAGTCCCCACAGGCCCAGCTTGGCTGTGCAAGCAGAGAAGAATGAAACAGAATGAGGGTAGAAATTGAGGCTGCCACCTTGAAGGTGAGACTGCTCTTCTGAGGGGAAGTCAATCAAAATATGAATCAGCCTAATATGTTTCCCAAATTCTGTTTATTTTTTGTCATAACTTTAGGAGAAAACTTGTTTTTCTTTTTTTTTTTTTTTAATAGGTGGCAAACTTGTAAATAAGTAACATGACAGTAGTAAATACTTATATAATGATTTAAGTGTCATTGTCTGGAGTGTAAGTCTGGTGTCAGACCAGTCAACACTAACATGGTAAGCAGCGAAGACTCCAGAAAGACAGGAATGTATGGCAGGAGCTGCACAACCTTCCAAGTGACCTTTCAGTCAGTGTAGGAGAGTGTCATCGCAGGGAGTGTGCATCAGTTCAAGTAGAGACACAGTGGAAAACCCATACTGTCAAAATTAACTATTGCTCTGCTGTAGAATCTTACTACATTTTGAGTTGAAGCTGTCGTTGCCCACACAATTAATATACTAGTTTAGGAAAGATTTCAAATTCCTCTGAAATGGAAACAACTTCCTTTTTTTCCAGATTTCTTTGTAAATTCATACTCCTGTTTGCCTGATTCTCTTTAGCATGTCAGTTATTAAGTTGTGCAGTCTCTTTTTGCTGATGGCTTCTTCAGCTTTTATTCTTTCCTTTTGCTGGATTTTCTACACGGAGAAGTTGTCTGGTGTGGCTCTTCAGTGCTGTGAGGTAAAAAGCCATCACTGTCAATGCTTCAGGAAGTTTAAACACCCAGAAATGGGGCTGCTCTCATCCAGGTAAAAAGGAGTCTTAATCATGAGCTGGTGCTGTGAGCTAACAGCTGTTTTGCCTACAAAAACATCTTCCCCTTCTCAAACTTTATTAACAGTTGTTAAAGTGGCTTCATCAGTGGGAGTAATGGTAGGAGGAGGCCAAGTGTAAACAAGGCCCAGGTGGCTGCGTGTGGGGACTTGGTTGCAAGGACATCTGGACCTTTCTGAGCAAAACTTATATATAAAATCATCATCTACATATGTCTATGGTGGGATTCCATCTATCTGTCTGTTTGTCTGTCTATCAGCAATCCCATCACTTCTACCACTGAGGGAAGAGAAACTTCTTTTAATAATAGTGGGAAAATATGTTAGTGCTGTGTGAGGGAACAGTGATTTCCCAAACTCTTCATGCGTATCTGTAGACCACGCTTTACCTCAATTTCCCAGCTGATGAGATCAGGATGCCCCTTACAGAAAAACAGGATGAGGCTCACAGGTAGTTACTATTTTTGAACTTGAAATATCCAAAAATGATAAAAGTAGTTAGGATTGTAACTATCTTCCCTATTAAGCGCAAAGTTGAAATATTGAGAGGCTAAAGCTCACTCAACCAACCAGTTTGGAGAGGAAATCTATTACTCATTTCCTGCCTTTACTTAAAATAAAGAACACCCTCTGCCCAGGACTGTGTCTAAGCAGACACATCATCACTACTTTTTTTGGGTGATAATAATAAGTGTCAGAAGGGGATTCCCCTGAATGTTTGATACTTTTCTGCTGTGTGGCAGAAAAGCAGCACTCCCGGAATAGCTGTGCAGAGTCTGGCCTAAAATGCTGGGCTCACACGTCCCCCTTGCTTCACCCTTTCTGGAAACATGTGTCCCTGTTTTGAGAAATAACTGGAGGGGCAGAGCAGGAGGAAACTGCTGTCTGAAATCCAGAAATAGATGTCATTAAGGAACAGAAGAGAAACTGCCTCTTCTCAAACAAGAGCTAGAGGGGAAGGCACTGGGATGGCCCAGGTACAAATACGGGTGTTGGGCACTAAAATGCAGTGTCAGGGTTTGCAGTTTCCTAAACTTGGTTGTTGAGCTACTTGTTTTCAGTGGGGATTGCACCTACCTCAGAGAAATGCATTGCTGATGCTGGAGATCAGGAACAGGCCTTCTAATAGTTCTCCATTTAGCATGTGGCCCTTCTAAGAAAGGCGGACAGAAAGAAATATGTTGATTACTTGTGTAAGTGGAAAACCTTTAAAATGCATCCAAAGCTTGCAGTATGCTCCAAAAGGGTGTTATTTCTATGTTGTTATGTTAATATCCAGACAACAGGCCACCACTTAGTTCTAAGAAGCAGGATGTATTAGCATTAGTTATCATCATGCTGGCAACTCGAACATCATTTTCTAATGATTGAAATTAGAAAAAAGCCCAGACCCATAGCCAGCATAAATCATATTAATTTCAGAGATATGAGTGAAGCTTCAGTGCCATTCAGTAACTGCACATCATATGTGCTATGGTGATCTATGGTTTGTGTTTGAAGAGATGTGACATGGTGGTTCTAGACTTGCCAGTGATGCCTTAAGTTTTAGCTTTCATGTTTTTCAGATTCTGTCCTGCCTTGGGGTGCAGTTCTGAGCCTCACATTCAGTGTCAGACAGCTCTCTTCACAGAGTAGGGAGACAAAACAAATCCTTTTCCTGCTGAAGACCAAGGACAACTTTCAGGCCCAAAAGCACAAACAAGGGTGGGCTGGAGGGAGGAACAAGAAGGATGAGACCTCACAACCGGAAGCTTTAATTGGACAATTAAGCTCCAATATGCAAATGGACCAAGACTTATAAAAATGTAAGATTTTGTGACCGGTCAGCCATTTTGTGACCATTTTGGACCCACCTTGTGTGTAGGCCTGGTCAGGCCCTGTCTTGCCCAAGGTGTATCCAGGAGGCCTTTCAATAAATCCCTACTTTATTCTCTAGCTCTGTCCAGTCTCTGTTTGAGGTCACCCTTCCTAAGGCATCACCAGCATCTGCAAGCCACAGCAGTATTCAGTAGCACCTGTGGCCATCTGGTACTGTACTCTCCAAAAAACCTAGTGGTGTTGGCAAGAATCCCGAAGTGTCTCCCTGCAGCAGCAGCACCACCACTCCATGCAGGAGAAAGGTGGCTTTGCAAGGGGAGCAGGTGTCACATCAGGTCACGGGGCAGAGCCGTGTCATGCATTCCATTCTGCATGCCAAGGGCTGAGCCAAGGGCGCAGAGGAGAGCCCCAGCTGTGGAGGTCTGTGTTGGCGCAGGTGGGGCTTTGCTGGGGACCCCATTCCTGGCTACAGTGCGCTGCTGTGGCCTCCTGCCTGTTGCCTCTCTCCCAGTTTCACAGGCAGAGCTGCTCGTGGCTTCCTGGAGAGGGGGAGACTGTGCCTTTGAAGGTTTGAAGGTGGCAGGCATGGGCTGGTGAGCAGGGAGCAGAAGGACAGGGAAGATGCACATCCTGTCTCTTGTGGGCTAAAACACCCTCACACGAGGGTACCACAGCATCTCTTCTGTACCTGATTTGCCCTGCAGTTTTTGTTTGTCCTTGCGTGAGTGATGAGAGGTTACCACCCAAATAAATAAACACAGGATAAATAAATACAGTGAGAAAAAGAAATCAGAAGATCTTAGGTCTTGATTGGTATTTTGAATGGGAAAAGGAAATGGCTGCTCTTTTTGCAAAGCACACGCTCCAGTGATGACTGGACATGGAAGTGAACAGGGTCTGAGGGAGCTGTTGTCAGTAATCCCAGAGTTGAGACTTTGGCTACCTCTGTAATGTAGCCTCTCCCACTCAGAAAGATACACCCACGCATGCATATAGATGTATTCATATATAAGGCACGGCACTGCATATGATCCTTTCTGAGTGTGAACCATCTAAGCACAGCACCTTCCCTTTGGATTTGCTTCTCTTGCAGAAGCACCACTAAAATTCCTAAAATGTGAGTGTGGTACTTTTTGTTGGGGAGTCTCTTTCTGGGGAGGAACGCTTCCTTGGGCGGTTTCAAGCCTGGTTGCCTTTCCATAAGGGCTGACTTCATCTCTCAGATGTTGGTAATGTGGTTGAATTCTGCCCTCAGCTGTACAGACGTGGTTGCCATTGGAGCTGCGTGTTCACATCCAAGGGCAGAACATGGACCGGGGATTTTAGGCTCGTGTAAATGCTCTTGGAGGCTAAACAGAGGTCATGTAGAGTTGTTGGCATAGAGCCACGTGTGGTAAAGTAGGCCAAATTTTATTTTCCTCAGGATCATGGGTTTTTTGTTTTTTTTTTTTTTTTGAGATGAGGACCTAAAGTCTCCTCAGTCAATCGGTAATTTTTAAAATTACATCTAACGAGTTAATTTCTTGCTGTGAACTGTGCTGCAAGTGTTGTGTGCTGTTGATCAGCTCCTGGATTCCTCTCCAGAAGTAGCTCTATTTCCAGGGATGAGATACTATGAAATTTGTGCAACCTGGAACATGAATATGTGATTTTAATCTGTATTTTCGTTTGGCTAAATCTTAAATCTTTCAAACCTAAGAACCTTAAGATGAGATGTGGAGAAAGAGGAATATGTAAAATCTCACTGTTTTGAGTGAGAAATGTTTCTGTGTAACCAGAATTGCATTAAAGAGACAATGCTTATGCTTATGACACAGCACGTCATTAAAATTTTTCCACTTTTTTTTTACACGGAAAGTATGGAAGCAAAATTAACGTTCTCACTGATACTCAAATTTACATGCTGCAAAGTCCTCCTGTGTGACACGCTCAGTTTCTTTTGAGGGAGTCTGAGATCTGCAGAAGAATCTTTCCTGAGACCTTTGAGGTGGTGCTGAAGTGCTTTAAGAATGACTTTCCAGTTTGCCTATTTAAGTGCTGTTCAGGTGAGCTCTGGATCACTGTGATTAAGCCTACTTTAATAAATTGTTAAAATGCAAATCAGCTCCTGAAGTTTGTGAACATCTTATGGAAGAAAGTGAAAGAAACCTGCATATATACATTATATACAAATGAGTGCATATAAATATTTGTGTGTGTGTATATATATACACAGAGTGACAGAGACATGTATTATTTTGGTATTTGGTATATTTCTGGTGTTATTCTGTGAGAGGCAGAAATTCTGCAAATCTATTGAAGCTAATTTTGTTGCGTGAAGGTGTGGTCTAAGGCTATGAATCTTCTCACATGTTCATGTTTAAGTTGTTTTAAACCATATGAAAAATATCTGAAGTGCCAAAATGTTTAGGCATTCTAATCCAAATGATATGAGTAAGAGGGATAAGCATTTTTCATTTAAGAAAAGATTAAAGAAGAAGAAAAAAACAACCCAGAATTAAATCTGTTATACTTCACAATAAATAGTTTTGCTTCCAAAGTATCTGCTGAAGCCACCTGTGATGCATGCCCAGCCACCTAGAAGGGACTCCAAAGATGTTTTCCTGACAAAAAGCATTTTCTTGACTATTTGATTCCTTTTTTTTTTTCCTTCCTTTTTTTTTTTTTTCTTCCCTGCCTGTTTTCCTTTAGAAAAGAATTGCTTACAGGAGAAATTCTGTTTTCAGAATATAGTTCTTTTTTTTCACTTGGCTCAGTGATGAGAGCAAAAAATTCCATGCTGGATTGGACTTACTAGGAGCTGTATCTCCAGAAAAGCAGGAGGCCAATTAGGTTATATGTTTGAGTAATTCAGGCTGCTGGAGAGAACTGTAAAGTGGAAAGGACACTGTGAGCAAAAGTGGCTGCAGTGTTCATTGCATTTTACAGCAATCTCAACAGAGAGGAGCTACTGGAGGGGAATCTGGTTGGTGGTGTACTAGAGATTATGAGCACTAAAGGTGAAGATGAATTGCTAGTGATTAAATTTATTTTAAACTATGGAGTTTGGGTATGATTCAGCTATACAGTTTCTGAATCCAGCTGTCAGGAATGGCCTGTGTTTCCCCTTTTCCTTATGTATTGTATGAAGCTTTTTTATGTGAGGTTTTAATAGGAAACTGCTCCCCAGTGTAAGACAGCATCTGCATCTTATAAGACTCACTTTTGAAATAGTCCTTCCACAAAAAAAAAACACAAAAACCCAAAAAACCCCGAAACAACCAAAAAAACAAACCCGGAACTGCTCACTAAGCAATAGTTTTGAGCTGAAATATAATGCCAGTGAACGATTTACAGTGAAATTCCTTTTTCCATGACTTGCTTATCTGACTGTCTTGGTTTGCAAATGAAACCTGCTGCTTCTGTTGCTGATCCTGCCACTGTTGTCATGAGAGAGTTTGGTATGTGCACTTGAAGCTCGCTGCTGCTTTCCTTTTGTCCTATGCCAAAAACTCATGTTATGTGGAAAATACAGCCTGAATGGTGCAACTGAAGAAAACATGTTTATGACAGCAAATACCACCAGTAGGATAATGTAAACTTCCCCTGACACGAGTGGCAATGCAGTGCTGCAGCATGTGTATTAGGGAGATAATAGGAGCTGTGGAAAGGTCCCCTTTGGCTGGATGCAGGTGTGATAGGACTTTGTGGGGCTTACACAGTCAGCAGCGATGACTTGGCCTTTTTAAAAATCTTTGCAGTGTTAAACCCTTCTGTAAAGCCCTAACTAGTGACAGTGCATGGCTTGGCTTGGTGCCACAGGTATTTTCTTACTCTCACTGAGTTCAGAACACAAGATATATGACCTGGATAGGTGGGAGATGTCCTTCCTTCACTTGTCTTTCCACACCAACAATTCACATATTATCGATGGGCATGGCTCAGTAAGTATCCAGCCCTAGTGCTGAGATGAAAATAGGGTTTTCTCATGACAGAAATTGAGATGAAAATAGGGTTTTCTCATGACAGAAATAACTGCACTAACTTAGTTTTATTCCACTTTCTGAAACTGTACCATGATTGGTGTGTCACCCAGATGGATTTATTCAAGCACAGTATGAAAATGGCCATTACAGAAATAGGCACAGTCTCTCCAGCGTTGATGTAAAACTTGACAGAGATGACACTGTAGTGGATGTAACTTCATAAAATCGCATTTACTGTTCTGCCTTCAATAAAATCCTCTTATTTATTTAGGTATTGGAATGAAAACATGATTTACCGCTTTTGAGGTTTGAATGAACACTAAACCCAAAGGTTTTTCCAATGGAAAACGTCAAATATGAAAAATTCAGTGATACTCTATAGAACTTTCAAATTCAAGGGTACAGAATTTCTGCAAAGTTCCAAACATATGTTATATCTTTTTTTTGTTTTGTTTTTGTTTTAAAGTAACTGTGGAGTGTTTTTCCTGCTATGGGAAAAATTCTTTGAAAAGCTTTTTATTTACAAAAAAATTCCTGCATTACAGTATAAATTATTGTTTATTGATTACCTGTAGCTTGTTTTACTCTTATCCTACTTGTGTTATATTCCCAGTTATTGCCATACTGCTTTGTGAGGTAAATTTTGCATTTCATTTTAACACAGAATTACAGCGAAGTGTACTACTTGAGTCAGAGCTTATTTGAGACTTCAATTCTAAATTCTTCAAATAAAGTTTTTATTTTGAATTTTTTAATATCTAGATTTGCCACACTTTTTCCTCAGAACTTATTTTTTAGGCATTTGCTTGTTATAATAGATTATTTTTATGTTTTACTTCAAAGTATGATAGTTAAGAAGGGCAGTCAGATCTTTGGAAGAAAATTGTTTGTCTTTTGTTGTGCTATGTAAAATTGCTACTGAAAGCCTTCTTACAAGTGTAGCTGATACCAGTGGTTAGTTCGAGTTTAACATTTGATTTCAAAGCATAATTGTCCCTCTGGAATATCTGGAAGAGGGAGGAGTGGACACAGATACACATGTAGAGCAGAGAACGTGAAAGGTTGTGTGCTTATCTGTGTTTATTTTATGGATGTCATTCTGTTTGCTAAAATTACCCTTTTAATTAAGTAATTCTTTTTTTTTTTTTTTTATCATGGGACTTAGGCAGGAGGAACTGAAGTCAAATCGAAAAGTTAGTAGGTTCTAGATTCAAAAGTCAAATAGATACTTTGAATATAAAGAACCATAGACTACCCTAATATGGAAGGGGGACCCGCAAGGATCATCGAGGAGCTGTGGTTGCAATTTTAGCTGAAATATTTTTTTGTGTGTGAGGATAATCCTTTGGTAGAAAAGATTGTGACAGATTTTTCCAATAATGGCACTGCAGTAATGACTGGCTTTACCACTGGGTGTGCAACTTGCTGGTACATGGATGTGGTCTGTGTTTGAAAGGATCACTTTGGCCATAGCGGGATAATAAAGCAGCTGCCAGGGGTATGTCACTCACTCATGGCCCTCCAGTATGATTTCTGACCTGATGCTAGCGGTAGGTTCATGCCAAAATCCACCTCGTTTTCTCACTCACTTCCTTTGTAATGTCTTATTCCCCACGGTATGTTTCTTGAAGGAATATTTGGCAACCTTGGTTTGTGCTTGGAAAGCTGCTGCATCTTTCTGCCTGCCCTTTCTTGGGCAACACCACCATCGGTCTTTCGTGCCTCTGTAGGGTTTTAGTGAAAAGCAGCAACGTGGCCTCGTCTAAATCAAATTAGCCCAGCTGTAGTCAGTTCTGGCTGCTGATCTGAAAGCTGAAGTAATTTAGTCTGAGATTCCCAGCCAGCACTACAATACATTGTACTGTTTCAGTAGTAATGAAATTCCCCGACAGTATATACTGATGCTTGTTTTTGATAGGGAATATGTCTGATGTTCAGAGTTACATTAACAAAATATTTGAAGGCCAGGGAGATTGCTCTTGTGATGAAATTCTTCTCTGATGTAGTTATCATTAAAGCTGGCTGGAAGTGTTTGGTTTAAAACTGGGTTTGGAAAGCTGAGTTCTGAGAAGTGTATGTAGGATCATTTTTACTTCACAGTTTCAGCTGAAAACAGAAAAATCTTTATATGTGAATGGTGTTGTGGTGCCTCATGGGAGTTTTAGGTCAGCTGCACCCTGCAGATTTGTGTGTTCAGTGCCTTGGCTTTCCTGTTCATGCCAGTCACTTACTCCTGTAGTCCCAGCAAGGAGAGGGACTAACAATGTTTGAGGAGATGTAATCTGTGCTGTCATATTCTCATTGTTGTATCTAAATTTCTTACAGCAACACGTTCATTGACGTGGCTAACGTGTGACAGTCTTCTCTCTGTTTCATCCGAGGGAAAAATCTTTGTTACATCAAATCAAATCCTCGAGTGGGGCTTTGTTCGTTGTTTTAAATGTACAAATTGTGGTGTGAGGCATTAGGAAAAGCAAGTTCATCCATCAGGTGCAATGGGAAATGCTGAGGTTTTTCACAGACCCTTATTCCAGTGAGAGCTGCTGCCACATCTTTGACCAGGTCCTGCAAAAACTCAGTCTCCTGCTGTACCATTAGCACAATGGCATAAAAAGCCTGCTGTGCCTGAGCAGAGCAATTTACTGTGATTTTGGAACTTTCTGTGATATTTTGAATATGCTGAAAACAAGCAGTTCGTGTGGTGTCCTCAAAATAAGGACCTTGCTCTTATCTCTGAAATACTGTGGAGGAGAGTCAGAATGTGCTGTTTCACACAGGAATCTGTCCTGCTGAGGGAGGATGCTGCAGGTTGCTATAACAGAGCGTTTTTTATTAAGGTGAATGTGGGGATGTCACACTCTTAAAGTACAGGGAGGCATTTCTGAAGGGTGTTATTCTTTGCTTGCATCCTAAAACCTACCAGAGTGGGGTTTTTTTGGCAGGGTGAGCATGACTTTTATTATTTGGGGAGAAAGGTGAGGGAATTTTTTGCATAAATAGTTTTTAATGGTTTTACTTCATTGCATTACTCTGCAATGTTATAACGCACTTAAAAAAGCATCTCTGAATTCAGGTTTGAAAGGCAATAAATATAATTCATCTAGTAGAAGTAACCAACATTGAGGCAGAAAAGGGAAAATACACCTAAATTTTCACTGCAACTCCAGGCTGCAGTGCAGGCTCACTGAAGTTAGCTAGAACACTGGATTGTGTCCCAGCACTTGCCCTGCATGTTACTTACCAGGACTTTTCAGGGACCTGAATGCTCTTTCTGCGTATCCCTGAAGCTGGCACATGGAGGGAGCAGTGCAATGCTGCTGGCCCCTCTTCTGCTGCCAGGGTTAAGTGCAGAGATTGGTGTGCCTTTTCCACCTTCCTTTCCTTCCTTTCCTACAGCATTTTCCTGTCCTGTCAGAGTCTCTACAGACATTGTGACCAGGTTTCTTGTGTCCATTTGGTGATTTCACGGGATCAGGTATCTCTGGTGCAGACCCAGCCCTGTGAAGGAGGAAACTCCTTGCTGCCAGGTGCTCAGAAGACAGCGACTCTAGGGAAAAAAAGGATCTGAAGCAAAGCATTTCCTTGTGGAAGGCACGGTGGCCATGCATTTCCAGCCTTGGAAGCCATTCCTCCTCTTGCTTTGCTGTCTCCCTGCTGTCAATCCAGAGTGTCTCAAACTTCATTTGCGCTCATTTCACACAGAGTTTGCTTATCAGCCTGAAAGGCGACTGTCTGATCTTTCCTTTTGCATGCTTTCACTTTTAAGATCTTCCCTTTCTTATGTAAAAAAGGCAATTAGAGTCGTATCTGTTTATTTTAAACAAAATGGCTGTTAATTAGCGTGATCAAAAACCCTGCCATTGTAGACTATGGGCTTCACTTTGTAGTTGCACTAAATTGCGTACAGTTTGGTGCCAGCTGACATGATAGCAACACAAAGTCTGCCTTTTTTTTTAACTTAATGAACAAACAGATTTATGAGGCTTTGTTATCTTCTGGTTTAGATCTATAGGTTCGGAATGCATTATTTAGAGTTCTTGTTTCTTAATGACTAATGTCATGTTGTTACTTATTAGGAGTGCTTTAACTTGCTGAAGAAGTTTCCCTCGCTTTTGTATCCCCTTGTTTCCATTTTCCTTCTTTTTTTTTTTTTTGATGGCTTAATTAAACAGTACGTCTGTGGTACACGAAACAGTTGAGATGCACTTCTCTAGTTGCATTCAGATGTTCCAGCACTAACTCCATAGTGCTCTGAGAGCACTGGGGGTATTCTGATATCCCTTCAAAGCAGAATAAGGGCAGTTTCTCAGTTTTTTTCCTTGCCTCCATCACTGCCCGATGTTTATCATAATGTCTGGGAATAAAGATGCCCACAACAATCCATTGGTGTGGCCTTGCTTTGTTTTGGACAGAAAAAAAGTTAAGAATGTCGGTGATAAAGCTGTGATAGCATGATTCCCATCCGTAGACTTGTCGTTTGACAGTGTGTTTTTCTAAATGAAAAAACATGTTAAAAAAAACCAAAAGACACTTCAACTAATCAGTGAAAATTCTATGTGCTTTCTTTTTTATTACTGTGGCTATTACTTTTGCAGGGAAGGTGCTCATTTCAGAAAGTCAGAAATGTCTGGTTTTTTGTATTTGGTTTGGCAACTTCTGATGGCTATCAAAACAGCTACTGGAACTGAAATGTAGAAAATGTAGAGTTGGAATTAATCAGAAGCTCCTCTATTCTTGTCACCATTGGGGCGCTGGGAACTGCAATGTGGTTTCCAGAATTTACTTCCCTGGGAATGCACATATCGCCATCATTGAAGTTTCCCTGCATCCTTAGATAACCATTTTTATGTTAAATTCCTCTATATGCTGATACAAGGCCCAATTGACCCAACATTTCCAGGAGTAGCTGATTATTCAGGTATGTCATTATTTCTCTGCTGTTTCATCTGTTGGTCATTATTGAAGGATTCAAGCAAAATCCTTATTTGCATAGAGAAAATCAAAATTGAAGTCAAGTCATAAGCAAAGTCAGTGAGCTGGCATAAATTTGATTAAAGGAAGGTGTGATCAGGCCATTTTATGGGTTTTACTGTCATTTAAAACTTTGCATTGAGTGTAATTCTTGGCTATAAGTCTCCAAGTACACGTTTAATTTAAAGACATAAGACAATTAATACTTTTTCCTGTGGTTATATTTCAGTATTAAACCGCACACAATTTCATATTAAAATATTGAAGGAAATGTTACTTGCTATTATGGAAGATTAAGGTGGTAATAATATATTTGCTCCAAGGGGTGAAAAAAACCCCAAACAACCCCAAACCAGAAAGACCAGAAGAAGTGAATATGGAAACAAATTGAAAGTACTGCAAGTTTCAGTGTTACCCTGATTGAATCACATTTTTTAACTGTTGTTCCTGTAATTTCCAAATTAGAAAGAACCGAAATGCATTTGGGATTTCCAGTGGAGAACCATTTTTAGAAAGGTTTTTTTGGTTTCATCTTTCACAACATTGTTTCTGAAATAAAATAAAGGCCTTTTCTATTTTAACAGCAAAAAATTAAAAAGAAACATCAGGTGAAAGTAATTTTCAGATGGTAATTTTTCTTCGTATATCAAATAGTGCTTTTTAAGGCTGATGTTTAAAATGGAAAATTTTCAACTTTATCCAGNCTAGTTTTTTTTTTTTTAATTGAAATATCATAAAAATTGCTTTATTTGTTTAAAATGGTCAATTTAAAAGACAGTAATTTACAGTGGAAATAATTATTTACAAGGTTTTTTTAGTCAAGATGGGTTTTTATTAATGAACAAAAGAATAAGAAAGGGTATACAGTTAAACAAAATAAGAAATTCTGGAGAGAATGGAAATTAATCACTGTCGTTCATTTCATCCTTAATTCAAGAACAAGGAATTTTTCAATAGAAAACCAAGAAATTTTGATAAAATATGATTATTAGGCAGTACCTGCAAATAACTTGTGGATCTTCCTCATAGAACTACTTTGATTAGAAAAATAAAGAACAAATCAAGCTCTTACATGAATTACTTTCAAGTAAATTATTACAAGTTTGGAGGTAGATGAGATGTGCTTTCTGTCTTTATTTTCTCCTTTTTGTCTCAGAACCTGAGGAGATGGTTTATGAGGAGAAGTCTCTCATGGCAAGTTATTTTGTAGTTGTTCAGTTCCAGGATTTGTCCCTCTGTGATAAAATGGTTGATATTAGCAGTTATTTTTCATCTTGACTAACTGAAATATTCTATGATTACAAATTATATAGGGTTAAAAACATTTATGCAAGTGCTATTTTTCATGTGCTGGTTAATTTACATATATTTTACGTTTAATTAACATATATAATATTTTGTCTGTTGATGTAATAGAAATGGGGCTTTGATCCATCCGAGTCCTTCAGCAAATGCTTAACCTTAAGCACATAAATAATCCCATTGTTTTCAGTGTCTTTAATCTGTGCTTTTAAGTGCTTTGTTGGATTGTGGCCTAGTATAATTATATGTTTGCAATAACAGTTGCTTATTCAAAGCAGTTGTTAGATCTCAAAAATAATATAAAAGAAATAACATGAGAAAATATGTATCAAACAGTACTGAAAAAATACATAAAAATTGTTTCAGAATCCTTATTTGCTTGTCATTATCCATCACATTGCAGATTCTGCTTTTTGTGGCACTTTTTTTTAAGAGGGCAAGATCAAGGCATATTAAGGGAGATCCCACAGATATTTATGTAAAAATTCAGGAATTTTTAAAAAAGCTATATTTATTATTGACACTGAATTCTGTAACAAAGGTGAGATTTTACTGAATGGTTTCCTTCCATATAATTCTAAAGCTCTGAGCAGATCATTCATGGGCTATTAGTTCCCACAGGCCTTTGCTTTTTTCTCAGTAAGAGCAACTGAGTACAAGGAGTGTTGATATGATAGGAATTGGGGTCTCTCCCCAGCATTTCCTCTGTTTATGTATTCAGTGCTTTTCACTTTTCCTTGCTCTTTTTTCCCCTGGCTCTGTTCTGTAAAATTCCATTCTGTGTCAAACCCTCTCCATTTCCTTTAACCCAAAGCAAAGATTAAGGACCCAAGGGTTAAACACTGTATTTTACTCTGGTGATGGGACCTGAGTGATGGCATTCACCTGACTGCCAGTCCAGCTGCCTTTCACAGACACTTGCTATGAGAGTAAGTAGAGTTTCTAAATTATGAACCCTCTAAAATTTACTGTTGGTGTTAACAATTTCTATTGACAAGAAACCACTTGTGTGGGTAAAACGCTGGTCTCAGCACCAAGGGCTTGTGCCTGCAGATTTGTACTTGTATCTCCTCTCTCCATACATTCATTTACTGCTTTCCTGATCTACCTGGTCCTCTGAAGTACTTTTTCAGTTTATTTTTCCAAGGAAGCTCAAGAAAAAAGCACAATAATGGTAATTTAAAGGCAGTTTTCCTTGGTCTTTTGTGCCTCTGAGTCAGAGCTTACGTATATTTTACAGCAAATTGTCACTTCTATTCTTCCAGCGTAACCATCTTGCCCGGTCTGCCAGCCAAAATTTTTGAGTGCATTTACAACTCATGTGAGCACGAATAAATGACCAAAAGCATCCAGCAGCACTTAAAGGGTAAAAGAAATATGAAATGATCTGTAAATACCACTGTTACGTGTGATAAAAAAGAGGGCTTGGCTAGTCTAAATTAAGAATAACCAGCAGTACTGAGTGGATATAATACCAGAATGAATTTGGAGTAAATTTATTTCCTTATGTATGATTGAGGATCTCCTGTGAGCATGGTGGGGCATGTGGATACTCTGTGCTGTTCCTTTGCAGAGGTGTGTGTGTGATTTCGTGTACACGGTGTGGGGATGCGTCACACAGTGATCCTAAGTCCATGGCCTGGGTTGGAGATGCTCTGTATAGCCGTGTGAAATAGCACTGTTTGTAAAAGCTGAAAAAGCCAGCAGGAAAACCAGAATCCTTTTCTGGCTGAAGTGTCAGGGAAGTCTCCTCCCCCACCCACTCAGGAAGTAACGATTTCCCCCCAGAAATTAGTTCATTAGTGTGTATTGCTATTCATGCAGGAAGGTGTGTGATGTCCCGGGGCTGTCTGTATTTGAGTAGGAAATGTCACCTCGGATCAGATTTGCAATCCTCCCAGCCCGTGCTGGCCCAGGGCACGGAATCTCCCGAGATCTCCCGTAATGCACAGTGACTGCATCACTACAGCAGCATCAAAACTTCACTGTGTTCAAGGAGATGATAATGGTTGCCACCTTATGCAGCTCAGATAAATGACAAGTTTGGGGAAGGTCACAGCTCGGTGTGAAAAGTCTTCCACGTCTTGCAAGAAAAAGAAAAAAAAATCCCATATCCTGCGTAGTGCCTTTCCCGCTCCTCGTCTCTTTGCTTACACAGGTGGAAATGTTGAAATTAAGTAGCAGAGCAAGTGTGAGCGTGCCACTGTTGTATTTTGATGTGGTTCTCAAATTGCCCTTCATTGTCAGAAGCTGTTAGGCTGAGGAGTGAAATATAGGCCTTGAGTGGCAGTAGGAATTGGTAATTACCTTTAATTCTCCACAGGGGCAGGGAGAGGTGTGGAGTCTGCCCATGTGTCAGTCAGAGATGAGGCAGAGAGAACAGGGGTGAGGGCTGCCCGTGATGCTGGAGTGTGTAGGGGGTGAAATGGGTTCATGCCCCCTTTTCCAGCAGCCCTTGTTCCCAGAGAGTGCCGTGGGCAGGTCAGGGGCAGCTGATTGCCTTGGAGTTGGACAGAGAAAGGGCTGCAAGCAAAAAGGTGGGAGCATCCCTGATTTTTTTCCTAACAGCTGCTGATGTTTTCTGATGGGCCCTTCACCATCCCAAGCCCTCTGAGAAAGCAGCCTTCTGACATCAGGCAGGGGCAGAAGGGTGAGGGAGGTTCATGCTGAAGCTGGGTGGGACGGTGGAAGCCGTGGGCGCTCTGTGGCAGGAATTGCTCTCAGCCACGATGAAATGCGATGATACAAGGAAGTTTTCGCTGTCATCAGCTCTCCAGTTGAGGCAAGACTGAAAAATGTAACACACCATGCCCTAATCCACTTAATATGGTCTCTGTCCATAGCTCCCCACTTGCTGTCTTAGGGTAAAGCTGCTCAGTTTCTCCATGTCCAAGCATAAGAGGAAGATTAAGTGCACTGCTGCGCCCTGGACTTGCTGGCAGAACTTGTTTTCTGCTGCATGGGCTCTAAGATGTGCTTTGTTTTATTGTCGCCCTTTCTTTTGAAAGGTACAAAGTACAGTGACAGAAACTATCATATTCAATTGGACATGCTTTCTACAGATTTGTTAAGGATTTACTCTACACATTTGTAGCATTTAGTTGCCATGGCAATGACCTCGGTGCAAGAGGGAACAGCCTTTAGGTTGGACCTCAGATTTTCCTTTCATTTCCATTTAATTTGATTTGACTGTGAAATGTCACTTCCATTGCATTGATTAAGCTTCATTGCGGCCACCAGCTCTCTTAGAAAGGTTAAAGGGCAGGCCAGTGGCTGTCATTTTTCTCCCCCCACCCTTTTCTGATACCAGTATAGGTTTATTTTGGGTGGTTTTTTTTTTCCTAGAGGAAGAGTAAGGTTTTACCCCATGGTGTTCCACAGTAAAAGCAAAACTAATGCAGCAAGTTTGAAGTGGTGCTAACCTACAGCTTCCTCAGACAATTTTGCAGCACGTTAAAAAAATAGGAATTTGTTTCTCTTCTTCTTGCTGACATATGCTCACCCCCCAGATAAATAAATTGAATGTGCCCTCCAACACTAGCAATGATATTGGAAGGAGGACAGTCACCTATTTTTCCAAAATCTCTGTTGCTGCCAGGGTGTGTAAGTGCCTGCAGCTTCCATGAGGCAGGGAATCACTGGGAAGTGTGTGTAGAGTACCCTTTTGCCCAGGCTCTTTCTAGTTAGTTTGGTATTTGCAGATTATGCAACAGGTGGAAAATAGAGAATGGCAGTGTGTTGGGATGGGAGGCTCCAAAGGAGAACCAGGCAAAAGCCAGGATTGCTTTGGGCAATTTTATTAATGGCAAACAAATCGAAATCACTACTGTGGCATTCTTCATTCCTAGTCAAAGGCATTCGACCTTTGTAAGCAATAGGGCCCATCTGCAGAATACAAAGGTGCAAAAAATTGCTCTGTATTTGTAAAGACTTCCCCCTCTTGCTGCCCTAAGACCTCTGCTTTGTACTGTGTGGGCTGTCAAGGACTTAGATAAATTAGGTCTGTTCATTTAGGTTTTGCAGGACCTCTTTTGTCTGCATCTCTGCATTAGCAGGCACAGAAGCCTTCCTGGCAAGATGGCTTTTTGCTGTGAGCCAGGTTTTCTGCCACATGCTTCAGCTAAACATCAGCTAAAATATCATCTTGAAATTTGCATATTGCATGATAACTGAAGTTCAGATTTCTCCTGCATAGCTTGGTCAAAACTTAAGGTAAGTCTTATAGTTATGTGGTGTTTTCTGTTAAATAGATCAGACACTTACTTTGAAAACATTGAGAAACTTGGTTTTTACTTACCAGTCCTGCAAATAATTGCTTTTAAAGTTTGTTTAGTTGCTTAGAATTTAAAAAGAAATGAATAAACCAGAAATATTAAAACAGCTTGGTCTGAAGGGAGGGACGTAAGGAAGGCTCATTAAAACAGGCATGTGAGTACAAACTGGTGGGCTGGTGAGGAAGAGGCCTGGAAAAGTCAAGGGAGAAAAAATGTTTGACCAGGCACAGGGTAAATGATGCAAGGAAAAACTCAAACCCCAGAGTGTTACATATGGCTTGAAAATCTTTGCAGCTGAAGGGCTGAACTGAGCTTCAAATTAAGCCTCTTTCTTTTTGGAAAGGAGAGCTGAACGAGTGTGAAGAAAGCTGCAGTTCTGGAGCCTGTGCATTGGCTGCAGGATGGAGAAATAACTTGCACATGTATGAGAAAGAGGGAGTCTATTTAACTTTTTTTTTTCTGGTTTCTGCTCCCATCTCTGTGACATGTAGCATCTGGTATCAGAGCCATCCTCTCACAGTTTTCATCCCGTAGTGGACAGTCAAGGCCAGGTGTGGCAGGGTGCAAATCCCCAGGGATGGACACCTTTGCTCCCACTGCGTGGCTCACCGCAGAGAGGGCTTGGATTGGGGACAGGTCTTCAGAGGGAAAATCCTTTCTCCCTTGTGTCACACAGGAGGGGTGTGACTTCAGCTGCCAGCCGTGAAGCTCAGAGCTCACTGGCAGGTGAAAGAGCCTGGCTGTGAGCTGTGCCTCCGTTATCTGAGCTTTATGCTGCTGCTGGGATGACTGTCAGAGAGAGGACAAAATCTCCATGGTAGGTGTCCTTCCTGCAAGTACTGGCTCCCTTTTCTGTTTGCTTCCAAAAAGTTAAAGGAATAACTGCCGGGAGAAAGAAGGAAAGGAGAGAGAGAGAGAGAAGGGTGTAACTTCCTCCATAAACAGTAAGATGAAAAGCTCCTCTTAAAGCTGGAATAACTCTGAGCAGTCCAGCTGGTGGCCTGTGGGATGCTGCTGTCTGACTTGCTGGCTTTTCTGCTGTGGCCTTGCCTTGGCACTGGCGGGGGGAAGTGGAAAAGTTGGATGTGAAATCCAGCAGCTGCTGAATACTTTTGCTTATCCGTGCAAATTGTCACCATGCCTGTGGGGGGGAAAGGAGGAGTTTGGCATTACTGGAGCCTGAGCACTGGCCCATGGAGGTGCTCCAAAAATTAGGATGCTGCTCATGGCTTTGGATGTACTCTATTGTCTTAGCCTGGATTTGTAAAAGAAAATGTTAGTTCTGAGCTCCGTGTGCGTGTGTGCGTGTGTCTGTTTCTGACTGGGCATCACAATCACTTTTTCTGCTTTTCACTGCTTGGAAAGGACCCAGTTTTAGGGCAAGGTGATCAGTTCTCCTTTGGAGCAGAATAATGGTAATATTCTCAGAATGTAAATGCAGATGCTGTGGACTTCTACAGAAGATGAGTTCTTCTGCAGTAATGTTTCAAAACTTCCCAAATTTATAATTACTTACACTCTGAATCGGTGTTTGGAGATGAAGAAACTGTGGGATCATGGAAAAGACATCAGATTAGGAGAAAATACTTGACTTCTCTGTACACTGTAGGCTTTTTTTATATGGATTATGGTGTTTGGTTTCCTATGTAAAAGAAATTTGAGGCTTTCAGAGTACATGATTGATGCCAGTATTGCTAATTTTTGTTGTAATTTATGAAGAGGTTCTTTTTAGAAAAATTGTGTTTAAGACTAAATACTGAATTTGGTGCTTCTTCTTCGTGGCAGTTGTGCCATGTGGTAGAAATTCCCGTTTTCCAAACTCCCAGCCACACCCTTTGATGGAGATAGAAAAACAGCAAATAGCTTTGTCAGACGTGTCCTGTGTCACCCTCTCAGTTAAAAATGCTCTATTAAAAACTAAAGCAGGTGGAGAAAGCTGAATCCTGAAAATTCGATTTTCTACAGTTTCACAAATCTTTGCTCAAAAAATGAGACAAAATGGATTTTTGGTTTGGTTTGTTTTTTGTCCATAACCAGTTGCCCCTTCTGTCATCAGAAGTATGTCTGTGGCTCGTGGTTTGAGCACTCGAGATGTTCCACCACGGAGGAGCTGCTGCAGGTGTGGAGGGACACACCACCCAGAGCAGAGCAATTCCCACCTCCCTTGGATGCTGCTTGAGGCAGCAACAGAATTAAACTGACACATCCCTTCTCTACCTCAAACACACATCGTTTTGCTTCACACCCTCAGTGAAAGACATTCTCTTAGCCAGGTAAACCAAATTTGCCCTATTTAGGCAGTGAAGGGAGACGCTGTTTAATTCCTCTGCACAAAGTGAGCAGGATTCAGCAGCTCCAGCTCAGACACATCTTATGTTTTTTCTTCTCCACTTCTCAGCAGGAGCTGAGTATTGGCATCTCTCCCACAGCATCATGCCTTGTTGTTTTCTCTCAAGCAAAAACAACAGAAAAGGAAGATTAAAAGGAAGGAGCAGACAGATTTGAAAGAGGATCGTTAGCTCCAAGGTCTGATGGGACCTCCTTGAAAACATTTGCAACTCTGTGTCGCCCATGCCAAAGTCACACTGCAGCTTTCAGAACCTTTTATAATCTCCAACATACAGACACTATCTTTTCCTTCTTCGTCTGTTTTCTGCTTAAGAGGGGCAGTTTGTAGTAGATTTTTGTCTATTTACCTCTGGTTTTTAGAAAGTGATAATCACGTTGGGACATTCATAGGTCATGTCATGGTATGCTATTAATATCTTTGTTGTTTGTTAACCTTCTCAAGGCAATTGTATGGAAGCATAAAAGGAGAGGAACCTTCCCTAGTTTTAAGCTGAATTACCAATTTGAATGTCAGGCCAGGTTCACAAAAATTTCCAAAATAGGTGAGAGTTATAAATAAAACTCAATGTGTTACTGTTTGGGGGGGAAAGCTGTGGAACTCAGTTTTTTCTTCTAGCTCAGCCCCAGAATAGACACAGGCTGTTTTTCACTTTGAGCTTTTAGATTCCAGCAGACCTCAAACTTAACAAAAAGATAAGAAGAATTTTATGAACCGAAGAGTGAGTTTCATGCAGATATGAATCAGCACTGATATCTTGGCTGCTGTCATCATGTGAGTATGCTGTCATTGCAGCAGATATGATAAATTTGGGAATCTTAAACTGAACACACTTGTCCACCGTGCCTGTGAGGCAAAGCAGGGAAAAGAGAGTTTTTCAAATGCCAGCAATAGTATTCTTAGAGAAAAAATATTTTACCTGTAGTCTATAAATTTTGTCTATAAACTCCATTCAGATTGAGATGCGGGAGGACTTTAATGGGTTTTTTGGGGCACCAAGCCAATATAAATATTAGAAATAAGAGGAAATCATAGAGCTGTTTTCTTATTGTTAATAGCATAATGCATCTTTTGTTGGATTTCCTCTCTGCAGGTTTCTTCACTACTGCAGTAGTGCCATTTACCCCTGTCTTCTTTTATAGTTTCAAAGGGCCTGTTCTGCAGAGCTGCTTACAAACTGTACTGAGGGCTGAAAATTCTTGCAGAGAATCAGACAGTTTTGATTGACCAAGTTAACTTAATTCCCAGTGACAAGAGGAAAAATTAACTCAAGCATTTAGAGAGAGATGAGGTTTGGGGGAGTTTATAGCGTTGGTCTATAATGTGAGTCTTTAATGTCTGAAGGCTTCGAGCCAGTGTTTATAAAGAACCCTCTTCACTTTGCCCCCATTTTGAAGCACTTATTTTCCTCTCTGCTTGCAAAGATCTTAAAAAGATCTCAAGTCTTTGTACTTGAGATTGCTTTTGTTCAGAGTTGTCCAGCGTTTTCTCCCCTTTCATGTTTTTTTCACTGTTTGCTTTGCTGTGTGCACATTGTGGGGTTTAATGTGAAATTCTGGTGGGTGAAATTGTGCATATCTCCTCCTGTTTTGCCCTTTCTTCTTAGTACGTGAAGGAACCAGCAAAAAGGAAAATGCTGTTACTAACCGTATAAATAAATAATAGATTTGTAGTTTCATAATCAGTTTAGCAGATTTTATTCTAGTTGATATATAATATTGCATGTTTGTATGTAAAAATGAAGAGAAAGTAAAAATGGAATTATATTTATCATCAATTTTGTTAATTACGAGAAACTAGTTCACAAATACACAGGAGTACTATCTTCAGCTAATCCTTTGTCTTCTTGTTTGTTTAATAGATGAGATGGATGTACCAAATAGTATGCTGCTGGGGCAACATTAATTTTATTATAGAATAAAAAGAAGACCTATTAGTCTCTGTTTCTGGCATGTTTTTAAGCTATCTGACCTATTTTCTCCTCCTGCCCTCTTCTCAGTGCTTACCAAATTCCCCCTCTCCCTGTGCCTAATGTAGTAAAACTGTCTTACAATTAAACCAGCTGATAGCCAGCCCTGGAGATATCAGCCAGTATCCTGGCAAATAGAGAAGATATATTGTTTTATATATTTGAGCAAAAGGGAGAGACAACTTCATCGCTTTAAACAAGGGTATAATCTGTTTATACTGGAGGAATAGGCTCACTTGGTTTTTTCCCTTCAGTTGTGAAGATAATTTCAGGGGGCAATATTTGCCTCATGTTTACAAACAAAATACCTGGATGGTTTGTCTTAATTTTATTACATTTTACGAGAAAACTAAGCTAGGAGACTACGCTTCCCAGAATCCTCAGGAAGTCTGAGATGGACTTCTAAAATTAAAGCATTGTGTTTTTGCAGCTGCTTATCTTGAGGAGTTGGAAGTATCTGTTTCTAAACGATGTTCCTTGCAAAAAATCCCAAACCAACCTCTTAGTATTGTGGTTGTCACTGAAGATGAAAACCAGGCCTTTAGGTTCAAAAATTTATCATTAACAGTATAGTCATTCCACATCTCCAAAAGTCACGACTGATGTAAAAAAAATCTATTTTGAGTCAAAATTTTAGACATGTCAAACGTAGAGAGTCTTCTTTCCCCTGAACAACTCTTTGTCCTGCCTTTTGTTCTGGGCAGTTGGTGATGACTTTTAGGTTTTGGTATGCTGAAAGATAATACATTATTTAGGATTTTATGTGTGAAAACTAAAACCAGCCAATCAATATAGCACTCAATATAACACTACTTGGAATTTCTCTTTTGACCTTGACCGGTTATTTTTCAGTAAGGGGCATATCTGCAAGGAAGGGCATACTCAGACTAGTCTGGAAGTAAAAAACTAAATTACTGTGTCCCAGTGCTGCAGGTGTCCCCATCCTGCTCATGTGGCTGTACAGACCAGGATGGATTCCAGCCAGACAGGTCAGAGGGCAAATGAATGTCTGTGTCCACACCTGCACAGGCATTTTGGATAGTTGAGTTTGGCACTTGGTCAGAGAGAAGGAAGTGTCTCAGTAAGCCCAGTTAAAAATGCAGCCCCAGCTGGGATGACACCCAGTTCTGTGCCTGTGCTGTTTCCTTATTTCAGCCACCATCAACCCCTGTTTCTCTATTTTGTCCAGAGCTCTGAGGTTTTTGTCACATATTAGCAACAACAGTGTGAAATACTTGGATATTGAGGAATGCAAGCTCTCAAGGATGATTATGCTTCGTTATTGGACACAAATTCTAACAATGTTTTCCCATGTCTCTGTGATTTTTTTCCCCATTGAAAGTACATTGTAAACTTCATCTTATTAATAGTCAAATATGCATACATAGTGGATTTTTAATGGTAATGGAGGAGCTGCCATTTGAGAAACCTCACAGTGTGTTGAAATCTAAAAATACAACATTGTCTTCTTCTCCACCATCCCTCTGGTTCATACGTTCTTTCAAGATGTGCCAAAACAAGTCTTAATCTCTGTCTTCAAGATACTGTATTGTAGTGTGTGTTTCAGCCCAGATAAGCTATCTGGGATGCATTTTTATTACACTGCAAGGTACTATTATTGTTCATGTACAATAATAGTGAAAATAGTGATTTTTCCTTTGTATTTTTTGAGCTTTGTATATACCCCAGAGATAGATAAAGAGTTTATGAAGAAAGGTTATATTTAAGAGAAATGGGTATCAGTGCTATGAGATTATACCCATGACAGATGGTTGTAACTAAAGCTTCATCTTGGTGCTGAAAAGCTGAATGAAACAGTATTCAGATTTTGAAGTAATATTGGCTTCATTTCAATGGGACTTTTGCCTGAGTAAAAACAGACTAAAAAACTCACTAATGATTCTGATTTTTTGTGTCAGCTTTGAGTAGATTTTCGAAAATTGAATTTTATTTTTGCCTATTTTGGATTGATAAAATTCCAACAAAAACATGGGGGGTTGTTTGTTTGTTTACAGAAATGTGTGCAGCATTATGCCTTTGTTCACTGGGATGACAAGATATAAAACAACATTGTTTTATTCACACTGTAAAGCAAAACATCATACTGGGAATCATGAAAGAGTTGTAAAAGTATTTTTTTTTTCTCTTTGTTCCAGAGTGGGTTGTGAACCTCAAAATTTTGTGAGGTTCAGTCAGAATAGTTATGTAAAAGTTCAGATGCTAACCTTAAGCAAATCCAAATATCTTGAGGCTGGAAATCTCTACAAGAACATATTTCCCCTTGACTTGTCTAATACAATGAGTTCAGTGAGGCTACACCCCTGGGGAGTTTTGGCCCACCATGTAGTGTGTGTGCTTTAAGTGCTTACACTCAGCCATGAGGGTATTTTTAATTTCATCTTGAGAAACTAAACTGAGGGACTTCACAAATGAATCCATCAGGAAGACAAGGTTAATTCTGGCCGCTGTTTGTGGGAGTATGGTGCCTTCAAATACCAACACTTTTTTTTTTTCAGTGGTGGCATTTGGAAGAATAAATGAAGTGTGACTCCCGGCATCTCTTTAGTTGCCCTGAAAATGGAATGTCAAACAGCATATAATCATCTTCCTTGTTTAAAGAAAGAGGAGCAAGTGAGAGACCTAGTTTTCTATTTGTGTCAGTTTTTGGATGTCTTAATATTCTATCTTGTCTAATTTTCCGGAGAGTGATAATAGAGTTCCTGTCAAATTAGAGGTTACAGACTCTTTAACCTATGTCACAAAAAACCCCCTACATTCCTTATTATTACCATGAATATAATCCAAATAAAAATTTAGCTTTTAATGCTGTTATGCTGAATGCTGCATTCCAAGCATATAATTTTATTCATTATAAATATTAAAAATATTCAGCCTGACATTAGCCTGCTTGCTCCCCGATCTCTTCAAAAAAAAAGGCTGAATTGGATGTGTCACCACTTGGTCCGGGGAGCAGCAGCTGGGGCTCAGCCCCTGCTCTGTCAGGACTGAGCAAGCATTGCTGCTGCCCTGCCAAGTGCAGTTCTCAGGTTTAATTGATGTGGCACAGAGGATATTTTTCAGATGGACCAGCCTGATGTCGCCATCTTCTAGGAGTGGGAATGAGGCAGGAGGATAAATTAAATGAATTGTGTTTGCCCAGCTCTGGGGATTCGCTGTCGGAAGAGCCTGATGTGGCAACACTGGAATTTCGGCTCACACCCTGCTAAGGGGGCTCTTTCCTTTTCCTCTTTCCTTTTCCTGGTGCAAAGGCCTAAGTTCCTCCAAAATTAAAAAGCTGCAGCCCTCTTCAGTGTAAGTAAAGCTGTGGCAAGTATGACCTACTGTTTGGTCAAGTTTTGTTCTCTTTTACATGAATCACAACAAATTTAGACCTGCTATAATAGGGCCTTACTTTCAAGCTTATAACAAATGAGTAATGAATAAACTCTCTCATTCCTACATTGTTTTAGTTCAAAATCCAAAATGCCTGGGCCTTCTGTACCCAAGTCTCAGTGCTCATCTCCATTCTCAGAGATGCAAGTCCAAGGCTGGGTTTTTTTGTTTTCTTTTAAATCAGGTGAGCGTCACACGCTTCGGTTTTGTAATGAGAGTTTCTGCACTGTCCTAATTAATACAGTGTGCCTGTCCTGGACCTTTGAAGTAAGTGGGAGTTCTGCCACCAATTTAAATAGGAGGAGGATTTGAGCCAATTTGAACAGAAGTTTTCACTTATCTTAGTGCCTAATCTTCTTTTTAAAGGGATGTGGGAGTATCGGCACCTCCTACGTAACGCTCATCAGTGTGCAGAAGTAAACTAGTCTGGTCACTTATGGAGGCCCGTTTAAAACCAGGAGGATTACTCAGGTGAGTGACAAGGCTTTGGAGAACAGATTTTAGGGAAGTTAATTCAGAGTGCAAAATGACATTTAACCCATCTGTGTGAATATTACCAGTTGAAGCAGGCCACAAAATCATTTAGAAATCGTAAGATAAAAAAAAAAAACCACAACCAATCCCCTTCTATATTTTTCTTGCATTGGAGTTGTCAGGGTTCACACTTTCAAGGGTGGGTTTTTTTAAGCATCACAGCTTGTAGCTCCATTTCTTTGTTAAATTGGAGCTGATATTCTCCAATAAGCAGAGCAGAACTGTAAGAGAAATGCCTGCTATGAATCTCACGGCAAAATCACAATATTTGACAACACTAGGTCTGTGTAAATATGTATGTTCTTTGCAGTGCTTTGTCCCTGGAGGAGCAGGGTTGTCTAGACCTCCTCTACTGTCTCCCTGAATGGCAATGTATAGCTCCAGAGTGGCTGACCACGTATGGCTGATTTATCAGGAAACTGGCAGACTCTGACTGTTGTCTTAGGAGGGTGTTGCAAAAAGGCAAATTTACTGTAAGGTTTCTGCACTTCACTGGAATACTTCAAGCAAATCTGTAAATTGAAGAAGGTAGAAAACTGTTGTCGTCTTCATACTATGTCTCTTTTTCTTGACTGAGTGCAGAGGAGCCCATAAATACTTCCTCCAGTCTGCCCTGTGGTCTTTATAGATTAACCCTGATTTTTCACAAACTGCCAGTGAAATGACATATTGGAGCTGGTGGCATCGATGTCTCTTCAGTGTCCACACAATATTCACCTGACTCAAGCCTTGCAGACGGCAGCATGAACAACTCGGTGCATTGTATTGGAAAGGCTTTTTGTCCTTCATTCCAGATGATGTTATATCACAGGACTGACAAAGTTTTATTCATTTTAGTTTAAAGGGAGTCTCTTTCCTTAGATACTTGTTTTCAGAGGTAATAAAGTAGCCGTGAATGTGGATACTGCTGTGTAAGGACTAAACAGGGAAAAATCTCATTTTCTCTGGTGCATCTGTGGCTACCATTTAAAATAGGTCTGCATTTTCAAGCATGACAATATAATTTTATTTATGTGGTTTAAAGTAAAATTTAAAAGATTTATTTTGCACATTGTTTGAAGTAAGTCCAGGGGGACTTTTTTTCCCCTAAAGTTTTTCTTGTACTCCTTTGCATGGAGGCCAGCTGGTTTGCTAGCTTGAGTGACCTCACACTCCTTAAACATGCTCATAAATCAAGCTAAGGCCATGCATTAAAAGCTCAGCTCTGACATTCACTCAAAGGAGGGAAAGTTTGATACCCTGTGGGAGAAGTACAGAGATGGACACTTAGGGCCAGATTTTTCAATCCTCACATTTAGCAAACCAGTCTTGTACTGAGTCTCTCAGAAGACTTGGAAGTCAACTGGACCCTGTATTATCTATGGAAAATATAAAGTAATAATAATAATAATAAAATAAAATAAATAGGAAAAAATGCCTTGCAGATCCAATAACTGTTTTAAGTGGTGCAAACAGTCTGATCAGACCATGAGATGATTAGTTTATAATTATTTGAATGTTTTGTTCTTTTGAATGTCTCTAATAAAGGAAATTTGACACGTTCAATGAGATTGCCGGAATGGACCATTTTGGTGTGATTTAGTAAAAAGTAGGTGAAGCATCAGGTTTGCCTTAAAAGGTTAGCATCTCATTATGTTTTAGGAAAGTACTGATGTTTCTGGGTCACACAAGCATTTTGGTCTGCAAATATTTTGTTCTGAGTTCTCAAGAAACAATGAGAAAAACTGGTTTGATTTTAGAAGCAAGAGAGACAAAAATGATTAGAAACATGAAAGTAAATTACTTTTTACAATTCCTTTGCTTTTTAAGGCTTCTTAGTTCCCTAGGAGGTTAAAAGCGGTTAATTTAATATCTAGTTTAAATACGATAACTTATTCATAATTACAAAAATAATGTGTTCCAAAAATCAAAACAAACTAAAAAATAGTATTTCCAAGACTTTAAGGTGCAGTATTGCTGACTGCTCACCACTGAGTTTGCGGGGTGCTCCCTGTTAACACAGAGCCACTCATCTTTTGCACAGTGCTCCCATCAGAAGCATCTCCAAGGTTTTGATGTTCCTTGTATCAACCTTTAAGGTGCAACATATTAGAACAATATTTGTCTAGGGTGTTAGAATATTTTTAAGGTATTAAGGTACTATTTAACCATAAACTTGTTATATGAATGCAATCCACAGGGACTGACTGCAAGGTAATATCAGCAAAATATCTTTGAAATCTGGTTGTAATCAGTTCAATTCTGATTTACCTTAAGCTGAAGCAGTATATATGAGGATCTTAGCTGAATATCAGTAGCAGGAGACCACAAGAATATAGGTAAAATAAATCATATTATTCTGCAAATTGATACAAATTAATGCCTCTCAAAGCCAAAATACTTCTACTTTAGAGAGTTGTTGAAGCATTTTTAATAGCAAGGCCAAATGAAGTGTTAAAATTTGAGAATATTTCAGTGGGATTTGACTGACAAAATTGAAGCACTTGCAGTTCAAAATAAAACAATGTGTTTTAAACCCTCTGATTAAAGAGATGAAGAATATGGAAATGCTGTTCACAAACAGGGGTTATTCCAAAGGACTAACTTAAGGCTGGCTTTCATCTGTTCCTCTCTCAGTGGGGAAGGATGTGGGTGGAAGGTGGTTCAGAGACAGTGTTTAGCTTAGGTGCTCTGAATTATTCTGTGAATAAGCTTTTATCTCTTTAGTAGTTATGAATAACCAAAGAAGATTAGCTTCCTGGTGCTTGAAGTAACCTTTTTGAATATACTCCTCATTATTGTCGATTCCTGACTGATTTCTCCACAAGAATAGAAGTCGACACCTCCTGCAATTAAAAGCACAGTAACAAAAAAAATTGAAGTCTTGCTACTTAAAATGTTGGTTGGCTTGTATCAGGGAGCTGTCCTTTTCTGTATTTGCTAAATACTCTCTAGTCTTTCATTATCAAATGTGTTTTATACAGTCACTCTCCAAGTAATTGTTTCATATAAACAAAATAGGACATAGCTAACAATACTCTTAATAGTTATATTTGTTATCTGTTCCTTCAACACATGGGAAAAACCCTGCAACAAGGTTTGTGTATCCATAGGTAAAATGTCCTTTCAGAAAGAAAATAAGAAGATAAAACATACTAGCAAAAGAAGACAAATTATTAACAGTAATATTTAAATGCATTATTGGAAAAAAATTAACTTTGGAAAGTTAATTTTATAGTACAGAAAATAAGCCAAATAATTCTTCAGCACAGTACCTGACTGCATCCCAAAAGTTTACTGTCTTAAACCCCTTCACAGTGCAGTGGGGAAACTAGTTTATAAACACAGGTTTCTTTCTGCCTTTGCACATCAGTTATTTGCACTTCACCTTGTGCCATTGCAGCTGCTTGTGAGTCCTTGTAAACTGCAGCCAGGAGCAATTTTCGTAGAGTGGCTTCACCACCTAAACCCTACATGGTGTAAAACCTTAATGTATCTTGAAGACTAAGAAGAAGAAGAAAACAACCAGGATATGGATAAGGAGATAGAAGGAATGCATAAAGAAAAACTGTAGTACTAGCTATGGTTACTAGCATTTTTGTTTTAGCATTTTGGTTGGGACCACTCCTGTGGTTTTGAAGAAAATCTCCCTGGCCTTTTTTACTTAGCATATGTCAGCTTGGTTTGAAGAATGGTTTTGGTTTGTGTTGTACTAGATTCCTCTGGAGGGAAACAAAGGAGAACTTACTGTGCTGAAACACACCACAGATACTCTGAGCACTGAGAGAAATATGAGGATCTAAACCAGTGGCTGGTCCCTTGAAACAAAAAATGAGCTACACACAAGATTCAGGACAGCACACAAGGCTGAATCTAGTCAGTAGTCCAGATATAATATGAATGGAAGTAGCCTGGTAGCAGCTGCAATGGTCTTGTCCTCTGTTGCCCCAAATTGTTCTGTAATGTAGATACACATATAATAGCCTGGTCTCTTAATACACCAGCTGCCCAGGAGTCAAGATAGCCTTTGCAGACATCAAGGCAAGTAAGGAGCCTTGACAGAAGATTTGCAGGAGGCCAGTGAGGGAGCCTTAGTTAATATAATTTAGTTAATTCATTTTGATAGTGTGCTCGAGAGGAAAATGCTCTCACCCCTTTATTCAGGGAAGGAACTGGTCTAAGAGGTGGTGGAGCTCAGGCAATTCCATACAGGGAGCCAAGAATTAGAGCTGAAGTTCTCAGTGCCTGTCTCTCCACTTATTCTTCTGTTTGTAGCTACTTTCCCTAAATGTAGGGCGTAGACATTCTCTGTTTATTTGCAACTGAGTTCTTAAATGGAACTCAAAGTAACTGTAAATAGATTAGCCATGACCATGTAAGACATCACTTCTCTTACTTCTTTTAACTGCTTACTTCAGGTTTTGTTTCTGCCTCTGCCCCAATTTTTCACACCTTGTTTAGACTTGTGTTTACTGTAACTGTTTCAAGTTTCCTACCTCCTTAAGACCACAAAGCACTTCAAGAAAGGATTTCCATGTATTATATTTTGTTCTGAAAGCCTTATCTCATACAGACATATTTGTCATTTTCTCTTTTTTTCCCATATATATAAAAAATATGTTTCAAACCCATTATATATGCAGCATTCTGCTTCCATAGCCTGGGTTAAGATCTCTTTCAGAAATGCAGACAATAAAGCATTTTCCATAAGAAAAGTTAATGTGATAAATACTGGTGCAATGTTTCCCCACACTTAATTGTTTTTTCATTGTTTATCATAATTTTGTCAACTTTCCATATCATTCCCCACAATGCTTTGTGCTAGATTTTCTTTGAAAATTCCTTTCCTCTGAACTTACTGTGAACTTGTTTCTAAAACATGGCCATAAAATGCCACCAACAAAACAAAATCTGCTATTCACTAATAAAAAACGCTGTCTCCCTCTCATCCCTCACAAAAGAAACTACAGGGAAAAAGTAAAAGACAGGACTGAATTTATATAGAAAAATAATTTTAAATTGCAAGGATGAAGCAGAACATGAAGGCTGAGTAGAAAACGGAGAGAACCAGTTGTGAGGCTATGGTTTAAACCATGTGCAGAGTTTGTGCTTCATCCCATTTACTCTCCCTGTACTGATGGCTATTTAGCTGGGAATGTCAGAAGTGTTGGGATTAGACTTGGTGTGATTGAGGGGGAGGCGGAGGATTGTGTTTCTTGAGATGCTCTGTGGGAGGGGAAGGATTATGCATGTGCCTTATGTAATGAGGAAGAGTCTGGAGAACTTGCCTGTCTATGAGGAGGAGGTGGGAGGATTAGCTTTTGATGTAAAGTCAAGGGAACAGCCCTGGTCCTGATCCCCTGAGAAGGAAATCAGAAACGCTTTATTTTCCTGTACATCCTGTTTTGTGCATGAGAGGTGGGAGTTCTTGTTTGGATCTGTTTTTCAAGGTGGAAAACAGCTGGATTAGGGGGAGGCAGAAGATGGAGAAGGGCACTGAAGGAATGAGCAGAGGGGATTCAGGAAGGATAGGTCATAGGGGTGACCCCCTTTCTGTGATCCCAGGCTGCTGTCTGTGCCTTCACCTTGTTGGAACAAGGCAGGGTGACGCAGTTTGGGCCCAGAGGCAGTTCAGGTGTCCTCCCTGCATACTGAAAATGCCTCTTTCAGGAAGTCTGTTCCTGTGGAGTTTTGTCCATCCCCCTTAGGGCTCCTGCTGTTTGGGGAGTTCCTTGAGCAAGCCTCAAATTCCCTGCGTGGTGGCAGTGAATGTCCTTCCCTCTGTTGATGGTCCCTTACTTTTCTTGTCCTGGGAAATCTGATCTCAAAGAGTAATGGGAATCATCTTGGGGAAATTGGATAGGTTTATTTTGTTTCTAACTCTGCCCCTGCTTCACCAACCAACACTAAGTCTGTTTGGCATTCCAAGTAAGGGCTGGAGCACATCCATCCCAGCAGATGAGTTTTGAATTAAGACTTCACCACCAGTGAGGATTCTGGCTTTGAAAACTTCATGCAGGAGCTACTTTCTCAGCGATTGAATGATCACAGTTTAAAAGATTTTTCAGTAGGCTGAGAACATCCAGACAGGATCATCCAGGCAGCTCAGCTGACACGTGGTAACCCATTCCTCCGTGGTGTGTGCCACCATCACATCTGCAAATGTTTCACAGTTGCATTATCTGAACGTATTAACGTTCATTTTCTGTAATGTTGTGTTTGTGCTTTGTGCTGCTGGGTGAAGAAGGCAAAGGCAGTCCAAAGGAATACCCACAGGAGCTAAGGTACAATAAATCAGAGCATGGATGCTTTTATATTCTCTTTATTTTTGCCAAATGCCACTTCAACTATAATAGCACTTAGTAATGGAATTGAGCACCTTCATGGTGCTTTTTACTCACCAAAAATACTTTATCAAAGAGGAAAGTTACTACTATTCCTGTTTAGTGGTTGGAGGAATTACAACAGAAGTGGTTAAGATGACCCACCCAAACGAGGATCAGGTTGGAATAATACATGTCTCTGTTTTTCCTCTGGGTCCATGACACTATCCATTGAATCCTGACAGTGTTTTCATAAGCATGACATTTTGAAGAGTTCTGAGGAAAGGACTAAGTCCAGCATTTACTGGCTGTTTGGGGCATCAGAGCTGAGGGTAAAGATCCCCTTAAGTCAAGACAAACTTGCAGATTCATGGGACATATGCAATGTGTGATTGAACACTTTCTCGCTTTCTCATGCCTTTGGCATGAATAGGAGAGAAGGGAGTTCAGGTTTGGCTTAGGTTAGGCTGACTCCCACTGCATCACTTTGTCTAGATTATTTAGAAAATCTCTTAATAATATAGAGATTCTGTATTGGTGTTAGTGGGAGTCAAACAAAGGCCTTAGAGACAGGTTCCTTATAAAAGAAAGTGTTTTCAGTGCTTTCAAGTCCCTGGGTTTTGTGTTTGGACAGAGGTTTGGGATAATTTTTTATTATCTGTATAAACCCAGCAATACTTAGGAGTTAGGTTGAAAAGTTGTGGAATATGCCTCTTTAGAGTCTGGGAGAATTTACCCCATCAATTTTGGGAAGCAGGAATATTTCCTTCAAATAAGTGAAATTACTTATGGAGAACTATCAAAAATAAATTAGACTTTATTGCATCATTTTAGTTGGTGTCATAAGTAGTTGGGTGCAGGGTGAGGTCAGTGCTGGAACAAAGAGATGACAAAGCCCACCATACACCTTTTAATGCCTGTGGATTTACAGTAGCTTGTTTTCCTGTGCTGTTGGTTTGTTTTTTTCATCAAGACGATTCCTCTTCCTTCACCCACTATTGAAAAAAAAAAAATTAAAAAATTACAAAAGGTTTCAATATACAATAGTTAATTACTATATTACAGCTCTAATTAAATTCTTGGAGACTCTGCACAGTATGATGTCCATGCCAAGAGGGACGTAGCCCATTCTTAAGTGAATACATGTTCTTGTCAAGTTAACTTATCTGCATTTTACTCATGTGAAATATTCCTCACCCCTCGCTTCTTGACCCACGTGACTGATAAATGTTTTAAAGGCACATTTAACATTGATAGTTTTGTCATATGAAACGACAATGGATTCATAATAATTCCCAGATTTTATTTCATAGGAAGTGACACGTTGTGTGATACCAAACTCCCCAGATCATAATGTCAGCCAGGTATGAGTAAGAATATATATAGTATAAAAACTTGTTCTTTGTATGATTCAAACCTAAATGTTTCAGCCACATGTGGGTAGTTAAAGAGTGTTAATATCACAACAGGTTGTACAAATACCATGGATATTCAGAACAGTCAGAGCTCAACTTTCTCTATCAGCTCTTCAGTTTGCTTTGAGAGATTCAATGATGAGGGATTTTGTCCTGCTTTTCGTAATCAAATCGTCTAAGAAGGGAGATACAGAAAGATAGATTTTTATCAAGTCATTTGCAGATGTAAATGAAATGTCATGTATGATTTTATTAATTCTTCTACGTTTTTTTATCACTTATCTGTCAGGGTCATAGGTAATTTTTTTTGTTCAGATTTTTAGATAAACATTTAAGTCCTACATGTGGACAAGTCTGTCTCAAACAGTTTTACTCTTGAGAGAACTTCAGTAGTCACAAAGCAGTAATGTTGTTTGCACATGGAAATAGATGGGAGCAGTCTGCTTGACCTTAGGGGTCCATTAGATCAGATGTCTCCAGAAATTATATGTATGTGTGTAGCTTAATGACAGGGAAATTCAGTGAATGAATGTGCTTTGTGCTGGTATCGTTATCCCTTTGATATTAAGCTTTTACATCATACCATGTCAACACTTTGACTTTGGCCCTGGTTCAGCAGAGTATTTAAACACCTGGCTAACTTTAAGGACCTCAATAAGCATTCACTGAAATGTTTAAAACCTGAAACTTGTTGAATAGGGGCCTGTTTATGTCACAGCTAAACACTAAAGCAATATTTAACAAGTGTGTTATGTTGGCAGCGAGCAGATGGACTCATGTATGGTAGCTACATCTATATCATCATATGCATCTTCATCTGGACACACAGAGCAGGGCACCTAAATACTGGTGGTGGCTGTGAAAAGTGGGAAGAAACAGTCCATGCAATTAGAGCAGGCTTGGTTAAAAGTGTAGTCATGTGCTTTGATGCTTCAGTTTGACTTTTTGACATGAATGTTAAGGGAGCCTTGGACTTAATAGCTGTCCAAAGTTCCCAGAAATTCCTTTTTCAGTTTGATGGTACTTACCAAGGCATCAATAAAAAAAAAAAGTGTACAATGTTTTGAGGGTTTGTTTGTTCATTTTAATAAGCCTGTCTGTCTTTTCCCATACTTCTAGCCATGCGTGTTTTGCTTTATTTCGTACATTCCTAAGCGGGTCAGTTTGAGAGATAATTCCTGTCTCTGAAGTTAATATTGATGAGGATGTCAGTGTATAAAATGTATTGCTTCCAAGCTGATGAGGCCAGGTAGCCTTTCCTTACTACTGCAAGTAAAGAAGTGGCAATTCTGTCATGAGCAGAGTTTGGCCTTTTCTCTGCAGTGAAACATCCTTGAAGGTGGGGAAAAGCTACCCCAGACGTCTCTCAGGAACCTTTGAGAATTCAGCTAAGGACATGGGGCTTGAGTCAATAGCTTTACATGGACAAATGTTTTAAAGAATTGAAGGTAGGGGCTTTCGGGGGATTTTGTCTTCTTATCTCAGGAGAATTTTTGAAAAATTAATTGCTCCCTTTTGCTGGTCAGCTTCACTTCTCGGTTTTCATTAAACATAAGCCTAAATATTTTTTGTTTCTCTTGGGTTAAGCTGAAAAATTAATTAAATCAAGGGGGTTATGCTGATTTAAATGCCGCTGTGTTTATTTGTGAAAGTTGAAAGTTATTGGCCTCTTGTACTTTTCAATAACCTCTAAAAATCCCCTCTGTTCTTGTCTTTTTCTGAATCAGAATGAAAAGAAATCTTTCAGAAATCTTCACTTAAAAAAAACCCCTAACAACCTAAAAGGTCATCATCCCAGAAGTCAAATCTAACCTTGAGAGAAAGACACCGCTTTGGAGCAGTTCATAGCCCAGGGGTTAACATTCTCCCACAAGACATATGGAATTGTGGTCTCTCATCTGAAGCAGGGGTTTGAACTCATAGCTTGGGTGAACATTCATCCTGGCCTGTGGCATGTTTTGGGGGTTTTTCTGTTTTTTGGGGGTTTTTTTTTGATTTT